>OU342778.1:12407500-13007500 GCA_910591435.1 Acronicta aceris
TCTAGTGAAGTGATAAAAACGCGAAATAAAATTATGTGCCTTAACTCATTTAATTATATTATTTACAGTCACAAGTCATTTGTATAATGTTAATAATTGGTTGATGTACATTTTGAGTGCTTTGACAATAATTAGCACGGTAGCCTTTTAGCCCTTGTACTGATGTGTAGACTAAGTCGTTGCCAAGTGGGGCAATTGTGAACGTAATCTCAAAGCCCACTCGAGACGATCGAATCGGAAATGCCGTGTTGAACTCTCTGACAATTGGGTATGCGTCTCAAAAGACCAGGTTAGTCCTGGCGTCAGACGAAGTTTCCCTTGAACAGAGAAACGATAATTTACATAACTTTTGACACTTGGCATATAATAACTTGCATAAATTAAAGTTCATTGTTGTTCTACGAAGACTTAAGTATATTACAGGGCCTTAACGTAAAACGAGCAACTATCTTCAGGGCTACATGTGTATTATATTTTTATTAACGTCATAATTAGTTTCAGAATATAGACTCTAATTCTTCAAGGTACAATGTCCATAAACAACCTGTAATGATATGTACTGGAATAGCTATAAATATATTTCTTTATTATTTGATACCACAAGAAAAGTTAGCCTTATAACGTCATCTTAGCCAGAAATAATTCTGAAACTAATGAGATTAAAACGAAGTAACTAAATATATATACATGTTATACTTCATTATATAGTAGGAACAAATCAATTATAGTTTTAACGTAGGCACACGTAACTGTCGCTGGTAGTAGTAAGATAATATTATTATTATTTTTTAAGTTTTATACGAATATGTGATCATTAAAAAAAATTAGAGTAACAGAAACAATACGAAATTTTAAATTTATCGCCTAAATTATAATAAATATTAATGTAATTACTATTGGCTTATAAACGCTACTCTGGTCCTTTGATCATTGTGAATATAGGACCACATTTACAAACAACACAGTCATTTAGACGCACTTGTGAATTTAACATGTTTGCAAATAAATAAAATGGTGTTATAAAATGATTACATTTTCGTATAATTCTGAAATTAACCCTAGTTCAAACATGTTTCTCATGAACCCACTATCAATTATAGTACTGTGTTATAAACTGTCAATGAAGTATGAAAACCCGTGTGGATAAGGCTTTTATTGCAAATTAGACAATTGGAGTCGCTTTAAATACTTTACATTTCTGTCTGAGAAATCCAACATTCATTTTTGGGTTCACCATTTCATTTTGAAATCGTGATTCGATTCGTGAAGTCTGTGGTGTTTTCTTCATCCAAATGTCTAATTCGAAATTGTTTTATAAGTTAGGCTTAAGAGTCCAGTAACTTGGTGCTTTTGTATATCTTTTATATTTTCAAATAACTTAAGGCGCAAAGCTTCTAAACAAATTGCTGGCTCAATGCATTATTAATAATTATTTTCTACTATTATTCTATTCTAGTTACATAAGTTTGCTGTTTTATTTTGACGCCAAAATTAGACGCCATCTTGAATTTTAATGCACCAGCGCGTCATTTAGCTTTTTTCTCACAAATAAAACGGTATCAAATAAAATTGTCGAAAAGGACTCTGTTTTCAATTAACACAATATAAAGTATTAATATCATATCATTGGATTCATTTCTATGGTCCTTGGGCAGCTAGTCATGTCACGATATTTGACATTTGACAATAAGTCGCTCTGTCATTTTGACAGCTAGTATTATAGTTTAAATTTTAAATAGTATTATTACGACAATTTATTAATTATTTTTCTTATGTAATTTATGATGGCGTAAACTTAGATGTTCATTTTAGTATCATGACAAAGCAATGTATGAATTTGTATGAAAATGCTTGATTTTACCTTTATGAATATTTGTGGAAATTATGGTGCAGGGGAGCCATTTAATTGCTTGTACTTTTATTTTTAACTTTGGTATGATTAAAGTACATTGGAGTTATAAATTTGAGTATGGTCCAAAGTTGGTCCTTTCCACCCTGCACGTCTCCAATTTGTACGTGACGCTTTTGTATTTTTTATTTTTCAATAATCTAGTTTTTTCGTAGCATTTTTTAACCTTTTGTGTAAAAATACGCACTATTTTAATGTACTTAGTGTAAATTTTATAATCGATAAAAGGGCAAACTGTCCTTTGAATGTGTTGCTATACGAAAATAAAATAATGAACTATTTAAGTATGTAAGACTATTTATTACACAAAAGATCTAAAAAAAATAAACAAAAGCCTATTCATATGTAAGAACAAATCTTTGTCCTTTCATTATTAAAATATAGTTTCATTAATGGCCTCACATTCTTTGGATGTTTTCCCTAATGTTAGGATTTCGACTGTTAATATTTTGACGTTAAATAATTTGTAATGGTGTTTTTTTTCTCTTACCACCGCTTTAGACGCTTCCCTAATTAATAATGTATTTCATTTGTACTGTGGATTTTGACTCGTTTGCTTAAAGATGACAAAGAAAGAGCCGATAAGATCCAAGAAAATATGTATTCTTCTTTCTGCTTCTTATTAGACAGAAGTCGATAATGTAAAATTTCGAAAGCCATGTTTTCTGAGAAAGAATTATCCGATTACTGGGGTCTGCACCCTAATTAATTCATATCCGTTTTTAATGAATTACACTACACTATTATTCAATAATTAATGTGTCAAGGAGTTAATTTATTGAATATAAAATAACAATTCATTCTTCAAACAAACGAGATCGAAATAAAATCGCAATATTCACGTTAATGTAAATATTATCTACTCCTTTTTTTATTAGAAAATGTGACAAGTAAAAACTGAAAATAGTAAAATACTTGACGCACAATTTTGTATAGTACGTTATCTTAGACTGTATAAAGTATGGGTAGGCGCAGACACGGTTTTGACGTAGTTATGTTACGTTGCTCGACTGGTTGAACTTTCAAACGGAGGTGTTTCTCCTGCTCCGATGCTGCGAAGTCGATATCAAAATAATTTCAGTTAGAGAGAGCTAAAGAGCTTATGAGCTTATAAAGCGTGCTCATGTTTGATTGAGTTCCTTCTCGAGCAATCGTAAAAAGGCTTAAAAATGAATTTCCCATAATATTCTTTAAATTTCTATTAATATTTGTATCTTCAGTACATTACATCTAAGAAAACGTATATAGAATTGTAGTTATCATTAATTTGGTGCTAGATGTGACCGTTTCATGTCTTAAAAACTAGTGTTTGTTTCGAAAGGCTGTGACCAGATTTGACCCGGTCAATACACGAAGTATAGATTGATGGCTTTACAGTCCGAGTAAGCTGAGCTCGAAGGGCTCAAGAAACATATTATGACTTATTTACGCACTTTAGGCTTCAAAATATCTAGTTACAGCCTATCGAAATATAAAAGATTTCCACCACATATTATGCAAATTCAAATACCTATTTAAAAAGAAAGTCTAAAATACAGGATTTACATCTCTTTTTAATATGAAATTAGAAAGTGATGGATATACCTATATATATATTTTAGATATAGGTTTTGCTAAGACTTGGTTAAAACCGCATTTTGTAATAAGAGAGAATATATCAGAAATGAACGACTATCGTATGTTCACTACGATATATTTAGCAATAGTACGTGTTAGTCTACCGCTATTGTACGAGTATATCGCAATACGACTCGAAAATGTTACGAGATCTCACATTGACTAGTAATTACTGACAATGTCGCAAGATGTTTAGTAAAATATCACTTAATAATTTGCAATAAGAAAATATATATTCATTGTTAATCTATCTCTTTAAAATCTAACAAATGTAAGCTCAATTTATATATATATTTCAATTTAATCCATTTTTATACAATCTAAGATTATATATGCCTTTATATGGTGCTAATGTTTCAGTGCCAAACGCTCCCGAGCTAATCTAAAATCGTATACCTAACTTAAAATAAAAATTGTCAATATTATATTAAATATAGGTGTCTAAGTGCCTTGTTGTGTTTTGATAAGTAATACTCAAATCATTAATGTTGCTACGAAAGTTGAACAGAAATATATATTTATTTTACTATTTTCATTAGTCGTTTTATTTGAATTTTCTTTAAAAAAACATAAAACCCCCCATCGATCCTGGGATGACATGGCAGTCACGCTACGCTCAATAAAGAGATACTGAACTTTTACTTCCTTCGAAGATTCTTTAGACCAACTGGAACTGAGAAACTGACTGAAAAAGAGAAAAAGGCCTTCACTATCGCGTTTCTAAAACAGGTAGCGGCTAATGTTAAAAACCTACTCTATGAGATGTCAAGCCCCAAAGAGCATATTCTACATATATTGGTCGCTGTTGCATGCAACTGGCTGGGGACATGTAAAATTTGTGTTAAGATGGATGATATTGGAAAAAACAGCACCAGGAATTGAAAAAATGCTGAATAAAGGCCTCTCCCATTGACTTCCACAAGGACAGATTACATGCCGACGACCTGCATCCAACGACTCCCTACTTTTACTAGGTCGTCTCACACTACGTTTTGAGACGTACTCGGTACTCCCACTTTTTCACGATCCGTAGAAGAACCAAAGTGGCCTAGCTTAAAGGATTATCAAGCTTAAGTGGCAGTGGGCGGGTTTCATACTTCTTAGAACTGAAGGCGGCGGAGGTAAAAAGGTTCTTCAACACTCAAGACACCACGCCTAATATTGTAATAATATAATTTATTAAACTTCAAATTGCTGATCAAACTGTTCTTGTGTAATTTTCCGTTTCTTCAGTTTCTTCATGAGCGCTATGTCAGCTGCTAGCTCATTCAACTCTTCCTGTGTCACCGCTCTGCCTTTGCGCTTTTTGCCGCCCTCCGAATCTTTTTGTTTCAGCTCTTTACGCTTTTTCCGCTTCTGCTTTCGCTCTTCTTTGTTCTGTTTCGCTTGTTCCCATGGTTCAGATTGTACCTAGAAATTAATTAAAGTATATAAAACATTCCATCACGCCTGTATACCCAGAAGAGTTAGGCAGAGGTACACAATATCACTGCTCGATCAGAGATTCGGACCTTTAACCGTAGCTACCGGTATCAGTAGGTCGAGTCAAATACAGGGGCTAGTGGTTCTTGAAACGAACAGAAAGGAATACATAACACCTATATTATCTAATTACCTATTAAATCTAAAGTATCTGTGGCACATGATTATTTCTCTTTAATAACGCCATTTACTCACCATTTTCTTTTTCTTCTTAGACGGCCACACTCCGGTCTTCTTGTACTCTTCCAACTTCTGCAGCCTACTAACCTCTTTCTGCTTATCTTTATATGGTATACTGTTATAATCTATCTGGTCCTTTGGGCCTATAAACTGGTCCTTATGTTCCTGTTTTATTTCGGGCATTAGGGGCAGCCTTAGGAGCCCGTAACTGGTCGCTATGTGACCTAAAGGGAGCTCTTTGAATTGTAGTAGGAGATTACATTCGTGTTTTGAATAGGCTCGCATGTGGGACACGAATGCACGCTGCCCCTTGTCGAAGACGGACCTGTCTTTTTTTTGTTGCTCATGAAGTATTGAAAGTACCTGCAAGAAATAGAATATTTGATCGACTTCAAAAAAGAAGGATGTTCTCATTTCGACTATTTTTTGTGTGACCACGGCAAGCGAGTAATTCAATCGCTAGGTATTTATACATCATTTACCGAGATAGCTACCTTAAAACCAATTCATATGGTTTAAAGCGTTATATTAACTAGTCTTACGACCTTTTAATATTTTTTTGTCATTCCAAATCAAGCTTTAACCTGACATTAATAAAGTTGATATTTGGGTAACAATGTTTTTCTATTCTTAAACAGGATATTTGAAGACATTTTATTATAAATCTACCTTGTCCATTAACTTGGGGCTTATCTTGATCTCATCTTTGGACTTCCGCCAGTCTTTGAGCTCTACCATCTGGTTGGTCTTGATAAACGGCACGTAGGTGTCTTCGGTGGGCAATAGCGGCAGCAATGAGCACCCAGCTGCACCGCCCCGCGCTGTCCGCCCCACCCGGTGGACTAATGAGGCGGGGTTTGTGGGGGGTTCCCATTGAAGAACCCATTCTACTTCTGGGATGTCCAGACCTCTGTATAGAAGAAATTAAAAAGAAAAAGAACTTAAAAAGTACCCATAGCTATTTCATTTAATGAATAATACAAAAATATGAGACAAGTCTCTACTACCACTAGGCCAGTAAGGTTGGGTAAACTATTTTTGGAATATCAAATAAGAGATTCCCAGTAACACACAGAATTTTGGGATTTAAAAGACTGAAGAATGTCTGACTGTTTTGAAAAATATAATAGTGACATAACCCACAAGTTTGTCAATCGGAAATCAACTGACCTGGCCAACAAATCTGTACACAACAATATAGTGTTGTCAGCCTGCCGAAACTTCTCCAATATCTTGCTCCTTTTCAACTTCATCTTGCCGTGAATCGAGAAGATTTTTATATCTGGCAAGAAAACTGGTAACACATCCGCCCAATAATCGACGCAAGCGCACGTCGGTAAAAAGAATAAGCCTTTAGCAATTTTTCTATTCCTTATGAAGTTTAGAAGGAACAAGAATTTATCTTGAGGTTCTACTATGACAAAGTAGTTTTCTAAGAGTATTGGAGTGCTTATTGTAGACTTTTCTTTGACGCTGACGACAACTGGGTTCCTCAGTCCTGCTCTGACTAGGTCCTGCAGCTCCTTGGTCTGTGTGGCCGAAAAGAGGCCGGTGCGACGCTGGCGTGGTAGGTACTGAAGAATGGTAGTAAGTGTTGCACTAAACCCAAGGTCGAGGAGGCGGTCCGCTTCATCTAATACTAAGATTTCCTGGAAGAAAAGGAGGAATGAAAAATATTATTTTACTTTATTTGAGAAACAAACAGATAAATAATAAAAATATAGGTATACCAATATTCAAATACAGTTTCCACAGATTACTTACACACTTCCCCGCTATGGGGCAGCCATTTTGTTTTTTTTGTTGAAATATGCTCTTTCCAAGTACAAAAAATATCATATATCTCAAAGTTATAGTCATACTGAGATAAAAATAGGCTTATTCGAAAGGCAATAATATTGTCTACCATCTGCATTACAAAGCAATGTGTTCACAATTCCATAACTTCAACAATAACTCTTAAAGTATTAGACATACAGTTGTGAATTTTATGTTATATTGTAGCTTAGCTCAAAATCAGTCGATCTAGTAAAAAAAATAAAAAAGTTGTCAGGTATGTTTTTGTAGTAATTAACAATTATTGATTGAATTGCATAATTTTTCTTTTTTTTTCGACTTTCACATCTTTTTTCAAAAGTTATCTCAGTATGACTAAAACTATGGGATATATGATATTTTTTGTACTCGCATAGAGCATATTTCAACAAAATGGCTGCCACATAGCGGGGAAGTGTATTGGACCCAAGCCTATAGTGTAATTGTACTTTAAAATAGTTTATATTTAAGTATTTAGAATATTGCTAGTCCATGTCCAGACACACTGTATATATATCCTTGTATATTTATCAACTTACTAATTCTCTCAATCGTCCTGCAAGGTTGATGTGCTTCCTTTCAGCTAGCAAGTCCTGCAGCCTGCCTGGAGTACACACGGCTATATGAGCTCCTTTCTGAATAGTCTCTGCATCAGCCTCCACTGGACGACCTCCAAGAAGTAATGCTATTGTTATGTGGGATAGCTCTGGCTCTTTAAGGAATTCCTCGATAACCTAGAAAATAAAATTATTCTGTTAAGATTATTGATATTTGTACATGTCAGACAGCAACTATGGATTTCTTATACTAGATGGTAACAGCATTTCCTAACCGACACCTTCTCCAACTTATCTATTTGAGATATCAACCTCTAAGGTTGCTGGATACAAAGAGCCTGTAGCCAACAATATCAACACATCACATACTCTTCCTCAAGTTAGTTTCTTCTTCACCATTTCCTCATAGTTGATGATTGTGACCACTTTAGACACATCTCAAATCTATGAGGTCTTCAGAAGTGTGGAACAGTGTGTTTTAAAGTACCGAAATAAATATTTCCTCAGAGAAAACCAGCGTTAAACAACGCTTACGTGTGTTTCGCCGAGTGAGTGAGCAATCCTCTTTTAAAAGGTCGACAACGCACTTGTGACTCCTGTGGTGTCGCGGGTGTCCATGGTTACCATCAGGTGATACGTCTGCTCGATTGCCCACCTATCCCATAAAAAAAATTCTACAGAACTAAAATCTGTTTCTGTGTACCAAATTAATAACAAAACCCTTACGAATTCGAAAATACCTTATGAATCTGTGACGCCAGTTCTCTTGTAGGCGAAATTATTACAGCATACACGAAGTCCTTACGTAAAGGTGATTCTTTCTGCTTCTTTATCAACATTTCTATCATAGGCACTACGAAAGCTAGGGTCTTTCCAGACCCTGTGACTGCTTCCGCCACCACATCTTTACAAGACATGATTAACGGTATCACTGCTGCTTGAATAGGAGTCATGATCTTAAAACCCTGTTTGTCAATGCAGGACAACACGGGCTTTGATAACCCTGGCGAGATTTTAGCCCAATCTTTTATGACCATCTTGAGGTTGTTTGAGTCTGAATTTTAGACTCAAACGACACGAAGTATGATATGAAGGAACGAACACAACACAGGAATACCATGCTGGTTTGACATTTGACAAGTTGACAATGACATAGGTAGTTTTGTTTACTTTGACTTTGACACTCAAATTTGACATTTTGTGTTGTATGTGTTGCTATTTTAATATTTAAAATTCAAATGTTAGTAAAAAAAAATAACTAAGTTAATGTACGTTCTAGTTGCTGTTACTACCCGCGGTTTTATTCACATGGTGTTTAAGATTTATATAGGTATAGTTCTTATACTTATTTACATAGAAAAAGTTTGCGTTTGACCACTATATTTTAGGTCTAAGCTATACGAGGAGGTCCTCTGTTCGATTCCTAAGTCGCGCTTAGTGTTATTAGGTTTTTGTATGAATGTCGCAATAGCAGTTCGGAGTTTTGTATTCATGCCCAGTTATTAGCATGCATGATTAAATGGCCTTAGAGAACTTGTGAACTCAATAGTGTACGCTTATATCTCAAAACTTGCTGAAAACAGCTCAAAAATGATCATGCAGTCAGTTGCAGTCTCTGGTAGGTTTTTTTTTATTTTAATTCGTGCTAAGCTTACGCTTGACCTCCAGTTAATCATTTTGTTACAATCAATATGGCGCATGTTGATATGACAAATTGACAGCTGTGTTTTGTCCCGTACGATAGTCTGTTGTGATGTTTATTTTACATCTCCAGGCAGATAACAACAATATTTAACCATGACGAGGCCTTTCGGTAACAGTGATAAACGTTTTTCAATCGACGATGCGTTCGAAGAGGAAACCGATGAAGCCATAAAAGTTTACGGTGCAACAGGAGACAGATCGCCTTTACAGAACAAATATAAAAATGGAACTGAATATCTGGCCAGGTAATTTACAATTAATTTGATTACAAACATTGTTAGTCATATTTGCAGTCATAAATTCGTTTTAAAAATACATTTCTTTGTGTCGAAATGTCAGTACGTTCGTGACCTTTTCTTTCGTGAGTCATATTTCCTTACTGGGGCAAAGGCAGTTGAACCTGGTAGCCGTTACTTGGTTAACAGACATTTTTCTGAGTACTAGGTCGCTAATTAGTCGTTAGCGATCGCTAACTAATATTGTACGCTGACCTATTCTGATATTTTATTGCCCTCATTACTGTAGGTGATTCTAATAAGGTGATGTTCCGCTATACATACCAACATTTTACGAAATAAGTTCTATTTACTTCTGTAACAAAACCTATCATTTTTTCATAAAGCATCTTACTGTCTCATCATAAACTAAGGTGAACTAGTAAATCTTTTAAAGTCTGAAAGATGCTCTGATGACTGTGGCTCTTTAATATACAGTATTCCTACATAAAAAAAAATCTTCATCAATATTCCATTCATTTGCTACTCACACAATGAATTGAATCACTAATGAAGCCATAGCTAATTTATGAACAACATGAATACTTATATGGGCAAAGGAAATGCCTAGTAGAGAGCCTGTTTGGAGTGGCCCACCTTGAATGCAATCTTCACTAAAATGTCACATCACAAGTCAAAAACAACAAAGATTACTTGCTTTTAAACTAGCCTGTTGTGAAAACTTTATTTATATACATATTTAACAATTTACTCCTTGGGTTGGTTTTAATTTCCGAATGGCTCCTTTCAGAGAGTATTTATTAAAAAAAAAAGATGATAATTGCATGTTTCAAATAATTTTAATATGTTGAAATGACATGTTTACTTACCACAATTATAATTTAAATGTTGTACCTAGTCTGAATTCTAAGAACAATTCATTCTAAGTAGGTACTGTATTATTAGTAGGTATTTAGAATGAATTCTGTTTACGCCAAATCATTTAAAAATGCATAAATGCATATTTCCGAACGCATTTTATTAATCTGTGACTTTATAGTCAAATCAGCTTCCTACTTCCGCATAAATATTATAACAATTAAATGTTTTCGTTCGCTTCCTGTTCCCATCTCTTTCCTATCCACATAACCTGTAAGGGACAAGAAGACGGACTTCGGATATCTTCGGTACGCACGAATTGCACCGAGCGCGAAGGACGCTGTCACGCGCTCGTGTCGTCTAAAAAAAGGAAGTTCAGAGTCTTCGTGGATCTTCGTTGAGACTCTCGCTAACCGCTCCCGCATATACGGTTGTGAGTGCGCGCACGCGAATGTGAGCCGGCTCCAACTACCGCAACCCGCTAAACTCAGTGTGTGTTCTTATATGTCAAGAGTGCGTCATATTCTTAGAGGTACTTCAGGACTCCAGAACACCAATACTACCAGAACAACGCACCACGTGCACCGGTGAGTCCCATACTCCCATCATACCTTCCCGCGTAGTGAACACGAACCGCCCAGCATACCTAGCATATGTTTCACGCTACAGTTCTCTATATCTGTTGGTCCTTCGAAATAAATTATACTCCCGCATCACACCATAAATTTTGGTTCGCCTTCGACCGGATACCTACTTAGTGTTCACTACAGTATACCTACCTACCTACTTTCCCGCTTATTTATTGCGTTATTTATACGCTTATTTTCCCGCTATATTTACTCACCCGCTTATTTTAATAACTACGTGTATTCTCCCGCTCTAAATAGGTCTAAATATCTAAAATACGATTCTCGTAAAACCGTCATAATAGGTTGCCTATCGTACCAAATAGGTACCTCCGCCCGCCATTCAACAACATAATTTAGACCGCTTCGTATTATACGATATAGGTATTATCGCGTTATTATAACCAAACGCGCATTTTTTTTATAAAATTTGTAAACCGCATTTATCTTATTTAGGTTTATAGCCTATTGCAACATACCTACTTTCCTTTGTTAAGCTCTAACCGCCATCTTTTACAATGGAAGATATCGAAATTAAATTACAACTACTTGAAGCCAAAAACCAGGCAATTTATGAACGGTTAACATATCTATACGATTTATCAAAAAAGATTTCTACCACTTCGGTCGAACTTCGTTCTAAAGAAACATTCCTTGCAGATACGCAAATATTATCAACAATACGACAGGAATTTAGTACCAATCTAGATCAGATTAATGCTCTTAACCTTAAAATGAATCCTAAGTTTACCATTAATTACGCTAGCCTTATTTCATTTGACAATGTTTATGCCCGTGTCGAGAGGACTCGGTCACTTGTCGCGGCAAGCACGTCAAATACGCTGTCCGACCCGCAATCACAAAATATTAAGGACTTGCAATTTAAAGGTTCAATTAAACTACCACCTATTCAAATCCCTTCTTTTGATGGCAAAATAGAGAATTGGCCAGTATTTTATGAATCATTTAAATCTAATATTCACAATAATGTAAATCTTACTGATTCGCAACGGGTTCAGTATTTAATAGGTAAATTATCCGGAACCGCTTTACAGATTACCGCGGGTATTATTCCCTCAGGTGATAATTATAACGCTATTTGGGACAGCTTAGTGAAAAAGTACCAAGATGTTCGGGCACTAGGTTCACATTACATGTCTATTATATTCAATATCAAAACCGCTTCTAATAATTCAGCTTCTCTTAACATGTTTATCGAAAATTTCCACGCTTCTGTGTCCGCTTTGGAACAATTGGAAATAAATGATTTAAAAGATTTTATTTTATTAAGCTTAGCATTGCGAAAGTTAGATCCCGCAACCGCGCATTTATTCGAAATGCATATGCGTAACAAGGAAGTTCCTTCTTATAAAGACTTTGTGGACTTTATTAAGTCACAAGTCAAAATATTAGACCGCACCGCTTTACCTACTTCTACTTCTTCTCGATTCGCATCAGTGAATAATAAAAATAATAATACCGCTTCACGTATGCAACCACGTAATACTGTTCATACTTTTGTAACCCGCAATAATAATTTGAAATGTTTACATTGTAATCAATCTGATCATTTCCAGATTTATCAATGTTCGTCATTTAAAGCGCTTAACGCTAAATCTCGTTTAGAGTTTATTAAAAACAAACGAGGGTGTGTAAACTGTCTAAGTCTTACACATACTGTTTCCCAATGTAAGTCTACCTACTTGTGTAAAACTTGTAATAAACGTCATCATTCGCTTCTGCATTTCAATGACAATAAAGTATCTAATAACTCGCAGCTAACTCGCTCATCGCCTGGTGACGATCGTATATCACCATCTCGCTCGCACGCGTCCGCGACCGACACGCCAGTGCCGCCGGTTGTACTCGCAGCCGCGACGGCGGCGCTCGAACCTGCCACTACGGCTAGCACTACTACCTGTACCGCGCTTGCACCACAGGTGATGGTTTGTGCGCGGTCTCGAGTTGACAACAAAATAGTTGCGCCCGTAAATTTAATGAATACGACAGTTCTTTTGTCAACCGCTCAAGTTTTTGTTAGTAGTAATGATGATCGACCCGTTTTAATCAGATGTTTGATAGATAACGCATCGCAAAATAATATTATTACTACGGCTTGCTGTAAAAAACTTAAATTAAATATTGTACCGCTTTCGAACTCATTTATAAAGGGTGTTGGATCATCCTCCCGCCCTATTCAAGGTTACGTACAGATTACGGTTACCGCTAAAAATAAAAATAATTCTTATAATATAACCGCTCTGGTCGTCGACTGTATAACCGATAGATTGCCAACAAACACTGTTGACGCTTCTATAGTGAAACATTTAGTTAACCTACCGCTTGCTGACCCTCTATGGCACACGCCTGGAGAGGTTGAGTTACTTCTAGGGGCTCAATTGTTCCCATTTTTATTATTAGGTGGAAAAATTATAGCACCTCCCGCTCCTACCGCGATTGAAACCGTATTTGGTTATATTCTTATGGGTGATGTTCCTGCCGTTTCATATTTGAATAACCCTACATCCGCTGTAGTAAATACTGCTACATTTTTTAGTACCGGTATTGATAACAATAATTATCCTTCTCTAGATGATTCCCTTCATAAATTCTGGAACTTAGAAGAAATTCCCGCGCGAACTTTTATGAGTCCGTCTGACATGGAGTGTGAGCAAAAGTATTCTGCTTCCGTGTCACGTGATCCCACCGGTAGATATTGCATCGCGTTACCCTTTTGTACCGATCCCAATGTATTAGGTAATTCCCGCTCTGTCGCTTATCGACGTTTTATTGCTTTAGAAAATACAAAATTACGCGAGCCTGAACTTCGTTTAAGTTATAACGAGGTTATTCAGGAATATATTGATAAGGGTTATTTATCTGAAATAGTTTCGAATAATAGTTCTAAGGGTGATAACGGTTATTACATACCGCATCACCCCGTTGTTAGGTATGACAAGGAGACCACAAAGGTTCGTGTCGTCCTTGACGCTAGCGCCCAAGGTCATAATGGTATTTCACTTAACGACATCTTACACACAGGGCCGAATTTACAGGCAGACTTGTTTATACTCTTATTAAATTTCCGCTTATTTCCAATTGCTATTACTGCAGATATAAAACAAATGTATCTTCAAATTGCTGTTACTAATGAGCATAGAAAATATCAAAAAATATTATTCCGCTTTAATACCGCCGAACCTATCCGAGAGTTTCAATTTAACAGGGTCGCATTTGGTCTTAGGTCTAGTCCGTTCCTCGCTATGCGCACTGTGCGCCAGCTATCCGATGATGAAAAACATCGTTTCCCACGCGCTGCTATTGTAGCCTCACGCGAGTTATACATGGATGACCTTGCCACATCTATTCCATCTTTGGAGGAAGCTAAGGTTCTATCCAGTGAACTTATCGATTTATTTAAAGCTGGGGGTTTCGACCTAACCAAATGGGCAAGTAATTCTAAGGAATTGCTGGCTTCCGTGCCACAATCCAACCGCTCTTCTATAGACTTTTCGGATAGGGATAATTTAAAAATTCTTGGTCTTAAATGGATTCCTTTAGACGATAGCTTCACGTTCACTACGTCAGATTTAGATAAAGTTTGTACTAAACGAACTATACTTTCTACTATTGCCCGCTTATGGGATGTTCTTGGCTTCGCTGCGCCAGTGATTTTATTTGCCAAATTACTTATAAAGGAATTGTGGAATCTTCATATAGACTGGGATGATACCCCACCCGATACAATTATTTCGTTATTCCATTCATTCCAAGAGCAACTGCCTCTTCTTTCCGCTTTAAAAATACCGCGTCATTTAGCCGTTAATATGGGCTGTAATATTAATATTGTAGCTTTCTCGGACGCTAGCATGAAAGCGTATGGCTGCGTCATTTATTTACATGTTACAGATGTGTATGGTAACATACACGTACGTTTGGTGTGTGCTAAGTCCAAAGTTGCACCTGTAAAGGTCGTTTCACTGGCTCGACTAGAGCTATGTGCCGCTGTCTTGATGTCAAAACTAATAAAGTTAATTAATGACACTTATCGTTCTCGTATCGCGATTAATAATATATTTGCTTTCTCCGATTCTAAAATAGCTCTTTCGTGGATTCATTCATCTCCCCATAGATGGAATATCTTTGTTAGTAACCGCATCGCCAAATGTCAAGAAAATCTTAATCCTAAACATTTCTATCACGTAAATGGTAAAGAAAACCCAAGTGACTGTCTTTCTAGAGGTCTTTTACCGGAGCAGTTAATAGCACATGATCTATGGTGGCATGGCCCTAAATGGCTTAAGTGTCCAACATCTGAGTGGCCTATTACGCCTTTTGCTTCTTCAAATATTGAAGAATTACCGGAATATAATAAGAAAACACTTACCTTGACCGCGTCTGTTTTGTTAGAACCTAATTTGATTTATAATCTTTCTCAAAGATTTTCGTCTTGGAATAAAATTTTACGCATAATAGTTTACATTCTTAGGTTTGGACGTATTATACTACGTTACCAAAGTCATAATATAATCCCCGCTTCTCAGATAACTATAGCTGAAAGATATTTAATCCGCGCTGTTCAACAAAATCATTATCAACAAACAATCCAAGAAATTCAGAAGGGCAACTTACGTTCTCCGCTTAAACGTCTCGATCTTTTTATAGATAAAAATAATATTATTAGAATCGGAGGTAGGTTGTCTAATGCTAATCTTCCGTATGAAGCACAGCATCCCGCTCTTTTACCAAAACATGACCATGTTACACATGTTATAATTGATTATTTTCACCGCGTTCATTGTCATACAGGCGCCAACCTTCTGAGTTCGCTGCTGCGTCAGAAGTATTGGATTATATCGTCTCGAAGTGTCATTAGGCAAAGAGTACATTCTTGCAATTTTTGTTTTAAAAGCTCTCCCTCTCATACCAGCCCTAAAATGGCTGATTTGCCTGCTTGCCGTGTACAGGAGACCAAGGCTTTCGTACATACGGGCGTTGACTACGCTGGCCCAATTAAAATAACTTTGTGTAGACGTCGAGGTCAACGCAGTCAAAAAGCTTATATTTGCTTATTTATATGCTTAGTTACTAAAGCCGTTCACATCGAATTAGTAACTGATGTGTCTTCAGATACATTCATTTCCGCATTTAAAAGATTTATTTCCCGCCGTGGTCCTGTTGCCTTTCTTTATTCTGATAACGGAACTAATTTCATAGGAGCTAAAGCTCAGTTACAAGATTTAATGACTAACCGCTACCGCATTGAGTGGAAAATGATTCCACCCCGCGCTCCTCACTTTGGGGGGCTGTGGGAATCGAACATAAAATCTATGAAAACGCATTTATACCGTGTTATCGGTTCTCAGCTTCTTACATACGAAGAACTTCTTACTGTTCTCACCCAAATCGAGGCAGTTCTTAATTCGAGGCCACTATGTGTCTTATCTGAAGATCCTTACCCAGAGCCTCTTACGCCTGCACATTTTATCATGGCTTCACCCTTAACCTCCCTGCCTGTTCAGGATATATCAGAGGCAGACAAGTCTCTCCGCTGTCGTAAACTATTACTTGATCAAATGGTGTGCAGCTATTGGAAAAGATGGCGTATTGAATATTTACATAACCTTCAAGTTAGACAGAAGTGGTTAAATAACATAGATAACGTAAAAATTGGTACAATAGTTCTTGTACATCAAGATGATCTTCCCCCATTACGATGGCCAATGGGTGTTATAACGCAAGTTTACCCGGGAAAAGATAAAACTATCCGCGTCGCATTAGTAAAAACTTTAACCGGCTCTTTCAAAAGACCAATTGTAAAATTGTGTCCGTTACCTTCTCAATGATCACCGCATACATATATCGTATAATACAATATAATCAATATATATCTCTCTTGTCTTATTATAATATATATTTTTTTAAACTTGTTCAATTATTTTGAGAACACTGCGTATTCTCAAGGCGGCGGAGGATGTTTACGCCAAATCATTTAAAAATGCATAAATGCATATTTCCGAACGCATTTTATTAATCTGTGACTTTATAGTCAAATCAGCTTCCTACTTCCGCATAAATATTATAACAATTAAATGTTTTCGTTCGCTTCCTGTTCCCATCTCTTTCCTATCCACATAACCTGTAAGGGACAAGAAGACGGACTTCGGATATCTTCGGTACGCACGAATTGCACCGAGCGCGAAGGACGCTGTCACGCGCTCGTGTCGTCTAAAAAAAGGAAGTTCAGAGTCTTCGTGGATCTTCGTTGAGACTCTCGCTAACCGCTCCCGCATATACGGTTGTGAGTGCGCGCACGCGAATGTGAGCCGGCTCCAACTACCGCAACCCGCTAAACTCAGTGTGTGTTCTTATATGTCAAGAGTGCGTCATATTCTTAGAGGTACTTCAGGACTCCAGAACACCAATACTACCAGAACAACGCACCACGTGCACCGGTGAGTCCCATACTCCCATCATACCTTCCCGCGTAGTGAACACGAACCGCCCAGCATACCTAGCATATGTTTCACGCTACAGTTCTCTATATCTGTTGGTCCTTCGAAATAAATTATACTCCCGCATCACACCAAATTCAGTTGAACATGTAACCTGAATTGAGTTCTTGTTCATATTGTTTTAACTGAAGTAAGGTATTCAAACTACCGTATTATTTCCTGGTAAAGTTACAAGCAATATACCTACTAAATTATGATTATTATTGTCAACCCAATTCTATCTAATTTCATATCTTACATAACATATTATTGTGATCATATTTCAATTAAGTACTTAATAAGAAAAGTAGTGTAAAAATAAACGATATACTTTTTTCATACCTATACCTATTGTTAACTTAGATTGAATACACCAATTAATTGTAAATTTTATTGTTTTTCCCTGTAAATAGGAATATAATTAGAGTCTGACCGAAACTGGTTTTCCGGCCGAAACCGAAACCGAAGTCGAATATTCGGCCGTGGCTTCAGTTTCGGCCGAAACCGAAACCGAAACTCACGTGGTCAAGTATAAAATTCCTTAAAATACTAAAATTTGGTGCATTTTACCCATTATTCTGCATTAATTAGGTCATGAAATCAAGTACTAATTAATGCATAATGTAATAATTTATTTAATATAATATAAAAAAATATTAATAATATTTTATTATTTTCTCAAATTAAGTTCTCATAGCAAAATGTTTATCAGTTATCAATAATCAAATCACCAATTGTTACTGTTCGTAATTTAACAAATTAAACACTTCACATTTTTCATTTACAATCTCTTTTTTACATGTGACGTGATTTGTTAATAACAAGAAAACAAAGTTACTGACTCTTTTAACTATATAAATCATTCAAGTACGAAACGAAACAAAAACTTACATGAAATCAGTTCCATCAAAACATAACCTCTAAAGAAGGTTTGCGTCGAGCGATAACGCACTTACTAAGTTGTGTTGCTACAGAGCTATCGAATGGCGCACGACAATTCCCGAACAGGGCCGCCAGCGTCCGCCTAAGCGTTGCCGCGAGAAACGAAGTTAGGCGAGCGTGCACGACAACTTCCGAAACTTGATTTTTGGCCGAAACCGAAACCGAAACCGAACTTTCGGTCGGACACTAAATATATTATTATATATTATAATAGTAGAAAATTCCCTGTAAAAGAGCAGCTATAGGAAAACAAAGTATGTTTTCCTATCAAGAGAAATATTTGGTTCACTGTAGATACCTACATTACTACACTGCTCCATGATCCTTTGGAAAATACAGGCGTGGTGGAATTTGGTTCACTTATATCAAACAAGTCGTTATATTCAAGCAGCCGTTTAGAGGATGCAGCGAAACCGAAACCGAACTTTCGGTCGGACACTAAATATATTATTATATATTATAATAGTAGAAAATTCCCTGTAAAAGAGCAGCTATAGGAAAACAAAGTATGTTTTCCTATCAAGAGAAATATTTGGTTCACTGTAGATACCTACATTACTACACTGCTCCATGATCCTTTGGAAAATACAGGCGTGGTGGAATTTGGTTCACTTATATCAAACAAGTCGTTATATTCAAGCAGCCGTTTAGAGGATGCAGCGGGCTTTTTTCCAAAACAATGACAAAGCTCTTATTTGGAGTGGGGAGGTTAAACATGTTTTCGTAAATAGCATAGAAATTTAAGCCCCTATTTCACATAAGATGGCCATGGCGGCGTCGGGAGAAACATTTTGGAGTAATACCGTACATTGACTATGTAACCACACTATCCCTACTTTGCTTATGTCCTAATATTGACGATAGCTGCATGCAATACTGCTATTAGAACATAGTGATGTATGTGGTCCTTTTTATGTGAGTGATATGGAGCGCGCTTGCCTAGAAGAAACCGATTTACTCGTGATTTAAAGGCACCCAGATTATATCTGTCTGGGAAGACCCACTCTCGAAACGCATTTAACATTTCGACACATGATAAAAGTTAACTTAAAGTTGCAATTTGTGCTAGGATTTCTTTTTTTCTATACAAATCTCGAACAATGTTAATAATACTGATTGATTCACACCATATAGAAATAGGCCCAAATTTTATCATGATTTCTGTGACCTCTTACAACATAATGCTAAATAATGTACTGAGCACTCATCAATTATGGTGATGACTAACCGTATTGCGAATGTCTTCCTGTTCATCTTATAACTAATATTATTCAGTTGTGTCTACTCCCTTATAGAAGTGACTTGTGAGAACAGTGACGCAGTTTCTCGGTACTTAGTGTGTCAAAATGAAGTTCAATGAAGAAAAGAGTTTTGATACTTTGTTTTTTAATATCTGTTTGGAAAATAATAGGTTTGTAATAATAACATAAAACATTACATTTAAAAAGGCTATAAGGCCATGTGTACTTATAATAAGTGTAATAAGCCTAGCATCTACATCCATTTACTAAGCATAAATCCAAACTGGAGAGCTAGGTACTGAGAATTGGAACCTTGAATTGAAACTTGCATTAGCGTGAACGAGAAGTTTGAAAATGCGAGTAATTTGCAGATATTTTTGGATAAAATTAGTGTGTTTGAACAAATGAACACAGTTAATTTAAAATTATTTCTCCTTTCTTTTTATTTAATTCGAATTCTAACCTTGTAAGTAGGTATTGCAAAATCATTTCAATCGACTGTCTTGACTTTCATGCGACTGGGACCGCAATTAACTCGGATCGCGGTCCCAGTTGCCGGATCCATTTAATTTAATTATTTTTCTTCCGGCGACTGGGACCACCCATAAATGAATAGGTACAAATATCTATTGTTCAAGCCAAAAACAGTACAGTCAAACGAAAAAATGTTAAAAGTGATAAAAAAATCTTTTTGATTAAAAAATAAGTATCATGTATTTATATAAATAAAATATAAATGAATCGCAAAATTTGTTGCTAAAAAGTCGAAGACGGCTGGACCAATTCGGGGTAATTATTTTTTATTTATTCCATGAACTCTGAGGAAGGTTTTAGAGATAGTTTATTTACATAGATATTTTGTATTAAAAAGTCATTTGGATTGCGAGTGAAACCGCGGGTAATAGCTAGTATCATAAAAGATACACCCACCCAGGTTATGGTCAATTCAATGCTAAGCTTAATCTGGGTAATTAGTCGTCGTAGGCAGACAACATATTAAATCATTTATAATTGACCTTGCAAGGAATGCCTGTTGGTCGATATACTTTACTTCCTATTGGGTTAATCATACTCTTTGTATTTGCTGTATGTGCCCACTGACAATTATTACATCCCATTCTTTCTTATGGTACCTGTGAAGGCGGTGGCGTACGTCGGATTCTAAGATACCGATATATCCCGCGCAGCCATTGCAGTCATACATGCATGACAGAGAATTCCAATTAATTAATGGCACAACGGTTTTGTAATTTACGTTTTAACAAGACGTGTAGACTAGTTTGAGTTTAATGGGCTTAACAATAAACGTTTAGGTATATTTGTATTTTAAAGAGGGTGGCAGCCATATTAAAAATTCGCTCCCGAGGCCATAACGCGTCCCTTTTACAATGACTTAAATTGGCGAACTTCGTTATTAGTTATAGACATATCTACAGGACGCTACAGCGTCACGTGTCACGATTCCATAAAACGTTAGACGGGATTATAATGTGATCTATGAAAAGTTTTATGCAAACATTTTTGAACTCATATTTTCCGGTAAATGAACAAGAACTCAAATGGGTTCCTACAATTAAATATACTAGGTATTATTTAATTAAATTACGGATAATATGTATTGCAAATTACCCTCTAAAGCGCATAATGACAATCAATTTATTATCTCACTACAGCCGTAACTTTAGATAAAGCATTTACAACATAGATGCCTTATCAGTTTCATACCTACTACAAGTCAAGGCCGTCATGCAACATTTCACGTTGATAATTAAATTCCACTTCGGTCTAATCGCTTGCAGAACTGGTAACCAGTCTTGCACGTCTAGAAAAAGCGTAGGACGCTTTCAGCTATGGTGACACCTTGCGTATGCTGGAAGTCACTGAACCCAGTTAGGGCCGATTTTCTATACCTAGAAAATCTTTCATACGTCAATTTTATTAATTCAATTTTATATACTTACGAATAAAATTCGAATTTATTTCTCCGATAAAGTATCTGGTGAGAGCAGTAGGGCTATAGCGCGCCTTAAGAAAGGTCTATATCCTCTGGAAAGCCCTAATGTTAGTGATAAAGCATTTCCTAACACTTTTAATTTTACTTTCAGCAGTAAAACCTACAAATGCACAGAAGACACCACATCACGGGACTCCGATTCGCTAATCCACGAGTATGTCGAAGCAACTCAGTCAATGTACTGTTGGAACCATCCCAAGGTCAGGGAGAACTGGAAAACCGTGTGTGCAGCAGTCGTACTGCTGCTGGTCGGTGTGGGACTCCTCGGCATGGGAGCATTTGCTGTCGCCGAACCTGAGAACGGCCTCCAAGGTGCAGTATTTTTCGTAGCCGGTATGATCTGCTTCGTGCCCGGGGCGTACCATGTAGTGTACATCTGGCTCGCCGCCCGAGGCCAAAGAGGCTATGACTTCTACCATCTCCCGTTATTTACCTGATTTATTTTACTTTTTAATTTTGTGTAAGCTTGTAAAATGAGTGTAAATTATACGAGGAGTACGAATATCATGTCTGGAGATGTTAATTTTGCGGTTTTTTGTTTTGCTCTCTAATGAAGTTAAATCGTTCAGATGTAGGTAAGTACTGTAGATAAAATGAACAAAAAAAAAGGAATAATAAGAGTAAGTTTATAACATAGCTTCTCTTTTTAAAATAAAAAAATAATAAAAAAAATTTGAAAGATGCTTCTCCAGTATACGATAAGTATGATGTTGAATGAAATGGTGGAACTATTTATTATTATCATAAAGCGAATTTTATTTGTGTTAGAATGTTTAGTAGATTGACCTCCTAAAATTAAATAAGCAATAAAATACAGTTGATCCTCCGGAATTTCGGAATTACCTATGTAAATATTAGCCATAATAAAGATTTAAAAATGTTACAAATTGACAAAAATGTATTAACAGTTTAAATAAAAAAGTAAACGTATTTTCTGCGAATAACTAAAAAGTTTGATAAATACCTGTCCTATCTAGTGATAGTAAGTAAATACGATTTAATTTTAATAAAACTATTGAAGTGCCTAGTTGCATAGATACGTAGAGATTTGAATTACAATAGCAACTTGCGTTTTTAAATTAAGAATATGTTAAAAGTACCAGTCTATGCCTAAATTTGGCGGGAAAATGTAAGATACTATAACCCCTGATCTCCTTCTATGAATACATAATAGTATTATGGAGGTCAGTAGATATACTTACATATAATTTATTTTAAATATATACAATAGCCATAAACTAGCAGATCTGTATAACCACACCCGCTGTCGTCTACTGCGTAACGACCTCCTTTTTGTTTGATAATAAATAGGTATATTTATAAATTATACTTGAAAATATTCTCCATTTGTAATAATTCTCGTCAAACAACTGAGGTTGAACCAAAACGTACTATGTAAAATTGACAGGATAAATCGTTTTCAATCCTATTGAATAAAATCTTTATTTAAATTTGATTGAGCTAATAAACAACTTTTACTTTTTTAATGGGATTTCTATTTATTAAAAGACTGGTCCACTAACGGTAGAGAGAAAGTTCTTTATGTTACGGCCGTGGATACATATGAAGATGGCGTGCATTCCCTAAAGAATGACAATGAATTACATATTGTTATTGGCTCACGTGCGCATGAGTTGATTAACTGAAAACACCGGTGCCGCAAATGCCTCGCTCGATAATTTTATATATTTGGAAGCACACCAATTTAAGTGAACTGATAGAGGGTAACACTACTTAACCTTTTGACCGCTTGTGTCGCATTTATTCGACACATACTTCCGTGCCCCTACCGCTCGTGTCTTATTTCTGCGACAGAGAACATGCATAATTTTTCTCTCTTTTTTCGTCCTATTAACTGCGTGGTAAAACTAAAACCATTATTAAATAGAGATTATCATTTACAACAATTACGCAAAATTTTTATCAATATTTTATTAATAATTTTTTTATTAAGTATTTTATCGATTTGTAGCCGCGCGCTAGGGGCACGACAATGTCTGCTAAATCTTTTAAAAATTCGAAGAACTGTCGCTTAGAGTTTTTTAATACCTGTGTATAAATAAAAGAGATGTGTTTGGCCTATTGACTGAAGAATTCTAAATCTTTTATTTTGATTTCACCCGTAACATAATAATATAATGTAATATTGAAGTCTGAAATTTAAATTATGTCCATCCACATGATAAAAAATTACTAGATTAAATTAAATTAAATTACTATTTTTCATATCATTTTTCAATTCATAAGCCAGCGAGTCAGCAATCTAGTCTATGTCTACACCTTGCAATGTGTTCATTAACTTTCTAATGCAATTTTTTTATATTTAGTTAATGCATTTTTGATGTGTAAACTTGTTAATGAACGAAAAAACGGTTTATTGCTATGAACAATTATTTTATAATATAATGTGAACCACAAAATGTAAACAAATGCTATACATCGATGCAAATAATACTTCCCAAATTATAACTACTTTACGTACATTATTTAGGTATGGATAATTGACATCTTTTTTACAAGCGTATAAAAGTTCGGTAGGTAGTTATTTGTTTATATTGTGTCCCACACAGAGTAAAGAACAGTAAACACGTAAATATTTTTTTGCATAATATGGCAGCTCCAATATTAATTTTATTAACCTGGCAACCTAATTCCTTTAATTTTAATATTTTATTCTCTAAATTTTATCGGAATAAGTTGTGAGATACTTTTGTAAATGGATAATATTTTTATTTGTGCAATTTATAAAATACATATGTACCTAAAACATCAGTTTACTGAATGATGTAATATACCTAACTTACCTTATAATGGATTTTCCTATTTATTATTACTTTATGTATATTGATACTCAATACATACATATTATTTATTATACTTAATTCAAGGAAGTAATAGACGCTTTGTAAACAGTACTATCCACATCAGAATTTTCCCTATTGTGTTCAGTGCCATTGATAGAGCATCATAGCTTGATGCTCTATCAATGGCACAAAGGGATGATTTTGAAAATAACCCTCCACAGTCGGATAAATAGTACCTACTTAATTGTAATTTTGTCCTTTGCTTCCGTGAAAAAAGTATAACCACCTAGTTAAAAATTATTTTATCATAATTTAGTCATGTTGGCTTGCGAATGTACGCGAATCCTATCCTAGGATGATTACCTGCCTAGTGGACCTTGAATGAATGGTTAGTGTAAAATGAAATTACTACATTTTAGATACTTTCATACAAAATTTCGAGTTTCGTTCATCTCGTCCCGTATTTAAGACTTACAGAAGAATTTTAAAACATACATTAATTACTTATTATGTAAGTAGATACATAACATATAACGAAACTGGAAATTTCCTAATTATTATTTAAAATATTAATATAAATTTATGTGCATTATAATTTTAATTTAAGATGTTTGTATGTGATATAGTGACTGATTTTATCACATATCAATCAGTAATGTATTTGAGAATGCGAGTCAGAAACCCTGGCCACACTATTCATTGAAACTTACGGGTTGGTTGCAAATCTTTTTTTGTTTAAAAACAACACAAAAACCCACTTTTACTAATTCCTAGGAAATTTATTAGAAACCCATCTGTTTTTCGGCCTTGTTGGCGTCATCAAATAAATTCTGACGTAAGTAAATACTACGTCATATTATACTATTGTGTTGTAGAAAAATAATACAATAGCTACATAATGATTTTTTTATACATATTCAGACCTCATGGATGAATCATTAGTTTTTTAAACCAATTTGCAAAACAAGTGAGTAATGTTTATAAATAGCAGTTGTGTATCTGTAGGGTTTCTGAGTGCCTACTCAAGTTGTGTCGGGCTATATTATAATGTAATTTGCGCCGATATAAATGGTTCCTTTGGTTGTGTTCAATGCTGGTTCCCATTCAATGTCCTATTATTTATACCTACATTTATTGAATTGTAAATAGTTCTTAATAAATTAGTCATCTTTCTTCAAACTTGCATTTTTATTTAATCATCTGAAAGAATATACATACACGTTTGGCGTAGCGGCTGAACGATCGGCTTCTGCGCAACGTGTTGTGGGTTCGATCCCCACACGGAGCAAATATTTGTATGATCTACAGGTAGTTGTTCCGGGTCTGGGTATTTGTGTTTGTGAGACTTTGTGTTTGTAAACACACCCACGATACAGGAGAAAATCCTAGTGTGGGGCAATGTTTTATTAAAAAAAAAAATACGTACAATACTTCAGAATACACACAGTAAAGTATGTTGGCATTTACCCCTTATGCTATTAGTAATAAGGATCAAGAGGATGGTTCGGCACAAAGTGAGCCTATCAAGCTGTTGACTGGCTAATCTTTACATGCTTTCTTACATTTATTACATTCCCCAAATAAAAAGTCTGCAAGTAGGTATGTGGAAATTGAGCTGTCATAAGGGTGGATATTTCTATAGATCAGAAAATTGGCAAAATGTAGTCTGATCACAACATCTGTGATGTAGGAACCTATAACTAAACAAATAAGTATGTAGTCTTTTGTGTGTAGTTGAAGCAATGTCAGGGGTTCAATACCCACATAAAAAAAAATCCAAAAAAAGCTAATTTGATAGTAAATATTAGGAAGTATCTGAATCTCAACATCTAGTTATGTCAATGGTTAGCGTCTAGTCTAGAACATATACCTTGGACAGACTCCAATTATATGCCATTGCAAAGTTATGACATTATTATTATTGACTATGTTTTGGAATAAAACAAGGCCGGAAATAAATAAATCTTTTAAACTTATATTAAATGTTTCCTAGCTATTCGTCTCAATTTGAAGTGTTGTAGAAATCTTAGTTCACCATTCCAGTTCCTCAGTACTTCCATTTGTAGGCGGTCCAGAAGGTCAGGCATTTCTAAACCACAGGTTTCAAACTCTTCGTGCTCTTTCTTCTTAGTAATATTTATAATGTCCTCCCTACTGGCATGTTGACGGTTCCTCCTTTGCCCTACGGAGTTCTTTATTGAAATTTGTTCCAATTCTTCATCAAACCGCGCCAAATATTCTTCTATCAGCTCCAAGGTCTGTCCTTTATTTAAAATAACACAACCTTCCGGTATTCGTTCCTTGAACCATAGAATCTTTTCACCAACAAGGTTTTGTTTTATGTGCGTACCAACTTTATTCTGATCCTTTTTCTCGTGCTTTTTTATTTTACTGATTATTTTTAATGTTTTCCTACTGTTTGGATGCTTTAGTTTATCTATATTTTTTTTAATATTAGGCATTTTGAGTAGGACTTAGTTATCTTTTGCCTGTTTTGTTGGAAAGGATACAAAACACGTGTTTCTATTAATTTTTTTAAACTGACTGACAGTGTCTTATTCAGATTAACTGTCAATGTCAGACAATTACTTAACTGTCAGGTTAATATCAAAGTCAGCTGTGCATGGTGCATGCATTGCATCCTCGCATGCATCCAAGTCTAAGCGAATCTTGTTCTGCCATGGGATACCTATTAGATAGAAAGTACTCTCTGGCCATGGGTGCTTAACAAACCAACGCGGACAACTTGCGGTAGCGGGCGCGGGAGCGGTGGCAGGCAGTTACTGTTAATATATTTGTACTATTTGTATTGAGGTGACATGAGGTGGTCACACCAACGCGGCCGACACTGACAGTATTCTGTGGGTGGGCCGCCAGTTGCCCGCGGTGATTTGTACAGTACACAGAGTACTTTTTAATGTGCACTAATGCATAAAAACTCTGTCTAGTAGCATAGAGATCAGTGGGGGTACCCACTAGTAATAGAGAGGTCAGTGTGTACCTGAGGTGTGTACCCCTCAGATCTGCCCGCCATCAGGCCATAAAGTATTACTTAATATCAACATGACAACACGATTTCAACGCTGCAGTAAGTAGTGTCTAGTACTTCGGGAGAATCAAAAGTATATTAGCTTTTTAGATGGCTATTATTAGGAGGAATGAATACGACATTTATTATTAAAATTATTGAGGTGAGGTTTGAAACGAAGTTTAAAACCCATCCATTGCACTACCGACGTGATCCTACTCGTAACAGAAGCATTTAGCTTAGCACGAGGGGTTAACAAGAATACTAGTAATGTGCGACTAGCGATGTGTCAACTCGGTATGGCAAACCGGGTCAATCCGCCAATTCGGTTTAGGTTTCTAACCGCTAACGCGGACGAGACGGTGCGACGTGCGTGCGACTCTACACATCGTTTGACGGTTTGACGCGAAGCCCCGGGCCCGAACGAAAACCGAACGTAACCGAATTGCACCCTACGAAGTCTTCGCCGTCGAGTCGCCGACTAACGACTTGTTGCGCGCGATGTTATTTTGACAATTTAATATTTTTCATAACTCTAACCGAGTTCAAAGTCGTCATATCCACGATTTACCTACCCGCAGCACGCGGTCGTTTCGGGTTGGATGAACCGAGTTGCAAACCGGGTTGAGTCATATTTTGATGATGATCGGTCAGAAAAATTTACGGTTTGGCCATCGCTATGTGCGACCCACATTACTATTAAGCTTTTATAAAAAACTAGCGACCCGCCCGCGTTTTCACCCGCGTTTCCCCATTACTAAGAATCTAGCGTAATGTTAAATAGCTAAAAACATGCCTCTTGGATCACTCACCTATTAAAAAAAACCGCTTCAAAATCCGTTGCGTAGTTTTAAAAATTTAAGCATACATAGGGACGGACAGACAGCGACAACGACTTTGTTTTATACTATGTAAAGAAGAAGAATTTATGTAGGTACATATTTAAGGCGGATCGTTCAGTTTAGCCCACGAAATTCAAATTTCAAGTGATTTTTCGCAGTTTGTAGGTCTTTGTTCTAGATTCATGGCAGTAGTAATCGCGACATTAACTATACAACATTCACAACTGAGAATTAAAACCTTTACCAGGTCATACAATTCCATAAATAAAAAAAAACACTATTTTTTTTACGTGGTAGCTTCGTAATTTTTCATTTTCAAATAACTTCATCGACGGTGTTCAAAGTAGTGTAGGTAAAAAAAATTACCGTTTCTTAATACTTCATATTAATTACACTTGAAGTCCCTGATTACTAAAACAATTTGTGTTCAGTATTTCAGGAGTACCTAAAGAATATTGTATTCTGCAGTATCAGGAATCGTAGCAAGTGGCAGTCTATAGTTTCTGCCTACCCCTGTAGGAGAAAGGCGTGAGTGTATGTATGTATGTATGTATGGATGTAATATTGTATTTTCTGTGTTTTGTAGGTCATTTATTTACTTTTTCTTATTGTAGGTACTTGTGTGTATAATAATTATTTCCTAAATTCATTATTTTAATCATTGATTTTTTATTGCGTTTAAATCTCAAATATAATTTTGTAATCATAATTAAAGGAAACTTGATAGATAATCACTTTTTTAATCAGTCTTTGTTTCTTAGCGATCTAACGATCTTTATAAACTCAAACTGTCAAAAAAAGTAAATAAATAACCTCAATCAAACAAAGCACTGAAAACACTGTTTTATTGATTCTTTGTTGACTCTACTTCTTTTTTCTAATTTCCATCAAACCCATCATGTTTAAACGGCCAAAACCCGGTGAAGATGAGGACGATATTCTGCGCATGCAAGAAGAATTTCTTAGAGAAAAACAACGTCAGAATTTGCAACCAGCAGCCGCAGTAACTAACTTACGGCCCCTTGAACGGCCTAAAAGGACGATTAATACAGATACTGAACGAAAACCTTCAAAATATGCCCAAGCCAAAGGTCTTAAAGGTCAAGGGGAGAAAAGGGCGCGCACCGAAGCCTCTACATCGGTTGTGGGCGACATTTTGGAAAAAAATATTGAAGAATCAGAGATAATTGAGCTTGAGTCAGAGGATGATAAAGTATATTACCCAAAAGTGATCCCTTCGTTATTAGGTAATATTGTGGAGAAAAATATATCAAATTTTGTAGATATTGAGGCAAGAACGATGCCTGCACAAGGATTTCCTGTAGTTACTAAGCGAGATACTCTATTTAATAAGAGAAATGCAATCAAAAATGTAAATAAAGATCATAATGTTAATATGGATGTTGATGAACCATCAAGTAGTACAGATACTACAAAAAAAATCAACATAAAATTGCCAGAAAAAAGTTTTATATTATCATCAAATGATGCAGATGCTATTCACAGTGAAAACATTAAAATGTTAAGTGAAATGTCAGAGAAAGCTATTCTTGAAGAACAAAGGAAACTCCTTTCAAGCATGGACCCCAAATTGGTAGAGTTTTTAAAATCCAAACGACAACAAAGTATATCAACCCATCCTAAAATAGAACAAGCAAGTGTAAGTAAAGTTTTAGACAGTAAACTACCTGAAGAGAACATGAACACTGCTGTTGCTATGCCTGAAGATAATATTTTTTGGGAAAATGATGTCCTTTCCCATCCCGAAGTCAGCAAGTGGCTGCATTTTGATTCACTAGAAAAAGACAAACTAGAATGGATGAAAGGCATTGAGGAAAGTAGGAGAATCAAAGCTGATGAGCCATATGAAGCACGATTTGATTTCAATGGATACCTATTACCATACACAATGGAATACAATGAGAAAACCAAGTCCCTATTCCACCATGGAGATGAACCACACAGACCAGGATACTCCATCACAGAATTAATCGAACTGACTCGTTCATCAATCACTCAACAACGGGTAATGGCTTTGAACATAATAGCTGGTATTTTAGAATATTACTCTGCGGGCACATATAAAAACGTCATAGAAATACCTATTAGCAAGTTGTTTTTTGTCATCAGGATTGCAATGGATGATAACAAAGTTGTTATATTAGAACCTGCTTTAAGAGCAATGAGGAATTTACTGTATAACAGAATTGATGAAGCCAGTTTAGATGCTTTAATTGGCTTTGAAGAGGGCACTCTGCAACCCTGCTTAGAGAATGATAAATCAGAAATTGAAGAATTACAATCTCAGGAATCAGAATTTACAGACTACCATTTAGCAGAAATTGATATTATGACAGCACTTCAAAGGACTGAAATTCTTCAGAGATTGTACTACATTATGGAAACAATAAGACCCAATTTCAACTGTGTCCAATACTCATTGCAAATATTGTCCAGATTAGCAAGAGATTCGGTGGAAACAGCTTTCAAGATTGTAGAAACGGAACACTTAATGAATACAATTATAAGAAACTTTGTTCCTGTTAATAGCACAAATTTTGTGTTTGATCCTAACATTGTATATAATGGAAAACCCATATTAGCTGCCCTGAAATTTATAAGAATTATGTCTTTGCAGTCTTTAGAAGTCACAAGAATTTTACTGATCAAATATGATATAGTGAAATCTATATCAGAGTACATCAGTTCTGGAGTTGACAGGACTTATGGCTTGAAAATACAGATAGAAGCTTTTTGTATTCTATCCAATTTGTTATGTTTTGGGTTAGGAACTGATGTTGCAATATCTTTATTCCCTGTAATTGTAACTGCTTTGCACAAACATGTGAAAGGGACTGATATATTTATTGAATCTTCAATTCTGACAGCAACACATGCAGCAGTTGTCCTCCAACTAGTGAATAGGCTCTTACGGTGTATCTTAGGTGGAATGGACAGTTATAAGTCGCAAATATATCCTCTACTAAAAGAAGGTGTACAGAAATGGATGGGACAATTGTCTCATGTCAACAGCTATACCTGTGGACATCTGCGCCTTATTTGTTCAGCTATAGACTGCTGCAAGACTGTTACCTTGATAGAGAATCTTCCAATGAAGTTTCTGAATGACTCACTAAGGACTCTGTCTCAATCTCAAGGATTTGAAATGATTATTAAAAATCTTATACCTAGTTCAAATCTTCTCTCTGGATTGGAAAATAAGGACCTACATTTGACGAAGAACTTGATGACCCTTGGAGGGTCTGTTATAGAGTCTTCCCAAAAAGTCTTACCTATTTTAAATATTAAGTCACCTGTGCCATTTTTGGCTTCACTATTCAATCTACTGACTTATGTGAACGACAAAGAAATATCGGAGACATTTTTGAGACATCTGTCGATATATTTAAGTAAAATAAGCAATAGAGTGCCAAGTCTATGTGATAACTGGTTTACAAGAATGGAAACCAACTTTTTGTTCAGTATAATAAAGTTGTCTACACAATATGAAATCTCTGAAGGAAGCAAAGACTTGCTCTACATTGTGGCCAACAAACTGTGTTACATTTTAAGGAATGATAAAAAATACGAATTAGAATTTCTTTTCGGTTATGTGGTATTCAACAAACATTGGTTCACAGCAGAACGACTGCTACATCTTGTAAATTTGACGGATGCCGACGGCTTTTCAAAAGCTCTGACATCGATTGAAGAAATAAAACTATGTTACAGTAAAGTAGTTAACATGAATTTTAGAGACACAGGACCTAACATTAGGTTCAAGAGTTGGCAAGAGCCAATTTTGCCAAGAGACTGGATTTATTTGCCAACATTGACACTGTATAGTAGGAGCCAAAATGTAGATAGTGGTCCTAAATTCGTTGGGGAGCTCGCCAGTAAGGTAGAAAAAAGAATAGCAGCTGAGAAAGAATTCATTATTAGATGTAGTTTGGAATGGATCTTATTCAATGAACTATGCTTCCCAGACCTTTTGAACGACATTGATGTAACTGATAGATTTTGCCGCATCATGTGCGTGTTTCTTTGCGACAACTCCTTATTTTTGGACCACAAAATAAAACTATTACTGCGCAAGTGTACAGGTATTTTATTCAAAAAGAAGTCCAAGTTGAACTTCGACAAAGAACTGGTTGGATTGAATAATTTCCAAGATTTTTATACGCAATTTCTAGAACAGTTCCAGTCAGTAAGCTATGGGGACCCTACTTTTGCTGCGTGCGTTTTGGTACCGTTAGCGCAAAAACATGACGTAAAATGGCGTAAGCTTTTGTGGTCCGAGTATGCGGGATGTCTCAGGGCCCTTGATTGCTCTGAAGAACTACTATGTTATGACATCAAAGAATATTTATATCCAGAAGAGACAGACGAGTCTCTTTTACAATCTTATATTCAAGCGCTTTCTTCTAATTTGCTCAGACCAGGCACGATACCGCATACAATAGCATCCCATCACGCAGCAAACTACAAAAATAAATCTGTATCTAAATAACAATAGATTAAAAATAAACATGATGACCTAATGGATGTGTTATTTATTTATTATATTATTAAAATCTTTTAAAATTCAGTCATGTCATAATTATAAAACCGACGATCCGATTTCTGGGAAATCTAACATAAGTTTTTAACATAACCACATGTATTATTACGTCTACTTACCCACAACTTCTACCTACCAATATCTAAACAAAAAATCAACTCATAGGTTGACTTACATAACTCGTCATTTTAAACACTGACTACATGGGGAAGCAAAATAAAATTACATTATTATTTTTCGCTCGAAATCAAGTTGAATAATAGTTTTATGAAAAAAAGACTGGTACAAAATCCTGTACTTCCTGTATTTTGATTCAATTGACTTTCACACTTTACAGGATCTACATTGACGAGACTGTACTGTCCATCTGAAGTCTGAGCTGTCCAGCAAACTACATCCATATCTTCGAAGTTAGGTATACAGAAGACTTCAAAAACCATGGAGGCCAGTCAAGTGACTCAGTCCAGCGACTCAGCCTCAGATCAGCAAGGCGTTGTTTACTCACGTGAAACGGCGGTTTAGAAGCAGCGGTAGCCTAATGGCTAGGGCGTAGGACTTGCGATCGTGTGGTTGCCGGTTCGAACCCCACCCATTGCACTACCAACGTGAACCCACCCGTAACACAAGCATTTAGCTTAGCACGAAGGGTTAACAAGAATACTAGTAATGTGCGACCCACATTGCTAGTAAGATTTAAAAATAAAAAATCGCGAAAAGCATACAATTCACGCTTGCCCCCTTTGCCGTTTTTACCGGATCACTTACGGGAACTTATAATCGAGAAGAGGTATTGGATGAGAAACTCCCGGAAAACCGGTGACCCTACCTTTAGGATACGGTTCAACATGTACAAAAAGAAAGTAAAATCCGAGATCCACAATTTAAGAAATCAATTGGAGATTGACAACACTGAATGCTTAACCATACAGCCTAATCCTACTCAAGGTCTCGACTTGCCACCAGCACCTAGTATGACGGAAGAACGTTATAACAAAATCTTAAAAAGCTTAGCTAACCCTTTCAAGATAATTATGCAGACTTTTTAGAAATCTTCAAAGAGCACAAAGGCGATCCATTTGCCTTATTGGAAGAGATAGTTCAATACTATAACGCAGCCCGGGCTAACCATGAGGAGGGTGAGCATTAATGATCAAGCCCAAAGAAACTACAAGAATTTCGCGAGCATAATAATAAATGGCGATTCGCACAAATATACCTAATACTTATCTAGTCTTCTTTTGTCTAGTAGGTACCCACTAGTGCCCACTACCTACTCGCTAAGTTTTCAAGTTGAGTACTTACATAGGTTCTTATAGTAAAATTTATATTCTTCAACAAAGACGTGTGTATTTACTTCATGAATAAAAGTACATTTTAAATAAAAACCTACTTTTTCTCCTTACTTACCTGTCGAGCGACAGAGATTTTTTTAACCCTAACAAGTTTCTGCCCCGGTCCGAAAAAATGGTAGATACTACTAGATCTACGATTTTTTGTCTCCTGAATTTTGCATACTGATGTGGACCTACTGCGTCTAAGAGGAAACTTAAGACCTCATAAAGTGTATCAGGAAATAAATAAAACACGAGGTCAATGGGCGTTGTTAAATTATTTTCGAAATCGGTAATTATTGGAAAAAAAAAACAAAATACTACCTACTTATGGCAATAAAAATAAACTTCTTTCTAAATTGTCAAAAAAAAAAATCTAAGATTGGTTATAACAAGGAATTTAAGCACACACAGCACAGCTGATTGATAACGGTATTTTTGAACGCAACGTAATATTTGGCGCGAATATGCGAAACTTAATATCTGACAGAATAACTGACAGTTCGATTTTGCAGGTGTTCACGCACTTTCATTTGTATTCAAAATTGCCTTATTTCTCCAAAATTATGATGTCCTGATATAAAATTACGGGTGCAACGTCATTGACGTACCAAGATGTTTATAGAAGATATTAAAAACGATTTCTACAACGTCTTACTCGGGAACGTTAGTACTAACAATGGCGTTGTTTACAAGTTTACAACCAAACTTTTTACTTTCTGTTGTGTTTAAAAAGTTTTTTCTCGTTGCAGAGGGTGTTGTTATTAGTTCATTACGACGTAGATGCTATATGCACGTGTAAAATACTACAGGATCTATTTAAATGTGATAATGTGTCATATACTTTAGTCCCAGTGGGGGGTATAGCAGAGTTGAAACAGGCATACGAAGAAAATAATGAAGAAATAAAGTATGTTGTTTTAATAAACTGTGGGGGAACTATAGATCTAGTAGACATTTTGCAGCCTGAAGAGGATGTTGTGTTCTTTGTGCTGGATGCTCACAAACCAACTGATGTCTGCAATGTGTATAGCGATGGACAGGTTTGTAACATCTTTATTCTTATTAAAAATTAACACTATCAATAATAGACTTTAATTATTTGAAAATATGGTATATTAGCTATTACCTACATAGGTTAATGATAAACTACAATCTACTTGCTGCTTGTGGGATGGATGTATGAATTATTGTCAAACTGCTTATTAAATGCTAGTGTTCTATGTCACATCCTGAGTTTAATTTCCAGATTTTTCGTGTAAAGAAATTGTTGTCCTATTAATTAGTTTGTATTGTTTTAGGTGAGATTAGTGTATAAAGATAGTGAAGAAAACATTCCCAATTTTGATGATATATTTCGTGATGACGATGAAGACAATGAGGTGAGTGAATTTTTTGACATATCTACAGCATATGTTTGACACAAGTTACTCTCACAATTTCTCACAAAGTGGTGGTAGCCTAATGGCTAGGGTGTTGGACTTCTGACCATGCGGTTGCTGGTTTGAAACCCACCCTTTGTACAACCAACATGAACCCACTCGTAATACAAGCAGTTGGCTTAGCACGAGGGTTTAACAAGAATACTAGTAATGGGCGACACACATTGCTAGTAAGCTTTTTGAAAAAGAAAAAATATTAATATTTTTATTCTAATAAAGGAGGAGTCAGAGAGTAGTCGCGAGGGTCTGGAGGCCATGGTGGAGCGCCGTCGCGAGCGCCGCGCCTGGGAGGAGCGGCGGAACACACTAATGTTCAACTACACACAGTTCTCTTATTATGGAAAGCCGGTAAGTATTCGCTTGAATTGGCTTGAAATAATATATCTATAATAAATAATCAAGAATATATACCAAAATCATTCAAGACTCTGATGGCTTGATTGAGCAGTGGTCAAGTAATAAGCTGCTGGTTTTCTGGCCACAGGTTTAAACCCTGTAAGGAACAAATATTTGTGAGGAGGATGTTGTGTTGGAGATAGAGTTTTGTTGATATTTTGCTGCAAAAAGCAATATGTTTCTGGTTTGAAGGGTTGCATGCCCAGTGAAAAGGCTTGTATCAACTGAGCTCTCAAGATGTCATTGTATACCACTGGTGTTGCTGGCATCATGTTTTTAGAATACCTACCACAACTATCTCAAAAGCTTACAAGACCTTGTTTGTTCAGAGTGCATGTATAGCGGTGGAGCTGGCGTGGCGGGTGTCTCGCTGCAGCTGGGCGGTGCTGTGGGCGGGCGCGGTGGGCGGCGCCGCCGCGGCCGCCCTGCACGCGCGCAGCCCCGCCGCCGCGCTGCTGGACGCGCATCACCTGCACACACACACTCCTGCCGAGCATGAACACACTGTAAGTGTACTATCAAGTGTCACCCTCCTCTACCATCAAGTTATCAAACTATTCATCCCAAAACCCCGCTACTTTCCGAGAATCCCACTGCTTTCTCAAGTCTTTGCTACCTTCCCAAGACCGCGCAACCTTAACAAGACCCCACCGTCCTACCAAGAACATGCTACCTTATTGAGATCTCGCCATCGTCACAAGACTATGCTACCTTAGCAAGAACCCGCCAGCTTAGCAAGACCCCAACATCCCTCTTTGGATTCTGGGGTCTGAAGTCAAAAGACTCCTCTATCTTACTAGGACCCTCCATCTTAACTCCAACTCCATCCTGTCATCTTACCAAGACCCCGCAATCATACCAAAACTTCGCTACTTTCCTAACACCCTGCTTTCTTACTAAGATCCCAGATACATAATAAGAGCCAAGATCCCATCACCTAACGAGTATCTACCATAACATTACTATAAATTGTCAAACAGGTCAACAAGACAATGTCGTGTTTACCTTACCTAGAAGTTTATCTTACTAAACAATTACCACAGGGTGCTCGCGTTACCCTGGAGAAGGACCTGTGCTTACCCTTATATCGGGTGTGGTCGCTGGAGGCGGCGCTGTGCCACGCGCCCGACGTATCTCCGGCACTGCGCCTGCATACGCTGGCCGGACATGCGCGGCTGAGACAACTGCTTGCAGATTCTGGGTATTTACATTTATGGAATATTGTTAATTCAGAGTCTCAAGAACAAGTAAAATTTCAATCAGAAATGCGGTACACCAGGTGGTTTTAACGCTAACAGCGATCTCTTACCGACAAACTTTGTAGTGAAATGTCATATACCATCACGCCTGTATTTTCCGATGGGTTATCCAGAGTAGTACAAATGTACCAGTTCACCAGTATGTTGTTTAGGTCCCATGTAATAGGGGGCGAAGTTGTTGCCATTTTGGGTACAAATGTAAACTCCGAGCTGCTACCGAGAATTTCATAGAATAACCCAATAACACTGCTCAACCTGGGAATCAAACCCAGGACCTCTATCGTAGCAGTCGCGCTTAAGAACACTAGCCTAACGAGGCAGTTATCGAACAGACAGGATTCGAACCTGCATCTATATGGTTACACACAGAATTACTGCCAAAAGAACTTAAGAAATAAGAAAATTTTTATTTTTAACCCCCGACGCAAAAACAACTGGGTGTTATAAATTTGACGTGTCTGTGTGTGTGTCTATCTGTGGCATCGTAGCTCCCGAACGAATGAACCAAGGTGAATTTGCCGGGAGTGTTCAACTTAGCTATGTTTGATGAAAATCGGTCCAAGATGGCCGCCGCAAAATGGCAGTGTCGGGGGTTTCTTTAAATTTTTAATTTAATGTAGTTATTTACATTTTACGTCTTGACGGTCCGGCGGAGCTTGAATTGTCCACAAAAACGTAATACCAAAATAAATCGTAATCCAAACAATATTTTATCAAATTGTATTATTGTAGTAAGATATCACTGACCTTATTTTTAAGAAGTTTAATAAAATAATAATAAAAATAATGTTGTTGTTTGACCTATTTCAAGTTTAATTGCTTAGACCGAACTCTTGGGTCATTAGAATCATTATACTGTTATCACTATAGGTATTTACATTACTGTGAATTCTAATCATCTATACCTATAATAAAATTGTAGCAGGCCGATGTCTGTACATTGATCTGTATCAAAAACTAATATGGGGGGTTTTTATTAGAGCTACAGAAGCCAAAATAACAATTAACATATTAATCAGTATTGCCCAGGATTGGATTTCGGACTTATTTAAGAGGACATTTAAAAAAATCTTGACTGACACAAATGCTATTATAATGTAAATGATTTTATTAATGACAAAAAAAAAATCCATAAATATCAATTATTTAATGTAATAATGTTTTCTTATGTAATTATTATTAACTATTTAATGAAATATGAAAAATCCTGCCATTAGCAAAATCTGCTTCCGTATTTGTACACCTGTCACGGTAAAACATGTTGATCCTATCTCTAAACTCATTACATCCATAATATGCATTATAACTATGTACTATTATCTACACATGTTTGTTCAAATAAATGTATCTTATCTTATCTTATCTTTAAGACAAACATCCTTAGAGTCTTTTCCCAACTATTGTGGTAAGCTTCATGTCTTACCAGATGCGGCTGAGTATCAATATTTTATCATACCTCCGAAATCCAATCCTGGGCAATACTGATTAATATGTAATTATAAACATACCAGCAGCCTGCATTACCCTGTTCCTTGAACGGTTAGGCAGAGGTGTACAGTCAAAAAAACAGTTATGCATACAGGCAGCATAATATTAAACAATTATCAAGATATATTTCGCTGACAACACCTGTGTTGACACATATTGCACGATATACATAATTATAAAACAATCTTTGTCAAAACCAGAGACTTAGAGAATGGACTGAGCGTTCCCTATTTAGTTGTAAAGTAAATATGGGTAGAAAAGTGTGAGAGAGACGAAGCGAGCGTGGGGCCAGTACTTGTATTTTTCTAGCATTTTGATTAGATCACATTACAGCCTTCCAGAAGTGGATGGCCGACAAGACAGATAGGTATAGGACAGGATAGAGTTCTCTCTTTCTAGAAAAATTACGGGTATTGCTCAGTTAATTCTTTATGTCTATGATCAAAATACAAACATCGTTAGCTACCTACCTAACATTACATTCATTAACATTCTTCGTGACTATCAATAAAATAAAATAAAAAATATATTTTATTTTCAGACCAAGGTCCATAGCGTGTTAGTAACAAAATTACTTAAAAACTATGTCAGTGAATATAAATCCTTTATTATAATATTTTCTTTCTCCTCAATTGCTATAGAAGTTATCAGCCAGACGAAATTATGTGGTAGCTAAATAAATGTATTTTTCCAGAATACCGCTGCAGCAAGCCCGGCAGGCCTACCGCTCGATGGACGTGGAGCTCCGTCGCTCGCTGCTGACGGCGTTGCAGACGGCGGCGCCGAGGCACAAGCTGCCCGACCCCACACACACCACGTTCCTGTTGCAGCGCGTGCACTCGCCCACGCTGGCCGCCATGGACCTAGTGTTCGTGATCATGGGGCTCATCGAACATGTAACGTGTTACTGTAACATACAAGCTTACGGATGTGACAATAAAATTGCTTACGTTATTTTCGTTATAAAGTGTTATTAGGCAGCGTGATTTGTTTTAAAAAAAATATGTATTTCTTTTAATAATTTCTCGTTTGATCTATGAAGTCAGATTTAATGATTTTATTGATGATTGTTTATATTTATTGGCGTAGCTATGGTTTTGGGGCAGGGGGATCAGCTGTCCAGCTGAACGAAATACAGTTGTGTTTATTATTATTATGAGCTTGAAAGTTTGTGAGTATGGATGTAGGATGTCAAAGTCAAAGTCAAAATTATTTATTTCAATTAGACCATTAAAAAGGTACTTTTGAAAAGTCAAACTAATTGTGGTTCCAAAAAGTGGGTCTTATGGAGAAGAGCTAGCAAGAAACTCCATAGATACTCTCTTAAAAAAAAAAACATGATTGCAATATTATTTTTTACAACTTTGTTATATGGATGTTTGTTACTCTTTTAAGCTAGAACGGCTGAATCTATTTGAATGAAATTTGGCACATAGAAAGTTGGGTTCAATGTTGGTCAAAATCAAACAAACAAAGTTGCGGGCAGAAATTAGTTTTACATAATTATAACTATATTTGGGGTGTGTAAAGATGTTTCTAGAATGGGCTCACCCTAGCTATGTCCATGTCATAGATTAGGCTCAAGGCATCATTGTGATTAAATCTATAAAATCATAGTATATTAGTGGCGTTGTTTAGTGACTGAGCGATCGGCTTGGGCCGTTCGATCCTTACAGGAAGGTGAAAATCCTAGTAACGAGTCAATGTTTTACATAATTACATGTCTTATGGAGGAGTGGCATCACAAATATTGATCAGTAATGATCGTGAGCAGGAGACAATTCCGCGGGCAGAAGGGTTCCAGCTGGCGCTGTCGGCGCTGGACACGGCGGGCGGGCCCAGCGCGGCGCGGCGGGCGGGCGGCGCGGCGGCGCAGCGCGCGCTGGCGGCGGCGGCGGCGCTGCTGCACGCCACGCTGGCCGCGCGCCGCCTGCACCTGGCCGGACCCTTCAGCTACTTCTTCGTCCAGGAGGTACCGTGCCCTACTCTTATAACAACTCGCCTATGAAACTATCAACCAACACAACACTCCAAACATGCTCATACTCATTACTCATACGGTCAGAGCGTCTAATGTATCTAGCCAGAACACGCAGTTTCGAATCTTGCCCGCGATTGAATTTTTCCTTCACTAAAATAACTTTATACTCATTACTTCTGAAATATTCTCACTTTCTACCACAAGTGGCTGAATACTGTAATTTTTTTTTTGTGATTTTTGAATTTTCCATGCCAAAATATAAAGTCGTATTAGTGAAGGAAAAATTTAATCGCGGGCAAAATTCAAACCTGCGTCTTCTGAACGATCTTTGATCAAACAGGTAGAACTCGTGGTGGCTTAGAGATCAAAACGTCTAGTGTATCTAAACAGAAAACACAACTTCAAATCTGCCCACAATTGAATTTTTCCTTCACTAATATAAAATTACTAGCGACCCGCCCGCGGTTTCACCCGCGCTGCCCCATTTCTAAGAGTTGTAGTGTAATGTTAAATAGCTTAAAACCTTTCTCTTGAATAATTCTATCTATTAAAAAAAACCGCATCAAAATCCGTTGCGTAGTTTTAAAGATTTAAGCATACATAGGGACGGACAGACAGCATCAGCGACTTTGTTTTATACTATGTAGTGATATAGATTTTTTTAAGCTACGGCAAAATAGAGTAAAGAAAGAAAAAATCCGGCCAAGTGCGAATCGAACTCGCGCACAAAGAGTTTCTTACCATTATCTATCAAAACGACAAAAAAAACACATTTATTGTACGGAAGCCCCTTAAACATTCATTTTATTCTGTTTTTTAGTATTTGTTTTTTAGTATCTGTAAAAATTTCAACTGTCTATCTAACTATCACATTCATGAGATACAGACAAACAGATGAACGAGTCTTAGTAATAGGGTCCCGTTTTACTCTTAAGGTACGGAACCCTAAAAAATGTCTGCCTCATCACCCCTGCAACCAAAGGGAAGATCCTCCAACCAGGCGGGGTTTTGCCTGCCGAGCCACGACCCGACGGTTGATGTCGAGTGATTATACTCGTATATATCACAATTGCATTGCATACTTCGCTTACGCTATTCAGAACTTGTCCGTATAGTTTGTATGTAGCGCGGTAGATGTCGCTACAGTCCCAAGCGCGACTGCTCTCTACTAGGATTGGGTGACACAAAAAGTATATAGATATTGAAACTATATATTGTATCAATATCGTATCTATATATCGATCTTTGTAGTAACTATCAAGCAAATCACTATATCCGTAATACGTCTACCGATTTGCGACGATACGTTATCGAGCCACGATATTTTAAAATACGCTATATTCTTTTGCTTTTAATTATAGGTATTTATGTTTGAAAACGAATCGTCGAATTCGTCACAAAAGGTAAAAGAATAAAAAATATTAATGTATCCAGTCCTAAGTAAGTATAGGTAAAGTATGAAGGAAATTCCATTTTAAGATTATTGTAATGGCGTCTACTATATTATATATTCCGCAATATTTATAAACGATTTGTTTAAGACACAAAAATATATGCTAAAAGTACGAAGTATTCAGTATTGAAATATCTAAATCATAACCATATTGAGTTATATAAACAATATTTATAGATTCATAAAATATATATTTTCGGTATCCGATATCGCATATCAGTATATAGTATCGATTTGATATTTAGAAATACCTATATTACCCAACCCTACTCTCTACAGATCCTGGATTTGATCCCCAAGTCGATCAGTGTTATTGGGTTTTTCTATGAAATCCTTCCTAGCAGCTCAGCTCTGGATTTGTGGCCGGTTAATGGCAATAGGCTCGCCACCTATTACATGGGACCTAATCATACCGGCAAACTGTGGGTGTACATTAGTACACCTGCCTAACCCTTCGGAGAATAAAGGCGTGATGGTATGTAATGAATGAAAATATGAAATATATTTGGCACAATTCACACCTTAAATAAATAGTTTATTAGAAGTATGCGCGCTCACACACACACACACACACACACACACAAACACACACACACACACACATTAATATTTTAATTTCTTTTTGATTCTCTTTGTTAATTAAAGATTTTTAATTTCTTCATCTTAAATAGTCAGCATACACCGAAGTTTATGTTTATTATAATTTAAAATTGGTACCCAAGATACAGGCTTGCCTAGTTTGGGGCCAATGGAAAAACGAAGTGTGCAATGTAAAATTTTTTTTTTTTTGGTCAATAAAACATATTTATCTTTTATCTTAAAAAAAAATTATAATTAATTACCTTCACTGAAACCATGTCGATTTAAAACTATAACTCCCTTGGGCACATCTTGACTGGGGCACTACTGTACTCCCTAATTACTATACATAAAAAACTAGTTTGCAGTCGCTAAAGTCACGACGTCCAAATAAAAACAAAGAATATTATAAACATTTTCCTTGTATAAAAACATATTTATATAACCCACCAATTCACCCAATCATCACCCAATCCCGTATTATACATACAAAGTAGAATCTATTGTCCTGGTTTCCGAGGGTCATTACGGCCGCTGCTGATTCAAAAATCCTTAAAATGCTTACAATTTTAAAATGCTTAAATTATAAACGAAAGTGGTATTTGCTCTTTCGTTTATAATTTATAAAAACTATTATATACTATTTGCGCCATCTATAAAAACATACTATCACGCTTGTATTCCCAAAAAAGGTAGACACAGGCATACTAGTGTAAACCCACAGTTCGCCGGAGGAGCGAGCGGCGAGCCTATTGCCATTAACCGGGCACAAATTCCCAAACTCTGTGCAGTTACTGAGAATTTCATAAAGAAAATCAATAAAAATGTTAGACCTGGGAATCGAACCCAGGACCTTTAGCGTAGCAGTCGCGGTCAGGACTAATAAGGCAGTTCTATAAAATACTGGCGAAATGTGGCAGTACACTTCTAGGTAAATATTTGAAAAATATTAGAACGTCATTAACTTCATCCCAAAGTTAAGAAAGATGTTTAAAACCATAATTATGATAATGAAAACTTAAACTAAACCACTGCCGTCAAGCAATAAGACAAGAAAAAAAACAATCTGAATTATGAAAGAGAGAACTACTATAATGAGAAGAATGATTTGTTAAATGACTGCCTCATTAGTCTAGTGGTCCCAAGCGCGACTGCTACGCTAGAGGTCCTGGGTTCATTCCGCAGGTCGAGCAGTGTTATTGGGTTTTTCTATGAAATTCTCAGTAGCAGCTGGGATTTGTGCCCAGTTAATGGCAATAGGCTCGGCCCCTTTTACATGGGACCTATGGGTGGGTGCACATTGGTGCACCTCTGCCTAGCCCTTCGGGGAATAGTTACATTGTGTGATGGTATGTTATGTTATGATTTTGTTAAATACTGTTCGAATATTCACCCTTCAGAGTTACCAGCATGATGGTATGTTATGTTGTTATCAATGTGTGGATCCCCAGGGTACTCCAGAAGCTCGTATCGTGAAGGGTCCGCTGTGGCTGGGCGTGGCGGCGCGCTGGGCGGCGGCGGCCACCGGCGGGACGCGGGCCATAGTGGCCAGCGCCCCGCTCGACGACACGCACTGCCTGCTGCTGGGCATCCCGCCGCGGTACCAGCACGAGCCTAGGAAGTGAGTACACGGCTTCTGTACTAATTAAAATGTGGAATTGGAGGCAGTTACAGCCTCAAGGGTCTTCAAATGGCGCGCGACGGTTATAGGTATTACCAAATAATTTGTGACCCCTGGCCTATTCATACGACCATGGATTGTCTAATAGGTCTGGAGTTCAAAGGCGTGAAACGTAACGGACAGATTGAGAAAATTACTCTAGAGGTCCTGGGATCAGTTCCTAGGTCAAGCAAAGTATTATTGGTTTTATTTTAAATTCTCAGTCAGTTCGAAGTTTGGGATTCGTGCCCGGTTAATGGTAATAGCCTCGCCCCCTGTTACATGGAACCTTTACCTTTCTCACGGGACTAACCCTTTCGGGGAATAGAGGCGTGATGGTATGGAAATTGTAATAATATTATGGCACATAAATTGACCATTTTGTCAGCTGATATTTAGCAGTTACTTATTAATAACCTAACTGGTTGGTTAACTAACCTAATGTATTAAAAAAAAACAAGTTTAAACTGTGTTTACGTACCAATGACATTGGAGGTTGGTGATTTTCCACTTTAATAGTTCCAACCTTTACAATTGTCAAGGATATTTAGGACACAATATTTTGATTATTTTTAGAAAATAGAATCATGCTTTCTAGGGTTCCGTACCACAAAAGGAAAACACGGAACCCTTACAGGATCACTTTGTTGTCCGTGTTTCAAGAGCCTTTATCTCGGGAACGCGTGGAGCTATCGAGTTGAAATTAAAACCATATACTCAGGTCTACAGTCCCTTGAAGCGGTGTAAAAATCAAGTTAACGTAAAAAAAGATACGGCCAATTATGCCGAAAAAAACATATATTTCGACACTCGCAAGGGAATCAAAATTTATAAGGTATTTTCCGTTGACCTAGAACTATGAAATTAGGCAAGTAATACCGTCTTAAACTACACGTATAGGGAAAAATCCGAAAACTATACATTTGTAATTAATTATAATATGTAGGTACCTACAAAACCGGAACCCTCGGTGGGAAGAGTCCGACTCGCACTTGTTCGGTTTTTTAATTAGTCTACTACTAACTATTTACTCTACTAACTGAAGACTACTTGATTGGCACAGTGGTCAAGTAATCAACTATTGCTCTAAGTGTTATGGGTTCGATCCCTGCACAGAATAAATATTTATACTCGTATAGCCTACAGTTTTCGGGTCTGGATGATATTTACCTATGTAAACGCTGCAATTATTATTAAAAATAAAACGATAAAGAATCAGTGACATTTATCGAGGTTAAAAATGTTTTAATGAATTCAAAATCAAGTTAAGACCTTTTTTTCTTATCCACTTATGAAACAAGTTTCTAATGCGCTCTGTAGTTAAAATAAATAATAATAAGTGAGGTTAGAAACTTTACAAATTTACTCTGTGTGAGTACATTTTCGACATTGGCCGCTAAAGGGGGCTTACTTATCCAAAGGGTTAGGCAGATGCTTACTAATATATACCTATAGATCGCCGGTATGTTTAGGTCCTGGGTTCGATTCCCAGGCCGAGCAGTGTTATTGGATTTTTCTATGAAATTCTCAGTAGCAGCTCGGAGTTAGGTTTTGTTCCACCCCCTATTACATGGGACCTAAACATACCGGCGAACTGTGAGTGAACTGTTCGGGGAATACAGGCATGATGGTAAAAGATATTTAATGAAACGGTTTATTTCCAGATTTACATCAATACTTATATATATAAGTACCAACTTCTGCCCGCGACTTTGTCTGCATTGACTTCAGAATTGGGTCCGACCTGGATAAAAAGTAGCCTATGTGTTATTCCAGACTATAATCTATCTCTGTGCCAAATTCCATAGATCGACATGTTAGTTACATGCTCCCCGAATAAACAAATAAGTATTATTAACATAATTCAACATTTGTCTCCAGTCTATTCGGCGCCGCGTTCGAGCAGGCGGCCACTAAGTCCGGTGTGTCAGTGTCTCTGGACCACGTGGACTCGTCCATCATCACACTACCTCTAGCGCAACGAGCGCAATTCCTCGACGCTCTCACCGCTTTACTGGCGTAACACTTACAGACCATCTGCCCTTGGCTTTTTTCTAGCTGAGGAACGCATCGGATCTTACCAAAAAATTATCAACATGTAACTCAATAAGCGCAAGACCTCGAACAGGTCGATTTAGAATATCGAGTCAATTATAATAACGAAACCAGAAAGTCATTTTGAGACATGAAAGCATAATTTTTCAGTTAAACATAAAACTTATGGCCGTACCACTATCGTACTCGTAATGACTACGATATCGATGCGTACCCGCCCACAGTAACAATTTGAGAAAATAGGTTTTGACTTTTCCATACCACGACCCACTGATGGAACAGGGAGCCTTTTTAATTTAACTCGTTAAAAACCACTGTAATCGATTCAGTAGTTGATTCTGAACAAAATACTTTCAGGTCTTGCGTTTATTCTGTTACAGGTTGTATAATGACCCAATAAGCAATTATTTTTAAAATCTCTCTCTCTCTCTCTCTGCTACCGTTTTGCGATTAGAGGGAGATGCCGCTGTACACATTAAATAGCACCATCTCTTTCTCACAAACTAAAAACGATCGCGTTATCACATAGTAGAGAGTAGCGGAGAGAGTATTCAATACCATCACATTAAAATGCCGGACATTTATAAACGTAAGAAGGTTGTCCCAAATGCTATCCGTTGAGATTAATAAAATTACAAGAATGGTGTTTAAATGTATGAATATATTAGCAATAACTAAATCAGTAAAAATTATGGTTCAATAAAATTTAATTTGATTTTTCGCATATTTTAGGTATATAATGGCAAAATGGATGCTCTAATAACTATAGGTGATGTCTGAAATTGATTTTGAAAAGCCACAGCATAAAAGCTGTTTGTTTGTTATTGTATTGTGTATATGTAATCAATAACATTGAAAATATTATCAAATTTATGTGCTGAGCATCAATTATAATATGAAGTCGAGTCGACGCGCTGCTAAGCTAGAAAAAGGCCTTTATGTACAAAATATAGTTATTATAGTTAGTATAATTTAGCTTATCCAAAATATAAGTAAAAAATGTTTGGGTACTTTTCCGCCTCCATTAATTGTATGAAGTAAATGTGCCTAAATTGACTTGGAAAATAGTCATGATTCAAACCTCTATAAATGAAAATAATAATCATATTACATACTAATTAAATAAATAATCCATATTAAATTCGTATCAAAAACGCTACATATAAACACTTCTAATCGTTAATATTATAAATTTAAAGTGCACATCATTATTTGCTTTATGATTTTGTAAAATAATACTTAATATTTTCCTGTTTTGTTATTTGAAATCAGTTTCCAGTTGAATAATGTATTTTGTTTTTTGATTATGCTTGTGGGTAATGTAATGTAATACAGGGTGAACGAGCAGTAGTTATTTATCTCTCTCTCTCTCTCTCTTGCAAAACCGTAATGATTGTGGTTATAAATTAACAAGAAAAAGATATAAGCATGTAAAACTACTGTCCGATTACTTCTGTATCATTCAAGTGACTGTCTCTAATTATAAGACCTTAGTCGATAATATTTATTTATAAATAATTTGCACTATGAAATAAAACAATTACCTAATAAAAAAAGAATTTTATTATTCAATCGTATAAAAATACAACAATTGTTTATTTATATACATAGAATATTGCAGTAGAAATAATTAGGGAATTTTACACGTATATACATGATATTACACAGATATACAGTTCGGTAAACATACCCATCTGAAGTTCATCACATAAAAAAAGTGTTGTTGTATCATAATCACTACATACGTAGTATAAAACAAAGTCGCTGTCGCCGTCTGTCCGTCCCTATCTATGCTCAAATCTTTAAAACTACGCAACGGATTTTGAAGCGGTTTTTTTTTAATAGATAGTGATTCAAGAGTAAGGTTTTAAGCTATTTAACATTACGCTACGACTCTTAGGAATGGGGCAACGCGGGTGAAACCGCGGGAGGGTCGCTAGTAAAAATATAAAGTAGGGAAAATAATCACGAATGCACACATTTACGACCCCAACTGTCTTCGCAATGAGTTTTTATTGTAAAATTGACAACTGCGCCGCCACTTGCATATAACTTCAGAGAGGCACCTTATTGTCGCCACTTTAAAACGCCCAGTATTATTTAGTAAGCAATCAACACCAATATAACGTAAATTATTGTACAGACTAGGTACTTAAATCTCTACAGAAATCAACTGCACAGAAAGAGAAAGAGATTCATACGTTTTGGTTCGAAGTTATATCACATATTTTTTTACATGACTAGAGCACTGTACAGAGATTAATTCATAAGATTTTTAACCGACTCCAAATTAAAAAAAGGAGGAGGTTCTATGTTCGGCTGTATGTATTTTATTTTATTTTTAGTAAGTATAGAACAAACCTACCTTTTTATTTCAAAAATACGCTCATTAGCAGACAGTTTATTAGATAATATATCGAGTGCTGTCTCATTTCTACCTCAAAACGACGAAGACAGTTAAACATATCATAAATACTTATTTTAGTGTCATTGCTAAGAGGTTTCCTAAGTCTTCTTTCATCGCCTTAAAATATTACCTACTCTTTTCATAGCCTGCCTTGGAGCATGTCATGATACAGAAAGCCTCTTTCCACATAGATATTGCTGTTTTAGGGATCAAAATCCTTATTTATAAATCTTGTTATCAAATCCAGGGCCCATCTCGGCTTATCTTTCGGGACCATATGCCCGGCGTTCCTCACCAACACCTCTGTAAGATTGCCTGCACGCTTTACATATCCAGCTATTTTCTTATCCACTTTCCATATATACCTTCTCGCTCTCTCGTACTCCTCGGACGCCGAGAACTTCAAATTCCTTAAAAAGTTTTCCGTCAATGGGTACGCTACGATAATGTCTAGCTGACCGTTATAAAACATGATTCGGTAATATGATAATAGTTCGGCGATTTTTGGGGCAACGGACTTCATCATATCGAGTGCCAAAAGCAGTTGCACCGTCTCGCCATCCTGGAACGGAAGACCTCCAACGTGGATACTTCGCCTAATGTCGTCTTGGTGTACCAGAACCATGAACGCCGTCATATCATCAAACGCTGTTGTCTGAAGGTAGTTGTAGTAGTAATCGTAACCCGTGTAGTACTTAAAAAGCGAGAAATGCGTCACCTGACCGTCCATTAGCCGATCTAAGAGTATGTTCGCTTGTAACCAATTTTCGTTCTTAATCAGAACATAAATATCGATTTGGTATTTCAGAAATATTCTTAACTCATTATTGTCTAATAATCCATGTTGATACAAGTAATTCCCGTAGTCAAGTTGATTCATGGGGTCGCAGTAAGCATTGCCCATCGCCATTCCTTTTAAATTTATTTTGGACTTCCGATCTTCACGGTGGATTACCATCGCTAGTGATGGAATGTACTTCCCTGCGTAAGACTCGCCGGTAATATAGAAATCATTGTGTTTTAAATCGGGGAATAGTTGAAAGAACTGTTGTAGTGCTCGGTACAGTCCCTTAGCAATGCAATCTTCATTCGTACAATAACCAGCTGTACTATTTGTGAAGCTGAATCCAGTTCCAACCGGGTTGTCAATGAAGATTAGGTGATAATTCAAGGCCCAGTGATATTTCCTTAATGCAAATCCATCTTTATTTGCTGTAACAGGTCCTATTTCTGTAAATAGACCGAAAAGCGAGCTTCCTCCAGGTCCACCTTGAAGCCACAGGAGTACAGGTTCACTTTTGTTCTTCGAAACTGGTGGGAAGTACCAAAAGAACAGATTGGAGTCGTACTTCTTATTAACCGTGAAAAAACCGGCGTGACTTATAATCATTAAGTCGTCTGTTATAGACACGCGGGAAAGATTTTGAGCAAGATATATTAAGCCTTTTTTAAGATAAGGCGTAATGATGAGTGGTTCGCCCGTGTCTTTTGCTGGTTTTGCATCCAGTTTAAACCTAGGATATATATTTGGAAAGAATACAGGATTCACCATAGAAAACAAACACACTATAGTAATGGAAAGTAACATAACCAACACATACACACTTATTACTCCTAGCAGGTAAGTAGTTTTAATTCTGTATCGAGTTCCATGGAAAGTCTTCTTGAAATCTGGTTTCGTAATATATAATTGTGGTAACGTATGCAAATCTTATTCTGCTTTTCTGAGGAGGCTTCAGCCTAATGGCTTAATGATATATTTCAAGAGTGTCTTCAAGAATGACAGTGACATCAGTGTTTGTCTAAAGAGTTCCTATTTAGGAGTTTTCATGTGGCATTTTAAGAGAACAATAAATTATCCTGTTCTATGAATGATCTCTTACCCTCATATTTTGGGGATTGTAGTTTATATCTTATTTTTGTATGCAAGCTTCAATGTACTACTACTGCTGGAATCATAGACGAATTCAAATGGTTGTACCTTGCAGAGTTTCTCTTTTGCAATATTTAAGATGAAATATTTCTTCACAATTTTAAATATAAAAAAGGGTTTAAGTTTGATGTCATGGTAAAATACTAGTTACAAAATAATAAGCACAATTTCTTTAGATTGGCATCATTATCTACAGAGGTATTAACATTTAGCATCATCACAAAAATTGATTAACTATCATCAATGGGCACAATCAATGTCAGCATACATCACCAATTTTTTTTACAGCCCTAAGGTGGCAAACAAGCCTATGACCTGCCTGTTGGTAAGCGGTTACCATAGCCTATGGTAGCTTGCAACACTAGGGGTATCACTTGTTGCCGACCCTGCAAGGTGGAGGTACTTCACCAGTCGGGCAGCTGCAATTGTGAGCATAACATTACAACTAAACTTTTATAATTCATAATCATTTTCAACAAATCTTGTGATCAAATCCAGGGACCACTTAGGTTGATCTCTGGGTACCATGTGTCCAGCATTCCGTACCAGCACTTCAGTCAGATTGCCAGCTCTCTTCACATAGCCTGCCAATTCCTGGTCTACCCTCCATATGCTTCGCATGGCTTTTTTATACTCTTCCGATGCAGAAAATTGCAATTTACGCAGAAAGTTTACTGTCAATGGGTATGCAACAACAATATCTAGTTGTCCATTGTAAAACATGATTCGATAATGTGATAAGAGCTTGGATATCTCTGGAGCTACAGATTGCAGCATGTCAAGAGCTAAATGTATCTGAACCTTCTGTCCATCATTGAATGGGAGTGCTCCAACATGCACACTGCGGCGCACATTGTCATTTTGCAATAAGTTGGTGAAAACTGTCATGTCATCTCCATCAGTTGCCTGAAGAAAGTTATAGTAATAATTAAATCCAGTATAAAATTTAAAGTAGGAGAAATTTGTTAACTCTCCATCCATTAGCCTGTCCACAAGTATGTCAGCTTGTTCCCAATTCTCATCCTTTATTTGATTGTAGATCTCCATTTGATATTTAAGAAATACTGTTAACTCATTTGTGTCTAGTAATCCAAGTTGATATAAATAGTTACCATAGTCTAATTGATTCATTGGATCGCAGTAAGCATTGCCCATAGCCATGCCTTTCAAATTTATTTTGTTTTTACTATTGGCATTTTCATTATGTATTTCCATACCCAAGGATGGTATGTATTTTCCAGCATAAGATTCACCTGTTATGTAGAAGTCATTGTTCTTAAGATCTGGAAACAGCTGGAAGAACTGTTGTAAAGTTGCATACAATCCTTTAGCTATGCAATCTTCATTGTTACAATAACCTTGGTCATGGTCTGTGAAGCTGAATCCTGTGCCAACCGGGTTATCAATGAATATTAGGTGATAATGCAGGGCCCAGTGGTACTTTCTTAAAGCAAAACCTTCTTTTTTGGCTATTAAGGGTCCTAGTTCCATGAAAAGGCCAAATAGAGAACTTCCTCCAGGACCACCTTGCAGCCAGAGGAGAATAGGAGCCTTTTCATTCTTAGAGAACGGTGGAAAATACCAAAAATACATATTAGAGTTATATTTCTCATTGATCGTAAAGAAACCGGCATGGCTCCGAAATCCTATTTTATCCGTTAAAGATACACGGGAAAGATTCTGCGCAAGTGGTATCAAATCTTTTTTGAGGTACGGCGTGATGAAGAGAGGATTTCCAGCGTCTTTTGGTGATCTTGCGTCAAGTTTTAGCCTTGGATAAACATTTGGAAACAATACAGAATTTGCCACCGAAAACATACCAAGTACGACGAGAGAAATCGCCCACCTTTTCCAATAATTAAATGGATTCTTCATGCCTGAAGTCACTCAATTAAACCAAAGGTCTCAAATGTATTACACATACACTTCTTTCGAGTAAAACTAGCGAAAACATGGGCTATTGATAAGTACTTCTCTTTTCTTCTGTATTGTGTTTGTTTCTGTACTACTAACTACTACTACTCTTGTACTTTTTTTTTGACGAATGTCGATAACCATTTGACATTTTGTCATTCGATCAACATTGAGTTTTGACAGAACATTCAACACTCAATTTAAGGTAGATCGTTCACCCGAGCCCTTCCCTTCCTTACAAGGATCATGTTTTGAGGGAAAAATAAAGACAACGATAATAAAATCAGTTTTTTTTAAAGCGGCTCGTTCACCTGAGCCCGCGAAATTCAAAATTCAAGTGGTTTTTTGCAGTTTGTGGGTCTATAATAAGTTCTACATTCAAGGCAATAGTAATATAGAATAAATAATATATAGTATAGATGGGTTTCCGCCCAGGCATTTTGGGCTAAAAAAATAAATGCCCTGGCATAAACCCATCTCTATTTAGGAGGGATGTGTCGTTGTAGTGGTATTTACAAAAACATTCAAGGTCGCGATTTTGGGCAAATTTCTTTTTAGCTTGTTGTGAAGCCGCAACTTAACAGAATGGCAGTAGCAGTATATAATAACAGCTGTTCAGAAATAACACAGCATAATTCATTTTCAAAATGTAGGCGTTTTTGCCACCACTATTGGTTACGGTCTACGGTAAAAAAAAACAACTGATAAGCCCGGCCGGCTAAACAACAGTCTATATATAATTATTTTTAGCTGACAAGAATGATAAAAAGGTGAAGCTATTTTATTTAGGTCACTTGAATCAGTATTTGTATCGAGATGGTGCGTACGCTGTGGGCTCTTCTAATTTTTCAAGTATTTTTTAATGCTGAGGGTTTATTTCATCGCTATCCGAAGTTAAACCTCGGCGAGCGCGATGGAGGTGACCCAGGATCGCCTTTGTTTCTCACCCAGTATGTTGAAAGTGGAAATATTGAGGACGGCAGGCGTCTGGCACGTGTTCCCTTCACGGAGAGCCTTCGAATCAAGAGCTACGCGGGATTCTTCACCGTGAACAAGACGTACGACTCGAATCAATTCTTCTGGTATTTCCCCGCAATGGTGCCGGATAACAAGAACGCGCCCGTCGTCGTATGGCTGCAGGGAGGCCCTGGCGCTAGTTCCTTATACGGTCTATTCACTGAAAATGGGCCTCTGAGAGTACGCAGAGACAAATTCGAGAGGAGAAAGTACAACTGGGCCTTGAGCCATCATATGATATACATAGACAACCCTGTCGGTACTGGTTTCAGCTTTACTAACGACAGCCGAGGCTACTGCACAGATGAGACACAGGTTGGTGAACAGTTATACTCAACAGTGACACAATTCTTCCAGCTTTTCCCAGAACTGCAGCCAAACAAGTTCTTTGTGACCGGTGAGTCATACGCAGGGAAGTATGTCCCAGCTTTAGCATACACTATTCATAAAAAGAATCCCACAGCCAAAATGCAAATTAACTTGAAGGGAATTGCCATTGGCAATGGACTCAGTGATCCAGAACATCAGCTAGTTTATGGAAAATACTTGTACCAGCTGGGTCTCATAGACTGGAATCAAGCTAAGACATTTGAAGAATATGAAAATAAAACAAAAGAGTTTATACAAAAAGGAAAATGGGATGATGCCTTTGATTCATTTGATACACTATTGAATGGAGACATGATCAATGGTCAGAGTCTCTTCAGTAACATGACCGGATTTAATTTCTACTTCAACTATTTACACACAAAAGATTACACAAAATATGAAGATTTTGGACCAATGCTTCAGAAAACTAGTGTCCGAAAAATGATACATGTAGGAAACTTACCTTTTAACAATGGATCTTTAGTAGAAAAGCATTTAAAACAAGATGTAATGAAGTCCGTAGCCCCATGGATATCAGAACTCTTAGATAATTACTATGTGGTGATATACAATGGTCAATTGGACATAATTGTAGCATATCCTCTAACTATCAACTACCTCAGAAACTTGAACTTTACTGGTGCTGATGAGTATAAGACTGCTAAGAGGTACATTTGGAAGGTAGATGGAGAGGTGGCTGGGTATGTGAAGCAGGCGGGCAAACTGGTGGAGATAATGGTGAGGAATGCCGGCCACATGGTGCCTGGAGACCAGCCTAAGTGGGCACTTGATCTTATCACCAGGTTTACACATGAGAAAACTTTTGATGGCCCTAAAAAGGCTCTTTACTTAGGTTTAAATTGATTGCATGTTAATATTTAGTATATAAGAGTTATCTTTCAATAATATAGTTTTATTGTAGAACATAGGTTTTATTAACACATAATTAAGTACAGTCAGCATCAGAAGTATTTGGATGTAAAAAACTGTTGGAAATGATCTGAACAACAAAGGAAATTAAAGTATATCATAACACAACACTTCTGACATGTATTTTATCCCATTGAGATAAAGTTTAATTTATTTAGTAGGTACCTATTTTAGATAATTGTGAACAGTCAGTTCCAATATATTTGATGCTGATGATACATGACATTGTTTTTAAGTATGTGATTACTTTATTAGAAACAGGATGTGTAACAATAAAATTGTGTTTGTAGCAATTTATGGTTAGGGGTCTCAATGAGTTTTAGTGCAGGGTCTGAAAATTATATCTAAATATTATTTTTATAAGCCACAAGAAAATCATTCTTCTTCTTCTATAAAAAAAAATAGTTACTACTAACTCTACCATTATAATGTTAAACTTGAATCTCAAATTACTGTGCATTATTACTTCGATATTACGTCATTGTTAACATATTCACAGAACTTCACAAAAGTTCATTCAATGTAGGTATGTAAACACAACTGTGGTTTGAATAGGTTTTAAATTCAAACCAATGTTTAGTCATTGTTTAAGTAAAATTAGAATAAATATTTTTATACCTACTAAATAATTTTCTTGTTTCATTTGTTTACTTTTCTGTCTGACCTACATTTACCATTATACTTGTTTTCTCCGAAGGGCTAGGGAGAGGTGTACTAATGTACACACAGTCACCAGTTCACTGTTATGTATAGAAACTGGGCACAAATCTAAACTCATTATCATCTGAATCAACCCATTGCTGAGTATAGGCCTCTCTTTGCTTATCATAAATCAGAACTGCTAGGTACTGATAATTTCAGAGAAAAACCCAATAACAATGTTCTGGAATCGAACCCAGGACCTCAAGCATAGCAGTCACGCTTAGGACCACTAGGCTAATGAGACAGAGATAAACTAATGCACATAGATATTAGGTACCCCGAGTAGGTAGGTATATTATACAGATGTGGCAAAAAATTATGAAATCTATTAGTTGATGCACTTATTGATATAACACTGTCCTTTAGTTTAGAGAGTAATATAAAGATCAGTGTGTAGGCACTAATAGGTAAGATACCATCATCACGCCTTCCCCGAAGGGTAATGCAGAGGCATACTTATCTACACCAAGACAAGATCTAAGTATAGGTAAGATCTCTAATAATATCCCTCTCCATTCTGTATATCGAAGTTCCACAGAATATGGTATTGCCACCAGTCACCACCTTCAATTAGTAGTTTCAGTTTACAGAAAAGTTATGCACATTACATTACAGAATTCAACTCTTATAAAGTGCAAGGATGATTAAAACGAATGAAACCCAGTTTATCACAATATCAAATGTTACTTTAATTAAAGTTTAACCTAGTTACTTGTATCTGGATGTAGCAGCCTGTGAGAACAACCCACAAAGTGCTAACACCAGGAAAGTGAATATATCCTAGTCAAATAACCTGAAACACACTTGTGTTGACAAACAACTGTACCTTCCGAATGCTTTGCCTTGTCATCAAAAAAATTATCTATATTTAATTTAATTTTCACTGCAAACAAAATTAGTGTTCAATTGAGTCAATATGAAATGGATTACAGAGCATTCAAAAAGTTTAAACACTGGTATGAAAGGAATGGAGCAGCTAGGGTTTATCGCCCTTCTATATAGGTAGATAACTCTATTTCTTCTGGCAATTCTGTTATGTTGACATCAAAGCGGTCTTGGACCTCATTAAGGATTTTAGCATCATTCTCATCAGATACCATTGTTATTGCTAAGCCTTTTGTACCAAAACGTCCCGCTCGGGCTACACGATGCAGGTAGGTGTCAGAATCTTCAGGCATGTCATAGTTGAAAACAATATTGACTCGTTCTATATCCATCCCTCTACCAAACAAGTTGGTGGCCACTAGGATTCTCTTCTGAAAGTCTTTGAACTGCTGGTAGCGGGAGAGACGCTCATCCTGCAGCAAGTTTCTGTGGATCCCAATAGCAGGGAAATTCTGGTCTGTTAACAGTTGAGCTAGTGCTGTGCAGCGTTGAACAGATTTAACAAATATGACAACTTGGTTGAACTCCAGCACATCAAGCAGCTCAAACAGTTTCTTGTTCTTCTCATTCTCCTTAAGTTTGACATAGTGTTGCTGCAATCCATGCAATGTCAGCTTGGCTTCGTCATCCACATACACTTCCATAGGGTCTTGCATGAACTTCTTGCACACTGGTCTGATTTCTTTACTCAATGTAGCCGAGAACATCATTACTTGTTTGCCATGAGGAGTGTTTCTGAATATCTCCTGGACGTCGCGTCTCATGTCTAGAGACTCAAGCATCTTGTCACATTCATCCAGTATAAAGTGCTTCAAATGTTTTAGATTCAGTTTCTTACTGTTTACTAGTGCTAAAATCCTACCGGGTGTACCGACGACAATATGCGGGCACGCAGTCTTGAGGACCTCTTCATCTTTCTGTACAGGCATTCCACCGAAAAACACCGATACTCTGACGCCGGCCATGTATTTAGAGAAACGATCATATTCCTTGCTAATTTGGAAAGCTAACTCCCTGGTGTGGCACATAACGAGGACGTAGACGTGGTTTTCGGAAGGCTCCAGCTGCTGCAGTGTCGCCAACACAAACACGGCAGTTTTTCCCATACCAGATTTGGCTTGGCACAGGATGTCCATTCCAAGAACAGCTTGCGGAATACACTCATGTTGCACTTCTGATGGATGCTCGAAGCCGCAGTCGACAATGGCGCGTAATATCTCAGGTTTTAGTAAGAAATCCCTAAAGCCAGAGCTGTGAATAGATACATAGGATCCCTTAACCTCTTTCTTTGGCGCCGCTTCGGTCGCCCCGTCAGCGGTCTGCTGATCTGCCTGCTCCTCGTCTTCGTAGTCCAAAAGATCGTCGTTGTCAGCCATGATTTGAAGATTTCTCACCAATTTACGTGGTTTTTTAAAGTCGTACTCTGTTTGAGCACGTGAAATTTATTTTCAAAAATTATATTTCACAATAATGGCGGCTATGGTTTCGGCGTCAATTTTGCTTTTTTTACCGGGCGTGCGCAATTTATTTTTCTACACAAGTTAGATACTAGATTTTTTGCCCTGTAATATTTACTTCCAATATTAGCATGGTCATATACGGGAAATAATATAAATTTAAATGAAAATATATATGTAACTATAAATAAATCGATTTTTAATATTTTCTTTTACCTATTATATAAAAGAATTAGAATTTATTAATTGAACATTTTCACTGCAATGGCCAATGACTTTCAGGCGGATCGTTCACCTGAGCCCGCGAAATTCAAATTTCAAGTGATTTATCGCAGTTTTTAGTTCTATAACAAGTTCTATATTCATGGCAGTTGTAAATTACAACTTGTAATTACGACATTAACTAAACAACATTCACAACTGAGAACTAAAAAAATTACTTAAAAATCCTTAACAAGCCAAAAACTTTCCGAAAACTGTAATTGACATTTGACATTCAAAATTGACATTTTACACTACTTTTAGCTACAGTAATGATTTTTAAGCAATGGTTGTAGTTAAACATTATGAATTTTGTATTATTAATGTAGCAATTATCATTGCCATGAATGTAGAACTTATTATAGACCTACAAATTTCGAAAAACCACTCGAAATTTGAATTTGGCGGGCTCAGGTGAACGATCCGCCTTAAATAGTTATATCGAGGTTACATCATTGGCAATGGCCATCAAAAAAGACCATGTTTTTTCCGTATACCCGTAATATTTGAATGTGTGCATATCGTGGGTCATCGGTATTTTATTGTTTTTTTTATCTCAGTCTATCTAGGAATGGGATGTGGAATATTTTTTGCTTACTTCTCTGGTTTTCTTGTAACGCGACCCAACAGGTCTGATAAGTTTGTCGCACTTTTATAATACAGGCAGTACAAACTTATTACCTAACCAAGGATGTAAAATTCTGGAATTTAGTTATTTTAGAGCCCATTTTTTCATTTTGTTAGACATAGGGGTTTTCTTTTAAATTCAAGACAATAGATTTTGGATGGTATATAATAAAGGACTTGATTTAACACAAACTTTCATAAAAAATCGATACTAGTAGCGCCATCTATTGAGATTTATTTGAACAATTTTTTTTATGCGATTTCCGCGAATCGTAATTTTTGTATTATCCATTTTAAATTTATAAAATCGTAAATCAATTTTCGAAATTCCAAAGCCAGTTTAAAATCTTTGTGTCTGAAATCGATATATTCTTGCATGGTAGGTAGTTTCAGTCAGTTCAACTCAGTTTATTTATATCTTTGAATGTAGGGCTGCTACCTCTAAAATCTGGTAACTGGATTTTGGAGCTTAGAACCCAGACACGAACGGGGCACCCGGGCACGTGGCGGTCTGTGCAGACAGTTTCCTCTGGAAACCCCACCCGGACGCTCTCCGGATACCCTCTAAACTTGGACAAATTCGGGAAAACCCGGACGATTGGCAACCCTATTTGCTTATGTAGTTTAGAGTAGGTGCTACGTAGGAAGTAATGTAGTATATCCTTGAATTCCTTGGACCCTGCGATGAAAGTAAAAATACCAGCGGTTATTTTTTAGAACCATTTTATTTATTTTTTGTCAGATATCATTACAGTGGCCCACACAACTATGCATGGGCTATCTACGATACAAATTACAGCCTAATTGCTATGAATCTAGAATACTTATAAAAAAACATAATTCATTTATTACTCGTGAATCTACAATGAAATCATTTTTACAATGTAAAGCTAAAACTACATAATTATTTAATTGAAATAATACTGGAATAACAAATGTACTACCTTTAATATTATTCAAATATTATCGCGCTTCTGAGGCGTGACTTGCGCTGACGTTATTCATCTACAGTTGTGATTGTTGCCAGGGCAAAAAATAACAAAGTAAATGGTAGTTCATAGGAATCATCATCTTCCTAACCTTTCGAATTAGTTGGGGACGACTTACAGTCTAACCAGATGCAGTTTAGTATCAGTATTATTAATGAATGTGAATAATGTCCAGTATAAGCTGATCTCGCATTGTATAGGTTTTTTGTACACGTAGAGATCAGCAGTGTGTCGGTCGTCAAAAGTGGTCAACCCAGTGTGGGGATGGGTTAGAATACTGTTCATCACTGCCATTCAGATAAGCTTCGTCGTAAGAGACTAGAAAATATCTGACTTGGTACGTGGTAGGACTCTTGGGGTCTGACTGGCTGGCGATTTGACGATCAGCCTTATGTCGGAGACCATCGTATAGCACGTGGAAGCTAGTTCCCCCTCGGTTGTTGCGGCTCTAGCAGTCTGTAGTCCGTAAGGCTGGGCAACGTATCGGCAACTCTTCTGGTGCTACAGGTGTTCATGGGCGGCCCTGACTACCTACATACCATTAGGTAGCTCGTTTGCAGAAATAATCAATAAAATTCAAAAACACCAAAATGCTATGGTAACTAACATTTCTCAGTATACGGCTTTAAAGCCTTGAAATCCGCATTCCCGCTCAGATAAGCATCAACAAAATTCTGCACAGAGTCCGTGGTGATCTCGTCTCCATACTTCATGGTAACCATGCGCTGTTTGGGGAAATCTATGGACGTTAGCAGGGGTACTGCGTCATCTAGGCCTATATGTTCTCTTAGCATGTCGGCACTGTCCGTTCCATCGATGCCTATGTAAAACATGACGTGCTTGAATGGTTTTTTCTTCGTCCTCGAGTGACGTGACGTGGGGTAGTCGAAATCCATGGTCTCGTCGTCAGAGGAGTTCTGGTACGGACAGAAGCCTGGGAACTGGATGCTGCATTCGTCGTAATAGGATTCTGCTGATGGGGTGATTACGGATTCGGCGAATTCTATTTCTGAGTCTTCGTCATCTGAAAAAGAGGAAAGTTTATACGTTAATTTACTTTAAAAAAAGCGGCGGTAGCCTAATAGCTAGGGCGTCGTACTTGCGATCATGTGGTTGTCGGTTCGAAACCCACCCATTGCACTACCGACGTGAACCCACTCGTAACACAAGCATTTAGCTTAGCACGAGGGGTTAACAAGAATACTAGTAATATGCGACCCACTTTTGCTAGCAAGCTTTTCAATTTTTTTTAAACTGATAACTCCATAGATATTTAAACATTGAATCGTCAATTTTAACACTGCACTGTGCGTTTTACAACCCATGTAACAAGGAGCGAGCCACTGGCACAAATTCTAAGTACAAGCTATTCCTGAAACACGAAAATATCATAAGTGACTCAATCAGGAAAACGAAACCAGGATCTCACTCTCATCAGCAAAGCTTGCGACTACTCGTTCTATTAGAGGAACTTTATTTTAAGACATTAATTTATATTGTCCGTAGAATTTTAATAACTGACTATACATGTACCTAATTTAAATGGATTAATATTTTTAATTATCTTACTAACATAATCTGACTATTTAATAATGAATATATTTATATTGTTAAATGTTGACATAATTGTAATAATTGTATGCCGAAAGGGCGGGACATAGCCGAACGCAAAACTTTGAATAACATCTGTATTATGTACCTATGATCCACAATAAAGAATTTTGAATTTGAATTTGAACTTCTTTTTAATGGCTACATCCATTCCAGGAAAATAAATAAATCGAAGATGTTCTGACCAGTTACCACGTTCCTTTACGGCCGGTCCCGATATCAAATTCGTCGATAGATTTGCTTACTAGAGATAGGATTTTGACATTACTTGTATGGACCTTACGTCAAAATATATATTCTAAATCTATATTCCTATCTCTAGTAAGCACATCTATCGATAGATTTGATATTGGGACCGACCGTAACCGCTTCATTAGCCTAGTGGTCCCAAGTCTGACTATTACGCTAATGGTCCTGGGTTCGATTCCCGGGGCGAGCAAAGGGTTATTGGGTTTTTCTGTGAAATTCTCAGAAGCAGATTGGGGTTTGGATTTGTGTTAATGGCAATAGGTTCCTCCGCTGAGACCTAAACATACCGGCGAACTGTGGCAGTACCTACATTAGTAAATCTCTGCCTAACGCTTTGAGGAATACCTACAGGCGTGATGGTATGTATGTTTATATTCTTACCAATAAATAGCACGACAGCCGGGTGTCGTGCCATCTTCAACAAAGCTTGCTCCGTCAGCACTGATACCGGCCGCTGCGCCCATGGGAAATTCTGTGGTAAACAAGAGGTTAGATCAAAATCAAAGCGATAAACATTTAGGTATTTAAAAAAAGAGTGCACTACCTCTATTGGACTATTACTTACAAATCCAAGTGGATCAGCAGACAGATGATGTCGGCCATTCGCGGTGAGGATCTTCCCGGCGCCATCGGTGATGACGAGGGCAGGTATGCCGGCGACTCCAAGCGCCGCCGGCATGGTGAGCCGCGCGTCCGCCGCCGACCACGGCACGGACAGGGCGCTCACGGACGACACCGACTGCACCGTGCGATTGTAGGATTGCTCGCTCCTGAAGAGATGGGAGAGAGACTTTTAAAATGATATATTTCCGAAAAAGACCTTTTTATAAGATACTTTTACAAATCAATGACATTCGCTTTACGTACGTGATTCTATTCTTGAAGTCTATTACTTCTAAGCGCGACTTGGTACGCTTGAGGTCCTAGGGCCGTATCATAATTTTTACGTTGTGAGAAAGAGATGCCGCTCTACATAATGGATAGCCTCATCTCTTTCTTACAACCTAAAAATGATGGCGTTAACACGTCATAATACGGCCCCTGTTAATCATAAATACAGGCCGACTGGTGAGACACTAACATACTGAAGCAGAGTACTCAGTACACGATTCTCGTTATAATTATTGTAATAAAATTAGTAACTTAGTACTTACTTAATTTTTGGCCAAATTTCTCTACAAATAAATGAAGTGTGGATACTTCTACATCTAATGTATACGTGAAGAAGTACCTAATCTGTGTTGATTGATAGCGTAGCACGTGCGACCGCGCTATGTCCATGCGTTGTTACATAACTTTCAGTTATCTTTACATAGTAGTCAATTAATATTTATTTTTAATATTATTATTTATTTCGTATATGATCGCCAAATGTCACGTCCTCGAATATCGTTAGTGTCCAGTTAGCATGTATATTTTTTTAAAACGTTGCTTCACACTAGGACTTTCTCCAGTATCGTTGGTGCTTTTACAAACACTGAGCATATACACAAATGCCCAGACCTGGAGCAACTACCTGTCGGTCTAATATTTGTTCCGTGTGGGGAGAAAACCCACAACCCGTGGCGCAGAATCCGAACGCTCAGCCGACGTGTCGTCATTTCAGCTTAAAATGCTGACGGCCCTTTCGTTTCGACGACCTTCTTTTTTTATGTAAGGGAAGAGGATGAGAATAACAACGCCTGTATATAAATTATAGCCATCATACGAATTGTATCAAGTTGGCAGCGACGTAAATTACGTAGTATGCTGCTGTCAGCAACTGAGCGCCGGGAATGATCAAATTGCTTTTTACGACACAACTTCATAAGTCGTAGTGCTGTATTTACCATAACAATCTCGGATACACTGGGATTATTTTATGAATATGGATTTTCGCTGCTTATACCAGAGTGAGCTGGATAATCTAGTGGTATGACCATTAGACCTCTGACTTTTAGAAGTTCTATTCCATAGGAAACCTGTATGCCTGAGAGATTTTCTCGACGGGGCGTGTGAAGTCTGCCAACCCGCACTAGGCCAGCGTGGTGGAATTTAGCATAATCCCTCTCATTTGCGACTCCATATAATGAGTTGATTATGTATGTATGTTTAGGTATACCAGAGTAGTGATGTTGATTTGTGAAACTATGTTTATAAATCTATACACGACATGTTATATTTTCATGCTAGGTATGTGCAAATACCCTGCATGCATGGGTTCAAGTTATATGCATGCAGCATGAGTAGTAGAAACGTAAAATTGCATGCAAGCGTTGACATACGGGTACCTATCTTTTTGTGATTTTTTTGCATTTTCAATGCTAAGATTATTAAGTGATTTAATAGTAAAGGAAAAAATTCAATCGCGGGCAGGATTCGAACCTGCGTCTTCTGGTTTGATATACCAGACGCTCTGACCTCTAAGCCACCGCGAACCCTACCCGCATGATTGAAATTTTGCCTTCACATTCTGAATTTACGTCATAAGGTGACGTTTGGTGACATCTATGAGAGGCAATTTACCTTACCTCTCAACCGACACGACTTACTTTACAGTCAGTAGCCTTAGCACGAACAACTTGCGAAAAAGTATTCGTATCGTCACGATAGAGGCGCTGGTCCATATCTCATACAAATTGGTCTCCATGACGATACGAATACTTTTTCGCAAGTTGTTCGTGCTAAGGCTACTGAACAGTAGCCTTAGCATCGTCATGGAGACCAATTTGTATGAGATTTGGACCAGCGCTTCTATCGTGACGATACGAATACTTTTTCGCAAGTTGTTCGTGCTAAGGCTACAGTTCAGTGTCGTACGATGCCACCCTACCTATTAACTATCTTTTTGTGTTTTTTTTTGCATTTTCCAAAAATTCAATTCGCGGTGGCTTAGAGGTCAGAGCGTCTGGTATATCAAACCAGAAGACGCAGGTTCGAATCCTGCCCGCGATTGAATTTTTTCCTTTACTATTAAATAACTTAATACGGGTACCTAGTTTTGAACTTGAATTTAAAACACAAATACGCAACTGTCACTCCGAGCTAGTCTTTGTGCAAGTTACTAGCACGCAGGACTTGCACAATGGAAAGGCGCCTTTAGTTATGTCGAGGGACACGATAAAACCATTTCACTGTTATCGTTGTCAGCCAGGGAGTTACTAACAAATTACTTTTTTACGACAAAACTTTGTAGATTAAGGTTAAGCCGAACCAAATGCGTTAGCGTCACGGAAATGCATAACAAACAAACTAAGTTTAAGTAGGTGCTGTTTGAACGAAGTCGATTGGCTGTCATTTTCGTCTACTTGAAAGGCAGAGAGGCAGTGCTATTAGATTTTATTTTATTTTATATTTAGACGTCGGCAAACGAACAGGCTAGCCACCTGATGGTAACTAAATAGACATTGTCTCCCATGAACACCAGAGGAGTTGCTGACCTTTAAGAGCCCTGTAAAAGTACGCGCCGTTTGAAGATCCCCATTTCATAGCGCAATGGGAAAACCTCAGGAGGAATACTTACCAAATCTCAGTTTTGTCCATTCTAAGGTCGCCTGGAACAAATCGCAAAACCGTCTCGCACTGGCATCGGCAAAAGCTGAGATTTATTAAATGTAGAATATAAAACAGAATTTAAAAGAGACCATGATTCTCTGAGTTTGTTTCGGTGTTTCTTCTCACAGGTCATCAGTTAGGAAATGCCTGGTGTCATCTAGTTAAAACAAAATATTGACTTGTAAAAGTGTCCTTAAAAGATCTATTTACAGAAATAAATATCATTTATCATTAAATTATCGAATATTATTTCATAACTCCGGTTTGCTGGCCCATAAAGTTGCTAGGAAAGGCAATATTTTGTAACAAAACACAGTTATGACACGCGGTAGGAACTGAATTACGACTGTAACTTTTGTAACTAAGTTTAATGTGAAAAGTTTTCATACAAGAGGTTATATGACTTCCTGGTGACGTGGCCCATATCTATACTTATAATAAATCTGTAGAGAGGTCAATTCTGTACATGAAATATATCTCCAAAATAACTATCAGCGGGTGATTAGTGATCGATACTGACGCCAAAAATGCAATCAGTAAAATTTTTGTGTGTCTGTCTGTCTGTCTGTCTGTCTGTCTGTCTGTCTGTATGTTCGTTATAGAAACAAAAACCACTCGACGGATTTCAACGAAACTTGGTACAATTGTTCTTCATACTCCTGGGCAGGTTATAGTATACTTTTCATCACGCTACGATCAATAGGAGCAGAGCAGTGAAGGGAAATGTTGGGAAAATGAGTGATTCATGAGAAAGGTTTCAAGCTATAAAACATCACGCTACAACCCTTAGGAACGGGAACTAGGGAACAAAGTAACTATTCCACGCGGACGAAGTCGCTGGCAAAAGCTAGTTCTATAATAAAAAAAGAATAATACAGAGTAGGAATTATGACTAATGAAACACCTTATTCATTTTTATTTACAAATAATAGGCTAGTTGAATTAATAAGTATTTGTGTGCTTCAGATCTCCACGATCTTATTCCCCTAGTCCTTTCTACTATCGGACGACCACAAGCACGAAAAAGCGACATCGATTCATGATGGACATTGCAAAAACCCGAACGGTCCACTTTTACTTGCTATAGGTATCTACTCTTTGACTTTTACTATGCGTACCGCTGAAATGTGGAATGCGCTTCCTGAATGGATCTTCCCCGATAGATATAATTTGGGTGTATTTATCATGAGTGAATCGGTTTCTTCTAGGCAAGCGCACTCTATCGTAAATAATAATATCGCTTAACATCAGGCGAACTGGCAGTCAAGCGTAAGCTTATCACGAATAAAAAAAACCCTGACAGATATAGGTACAATACTACCTAGTCATGGATTTATTGATTTATTGGCTGTACCAGTAAATTCAATTCTTGGCCTAGCCTAAAGCCAAAGACTCCTCCATTTCCCAATAAATTTAGTAAATTCCATAAACCACTCTCATATTTTCCAATAAAGTTCAATACAGGAGAGAGCCCCCAAATTGAGTTCTTCTGTTGTAATTCTGATATTCTCTAGCAACACTGCCGACGATATTTTTTGCCGCCATAATTTACTTGCGCGCCATTACGCTTGGGCGCCATGACACCCTCCGAAATAAGCATAACAAAATAAAGCTTTCAATTGGGTAGAAGTTTATGCATTTCCTTAGTAATAAAAGAATATACGAGAGCTTTAAGATACTTACAAATGTTCGCGAAATGAAAAAAAGGAAATATTTTCGCTATAAGCACTTTTGGATATAAGAAAATAGAATAAAAAATGCTCCCGTGACAATCCTTCTTACAACTAGGCATACTAAGGCGTAAGTTCATGGACCCTAAAAAGCTGATCAATGTCCTTCTTATAATGATGTATTTTATGTATTTCGGTTACTTTCACAATACCAACAACCATCTCATTGCCCTAAATACAAGTTACTATCGTTTCCATAAAAAAGGATAGCAACACATTAAAGACATATTTATAACCTACTTAGCTACACCAACGGTCTCGAGATATTTTTTATGTATGCATGTTTTATTATTAATGCGCAAGGGTTTACTTATGAGGGTGGATCTCGAATATGATACGATATAGATACAGTGCGCCCCATCCCTCACGGTGTCATGGAGAGCCACCAAGGGATTATATCAGATAGATGTCCGGATACGTCCACCTGTGTACCTACTAAATAACTAATAACATCATTATGATATCATGACATAAGTTTGGATTGGATATGTCCAGGCCCGCCGCTGTGGCAGTTTGAGCCTCCTTTCCAAGATATTTTCGTTGACTGAATTCAGAAGTGCTCTAACACGATTCAATGGGGATCACGTTACCATCACGTCTCTATTCTCCGAAGAGTTACATTATTATTTTATGTTAGTACCTATATATATCTTTGCCTCAAAATTAATTATTTACGTAATTTAGAACGAGGACCCCAAAATGCCAATGTTTTGACTTGTTCCACTATTGAATTCAGTCAATGAAATAATATGTAGACCAATTGATCAATTAGATGTCGTCGTACTATACTGCCAAATTGCGGCTTGATTTCGGTATCCAACCAATATGTTTTTTCTTTTTATCAAACAGTCAGAAAATTCAGCTCACATTACATGGTAAAAGAATGAATTCCGTGTAAAATCTTAGTTGAAAACTGCAATCGTCACGTAAGTAGTTGATGGCGTCCATTGAATTTGATTCCCCCTTTTACGGGATTATACCCATGAACTGCTGTGAGGGGATCCGGGGGAACGGGTTAGTGCCGTAAAACTGTGATAACGTTAACGTAGTCACCATGGCAGGCTGGACTAGAAGGCTCACTTGGTTAAAATGTTTGATTCCGAAATAAAGCAAAAATAAGATCTTAAAATGAAGATCTTAGCTACTAGCTAGGATCTATAAGATAGCGTGACCCAAAAATGTTTGTCATTCATCACTTCCGAGTTTTTTTATGGGGGGTTTTTCGGTTGGAAAGAGGAAGTGGCGTAATTATCTCCACAGCAAAACCATTATTCACAATTATAAATAAAATGGGGTAAAAATGCACATTATCAGCAAATGAAAAATAATCAGAACCTATTTAATAATTTCACGTAACTCTCCAAACGTAGTTTTGTCGACTAGTTTAAAAGGACTGAGTATTAATTTTGTACATTTATGATCAAGACAATACATACCTATAATAATAAGTTCATACTTATTAGAATTTTTTAAGTATTTTTTTATTCAAGGTTCGACTTTGATTTCTCCATGTAAAACTTAATTGCAACCAAATATCAGTATTGAAGGGCGAATATAATTATGGCAGCCTTTGATGCCTTCACATTAGAAAAAGTTCTTAGGATCTATTGACTTCGGAGGATTTGCTAAATGTGGCCTTTTTGTCCCCCAGACGTCTCAATCGTAACGCCAGCGACAATGCTTTAAATGATCCTTCTCCATTTCTATATTCAGTGGCAGGGTGTTTTATCGGCACCCCACAGGCGCGTAATCGGCGTTTTACCCCAATAGGTATCACCGTAACGGGTTGCTCGGCTGTAATAAGCGTCCTGGCCTTATTAGGATTTTGGAGCCGTGATAAATCTTAAGGGCTGGGTTTGTTTTATGTAATTGTGCCCTGGTTTGAAAGGCAATTGTATCCGGTCTTCTGGGAGTGGGGAACGAGGTAATGGATGGATTTCAGGATCAACTGTCTAATGTAGTCCAGTTCATAGACACGGCTACAAAACCTATTGAAACATGCCGTACCATTACGCCTGTAACTAATTCCATATTAAAGGACCTACATATTTTGTTTTTATTTTACTTAGGTCGAATATTGACATTTTGAAATCAACTAATGACTCGATTGCTACACTTGAGTGCAGCAAATCGGTTGATTGATTGGTTGAATGGTTTTGATTAAAGCAAAAAGCGGCTTAACGACACCTCTTCTATTACTGCGTCATGACAGCACAGGCAGAGGTAAAAGTTCAAAAACAGTTTTGTTAGTGCTTTCAGAAACCTGTACTAATTCTGACATTTTGCTCAAAACTGTCAGAATTACTACAGGTTTCTGAACCTTATCAATAGGTACGTGGAATCATAGCGAAACGTTAAGGTTTAAAAACCATTTTCTTTAATCCCATTCTTCTGCCGCTCAATGCCATTTTATATCGGGTAACACTAGACCGCAGCATAAACGCGGAATGCGGGAAATGGGCCATAATAAACGCCCTGGCTTTATTAGAACGCTGGGTAGGTCTGTAGTTATAAATCTCAACAGTATACGCGCACAGTTAGTGTTTAATTTAGATTTGTTTATCTGTTTAAGCAATTCTGTTTTAATTATCAACTTAGCGGAATCATTACCACGCTTGGCTGAATACAATATTACCTTGTTTTGGTATTTATAAGTAGACACAATTTATCGCGGGAAATGTTTATGTACATAAGTATCGAATGTCGCTTTTCCTTTCATAGATAAAACACCAAATAACAAAAATCACTTGTAATCTATAATCAACAATGTAATGTAGCCAACTTTTTGTTTTCGTAACTTGCATTTATTGTGGAGATATTGCATTCGAGAATGACAATACTGTGACAACGACGAGAAATTCATATCTGGGCTTTGAAAACTGCAAATGCAGCTGTCTTGAGATTGTCATCGAGACTTTTAAATGAGTATTATTTGGCGGGATTCCAGAACTTGGAATACCTAAATAATTTGAGTAGTGAGTTTTTCAATAAATATTAGGTACTTATAAACTTACTTATAGTTTTATAGGCCTTTGTTTATGGAACATTTTTGGAATCAGATAATATTCGGAAAAATAACGGATATCGACGGACTTCGAGGCGATTTCAAAAATTTTCCGTTTTGACCATTTAGATACAAACCACATAAGTAGGTCCTTGAAATCAATTGCTCTTTCTTTCTATAGATAACTAATCCTTTTGTTCCGAGGCGGTTACTTACAAAATGTAGATTAATAACACACTGGTTTATGGCATTAACAATATGTATATTTGTTGTGAGCCAAAACAAATCAAATTTGAATGCGAGCGCTTCCATCTATATTCTACCCATTTATTACAATTTTCTTATTCAATACTACCCAGCTTCTATTCATTTAAACTAAAACAAAATGTTAGTTTTGCATTTATACGTATTTACAACAAATTCCATTTACAACACAAACAAGTGGAGCGGTGGCGGAAAGCCATTCAAACTGGCACGGGCTACGCCAGGCTACGCAATTAAATTAAGCCGATAACAGTGCAGGGACTGAGGGAGCAAGCCATTTCGCCATCCCTACGCAGGAAGTCAACGCAACGTATGTAGTTCGCGCGCAAAATTCCCGCCATTTTCATCTACTTTTTTTTGTGCAAACGCCTGTGGCTTATTATGCCAAACGCAATGGCGTGGGATGATTAATGTATTGGAGATCTGTGAGAATATGTTTCGTGAATGCGTTTTTGAATGTTTTGTTGTACGGATTTCATTCGTTGGTAATAATGAATAGGGTACTTATAAATATAAATATAAGTACAAAGAAGTCAATTCCTTTTAATTTCAAAGGTAATGTAATATCCACCAAAAAATATCAAATGTCCTAATCTGTCCGGACGCCAATGGCGCACGGACCGTAGTGTATTTTTAATCATAAATAGCTGGAGTTTTTAATTAAATTTCAACTTGGTAACATCTGAGCACTCAAAAAGTTACAAAAATGCGGAGTCCTCGAGCTCCCCTGAATACCATCCGAGTTTATTACAGGCATTCACTTTTATGCGAAAATTATCTGTTCTGGGGGAAGAGGCAGCATAAACTTTGTTTGGCCCGGTACTGTGGCTGGCTCAGATAAAAATGAGTTTTATGAAAGTAATATAATTTTTAAGAAGAACAAAGTAAGTAAATTGCCTCAAGTTTTCAGTGATTGTGTTAGCGCTGAACCTTTTACTGTGTTTTTCCAAATCTATTTTTTTTTAAAGCTACTAGCAACGTGGGTCGCACATTAGGTACTAGTATTCTTGTTAACCCCTCGTGCTAAGCTAAATGCTTGTGTTACGAATGGGTTCACGTCGGTAGTGCAATGGGTGGGTTTCGAAACGGCAACCACACTTTAAAAAAAAAAATCCAAATCTGTTTATATGGTACTTAGTGAAATTTTAATTAAAAAAAAAACCGGTAGAGCATAAAAGGACGCTAATTAAATGCTTATTTTGGCAATTCCCCATCGCCACTGCCAACTTACACACATAAGAAATGAAATTCCTTGAACTTTAAATGTAGTGTTCCATTTGGGAAAGAAGCTTTCTTTTCCAATTGAAAATATTTTATTTAATACTATGATTTTATGTAATAAAAACATTTTAATATTCATTTCTCCCAAAAGATTTAAGTTTACAATTTCACTTACCATGTAAAATTGCAAGGCTGAACGTACATTTTCTCTTCTACACGCTTAACAACCGACGTACGGACAGCCCTATTAATTAGGGCTGTCGCGAGGGTCGAAACAAAAACGATCAATTTGAGCGAATTGCTTTTAGAGGTGTGGCGTCGGTAGCGCTGCGCTTGTGGTGCGTAATGTAAATGGTTGACTTTCAATTAACATGCATGCCCTGTAAAGGCCAGTGCTTTAGGTAAGTAGGGATGGCGATTCTTTACGAAAAAGCACTGAGTGCTTCCCAAAAGGGTAGTGTGTAATGTAGGTACCGCAGTAAATACATTGCGTTGATGGCAGTATTAGAATTTATGTGGGGTACGGCGGAGCTTGAATCGCCCACAAAATAAATCGTACCTAAATCCAGACATTATTCTATCAATATATGTTATTATTCGGATTTGGATACCGTTAATCTGGGTTCTTACCGTACTATTTCGTCTACTACTACTTCACTGGAAATAAAAGCCTGGAAAATCGTTCTAAACTTGGTAAAGTTATCAAAAATTGCATTAGCTTACATTTATTTCCAGTGAAGTATTTTGCTCTAAGAATAATAAAATAACGCTCAAACTGAAATAAAAGGTTTTATTCTAATTTAGCAGCGTTTTACATAAATTTGTATTTTAACCGACTTCAAAAAGGAGGAGGTCCTCAATTCGACTGTATGTTGTTTTTTTTATGTATATTTGTGACGCGATTACTCCGTCAATTATGAACCGATTGTGATGATTCTTTTTTGATCGGTAGGTATATACATGTATATAGGTACTTCAGAGGAAAAATTTGGTCAAGATCTGATCAAAAAATTTAGAACAAAATGACAATAATACGTAAATGAAAAATGATAACGTCGTCTAGGTACTTATACGTATACGTAAAATTTTACTCGCTACTAAAAATGTTGAAATAAAATAACTTTTAACAAAAAGTAAAACCGCCTTCAAAAACATTAAAATAATGTTAGGTGCACAACAGTTTCGGGTGTCGTTGCCTTAGATTTGGTTTGAACTATTGTTTTCGCCACCGACTTTCGAAACTATTGTGCACCTAACATTATTTTCAACCGACTTCAAAAACGAGGAGGTTCTCAATTCGACTGTATTTTTTTCTAAATTTGTTACCTCAGAACTTTCAACTGGGATTCATTTTTTATTTGAAAGCTGTTGCTTCCCGTGTGGTCCCATAAATTATAAACATAAATTTGGTCAAGATCTGATCACAAAATTTAGAAGCAAATTACAATAACACGTAAATTATAAAATGATAATAACGTCGTGTAAAATTTTACTCGCTACTAAAAATCTTGAAATAAAATAAATTTTAACAAAAACCGCCTTCAAAAACATAAAAATAATGTTAGGTGCACAAAAGTTTCGAAAGTCGGTGGCGAAAACAAAGTTCAAACCAAATGGAAGGCACCGACATCCGAAACTGTTGTGCACCTGACATATTATTTTTATGGGTTTGAAGGTTAGGTTTTACCTTTTGTTAAAAGTTATTTTCAGTTATTTTCATTATAAATGCTTGACATCCGAACTGTGCAGTCTTTGTCTTTACTGGCCTGCACGGTTATCGTGCGACAGGAAACTGCCGTCCGATATAATCCTCTTGTGCGATTACAGAGGCCTGGCAGACAGATGCCAGTATGATGTGGGCCGTTGTCCTGTGTCAATTCTGTATTTCTTTACTAAAGTTATAAAAATGGGCCTGCAACCATTGAGGTAATATACACATAACACAGACGAGATGTTGTACGAGTGAAACGAAACTGCCCTTGTTAGCGAGTTAGACGAATTCTATATTACATAAGTACCTATATTACCTATTATAAATTTATCTTTACTGCCTTTTTCTATTCCTGTAATTTAAAAAGATTTCCTTTTAATCAGTGCTCGCAATCACATAAAAACTTCCAGATTCGTTGGAAAATCAAATAACACTGATTATTTTAGTGCTTAATGATGAGCCTAATGTTTAAAATATTTTCTCTAATTTTCAAACCTAATCATTTGAAATTAAAATTCCTTTGTTACATTTACTATCGATCGGCAGCCCTATCGCCACCCCTTCCATAGTCTGGGTACCTGTCGCGACTGGCGTCTAGTGACGTCATCCACCCTCCTCGTTTTACTAGGGGTGTTTCGAAGCGTCACGTATATTTGCAATTATTGTGCAAATCTATTGAACTATTAAGCCCCTGGTACACAAGAATGGACTTCACCTCATCATGAAGTGAAGATATTTTAATATTATTCCGATACAAAAATAAACTAGTAGGAGGCTAAGTAGCACCCCAGGGAGGGGCTGCTGCAGCCGGCTTTGCCCAGGAAACCCGCATTGGAGCGGCTACTATAGATTGTGGTCTAGTATGGGAGTCACCGCAACTAAGGTGGGGCGCGGTGTTGTGTGGGCAAGGGTCCAACATTGACTTCCGCCGCGGTGGAATCGCGGAGCATGCGAGAGCGATTCCCGTGGACCCCCCACTATGCGGAAGGTGGCAGTGCTGGTCGTTTTAGTCGGTATGCTGGCCACTTGGCCAGAGATCCCGACCCGAAACAACCGTCTCGTATCCCCGAAGCAGGGCGGCGTCCATAAGGCGCATTTCCCCACCCGAAAAACAGGTATGTTTTCGTAAATATATTTCTAACAGGAATCTGAATAACTTTTCCTAGTAAACATGGAAACACAAGGATTTTTTTAGAATGCGTTTTCGCAAAGCGTCTGACATACACACTTATGCACTATTAAAATGTCTTTCATGTGGACACTAAATATTTTGTATCAACATTCATAAATGATCCTTCGGTACACTCTCGGCAAACAGCCTCATTTCAACCTGCTGACGGGCGTAGCATGAATAACATTGTACCTATCTATAACTTCAATTGAGACTGAACTTGAGACATCAAAAATAGAAAATATTAACAGTAACAATAACATAAATTAAGTACTGTTAGGAATTAAAGAGCTAAGAGAAATGTAGCAGTATCGTGGTGAGCTTAACAAATTTTTATAACATTTTTTCGAGCTCTTTGAATCCCTGAAAAATGCCATAAAAGTTTCACGAAGATATTTCGGAATTTCTGACTTTTGAAAGTTATAATATCTCGAAGGTAATCTTTTTTATCTCTATAACTCTTTACCAAATAGAAGTAGCTATTTCTAACGAATCTTTCTTTAAAATAATTTATAATATTCATATACTCGCTGGTCGCAGAAAAAAGTAAACTGTCACATCATCACATACATAGTGATGTAACTTCAGCGCAAGATCAAAGCCCTTTTCGTCCGGCAGAGCATGACATAATCATGACAGAACTATCGCGACCCCTTGAAGGGGTTAATGAGACCCATCTTAGAACTGCAGATCCGTAATTAAAAAAACTAAGCTCCAAGCTTGTTTTTTCCTTTAAGCGTATACCTATCTATAAGATGTGGATGATCGTGTAGATCGGATTATATTTATGTATGTATATGCCTACTTAATTATGTATTTACTTAGGGTTGATGCAGTAGTTTTTTAGGATGAAAAAATGTGTGATTGTGGCCAAAAAACAAAATGTCGAAATGTTGAAAGATGGTTAAACTACTAATGCACGAAAGGCAGATGACATGACAGGGGTTTCCGGTCCCTACATTCTTTCGTTACCAATGAATTGCCAGTCTTCAAAAGCAGTTGTCACATCTTTGCTTTCACAAAAAAAAGTATAAAGTCACATGCATAATGATACTTCACAGACATCAAAGCCCGCCAAAGCTGAGCTCACCGCAATCACGACGCGATCACATCCCCTCGTCCCTTTGAAGATATTATTGAGATTCCAGTTTTCAATAGTTTTATTCCTTGGTTTATTAAGATGTAAAACTGTTTTAATTATGTAAAATCTTTGACGCAGATGCTTGTAATTATGGACCGATTTGTTTTTAAAAGGATATTCGAAGCTATCAAGTAACCTTTCGAGTTTCGGTAATAACTTTTAAGCTTTACCCAACAAGATATGGATAAGTAGCTATATAATATATAAATCCATCTTAACATTTTAAATGTGAAAATTTTCATTTTCAGTTAATTTTCTTTTCCAGTTATTTTCACACTTAAATCGCTAAACAGATTTTAATTAAATATGGCAAGGAATGGCTCAGGAAGGACATAAGTCACCTGTTGTCTAAAAAGCCTCTTGGGATGCAGGCGAAACCGCGGGCAACAGCTTGTAGTGGTAATACCAATAATTAATTAAGTAAAGGAAGGACATATCTTAAATCTTAAATAATCTATCTTAAATAATCATCGAATGCAAAATCCAGTTACAGAGATTAACTCGCTAAAACAAACAAACACGCTTTCCGACCCCATTATGCTATTATAAGTAACTATACCGTAATAATTATTATAATTGAGAGGTACAAAATATATATATAAATAATAATAACATTATAACAATAATGAAATTGAATAATGTTGTTAACTTCACTAAACTATTTGTCGCTTCTAGTTGAGCGCACTTCAATCTTACATCTATGTATTAAGATATCCGTCCGTCTACGCTCGATGCTGTGAATAATGTGGGTAACACAATATTTATGTTGCACATTATCATCCTACTACCGCTTCTATGTATGCTTATAAATAATACTAATATCTTTGTGTATTAGTATAATTATGTTCTCGTGTTAAGTGAATTGTATTATAATTCTTAATGAGAATAAATATCTAAACCCCATCTTATTGGCGAAATCCTTCAAAAAGGTTAGTTGTGTAGCACTCGCAACCGGCGTGTATGTATGAGAAGATGTATGAATGTGGAAGAAGCAAAAGAAGTATGCAAGAATCATAGCAATTGGCGGTCTATAGTTTCTGCCTACCCCTGTGGGAGAAAAGCGTGAGTGTATGTATGTATGTAATTAAGTAAAATCCTAAACATTATTAACTATCTTAATATACGTTTTTATTAATTTTATTATTACAGTGACATGTTATACAAAAGTAATAACTTTTAACAAAAAGTAAAACCATAAAAAAATAATATTAGGTGCCCAACAGTTTCGGAAGTCGGTGCCTTCGATTTGGTTTGAACTTATGTTTTCGCCACCGACTTCCGAAACTGTTATTTTAAGTTTTTGAAGGCGGTTTTACTTTTTGTTAAAAGTTATTTTAATTCAACATTTTTAGTAGCGAGTAAAATTTTACGCCTCTAGACGACGTTATCATTTTAAAATTTACGTGTTATTGTCATTTTATTCTAAATTTTGTGATCAGATCTTGACCAAATTTTTATGGAACCACCTCTGAAGTTTGAGGTATCGATCAAAAAAAGAATCATCAAAATCGGTTGGCGTGATATTGAGTTATTCGTTCATTTGTCGCGACATACTTAATGCAAATTTAAGACTTATGTGGATTTTCTCATGGATGCCATGATCAAAACGGGACTACACGGGAAGCACCTTCTGCCTTCAAATAAAAAAGAATCATCAAGTGCGTTGCCAGCCTTTTAAAAGAGGATTGGGCCTCCGGTATCCTCACTCACTCGGTGAAACACAACGTAAGCGTTGTTTGACGCCGGTTTTCTGTGAGGCCGTGGTATCACTCCGGTCGAGCCGGCCCATGGGCCGGCTCGACCGGAGTGATACCACGTAAGTGATACCATGTAACCGTGAGAGTCATGACTCTCACGGTTACATCTTAGATAAATCTTCGTATGACAATCGGGACCGACGGCTTTACTTACTCTTCGCGACACGGAGGGGTCACGGATGGTCACCCATCGATAGACTGACCGCAGCAACCCTAACTTAATCTTACAGATCGGCTGATCAGCATAGTTATTATTTACCCACGAGTCCCTACCTACACTTCCTTACTCTTCTCTTCCTACAGGCATTTTCCTTTCAAGATATTCAAAGGCTCTTAACAAGTAATTGATTTTGCTTAGAATTAATTCACCCTTTGGGTTGAAAAGGGTATACTTAAAGTAATTTAACACAGGTGGGCTAGTCAGCTCGGGTAGGCCTGAATATTAATCGTGAAACTCCTTTCAATGGCCACTCAAACTAATTTTAACTATTCTGTGTAATCTGTGGAAGTACTGAATGTGCTATTTCTATAGTTTTAAGTACCTATGCATCTGTCTGAGTAAGGTCCGACCGAGACTAGTTTTTTGACGTAGCCCGAGACCGACTCCGAGAATGAAAAAAAATCTCGGCCGAGACCGAGACCCCAGACCGAGAATCGCTAAATTAAAAAGTCACTTTTTTCAATATTTTTTTACCCGACTGTGCCAGAGGGAGAGATGTTTTTGTAGTGTACGTATGTATGTATATTTCTTTGTCACGTTCTGTAAACGGCTTGATGGATTTTAGCTTGAAAGCCGTCAATACATTCGCCTCAAATGTGACAGTGACACTGGGTATATATATATATAAATATAACTAGCGACTCGCCCGCGGTTTCACCCGCGTTTCCCCGTTTTTTCGTGCAAAGTTTTCAATTTTTCTCTCCATAAAAACCTTCCTCAGAGTTCAAGGAATAAATAAAATAAAAAATTACCCGAATTGGTCCAGCCGTCTTTGAGTTTTGCGCTTAGCAACAAATTTTGCGATTCATTTTTATTTATATAGAAGATAGAAGAAGAAGATAGATAGATTATGAAAATTAAAGTGACCGATTTTTGGCGCCCTATTATTCGTTTTAAAAATATTTTTTTCTGCTGTTCCATACATTTGTGTACACTGAACTTCAGTCTATGGAACAGCTGTCTTTTTTTTTTGCGATTTCAGGGCTGGTTCCATAGTAAAAGGTATTCCTTATAGATGAGTATAATACCGTCCTTTCGGTATTAAAATGCGATGGACTATATTCTATCTATCACTCTTGTTACAATTACTGTTGGGATGTTCTCAAGGAGTTTGTGTAAAAATTCGCGATCGATCGGCCGGCAAACAACGGAATCAATTTGATGTAACGACACTGTCTCAGCTATGAATACTGCATCGAATAAGGTGGATACCTGTTGGGAATATAGAAGATATTCATGAGAGAAACTTATTGATTAATTAATTTTTTGGCGGTATTTTAAGTTGCATATATATATGTATAATAAACTTTATCAAATAGATTCTTTTTAGAAATGAAATTAGCAGAAAGCTATAAAAAACTTTATAAAGGCGAGGGACCTTTTTTAGGAACAAGTACCTCTACTTTAATTTCAGGCATGCAGGTTTCCTCATGATCTGTGGTGGATTATCCTAAAGGCAAAATAGACACGTCCTTAGGGGCACGAGGTCACAGAGCGGCGGGTGCTGATGTTATAACTTGTAATAACTCATGACAACCAGAGGGGCGCCGATGAGGTATTTCATACAGCGCTGTCGATATTTAATCCGTCACTGCTCATGATGTTTACACGGTAAAAGATTACCGTTTAAGATTACTGTTTAATATAACATGATCCCAAAAAGTCAGAGGTAACATCCAAATTCACATTCGAGACCTAGGACTTGGCAGTTTAATAGTCATGTCAGTACTTGAGCTTGTTTGGGTTGTCAAATATTTTGCCGCTAAAAGGTTAATTAATGTAGCCAGTGAAATTACTCAGCAATGTCCGTTCTTCTGTTCTCAAGGTAAAGCAACATGGTAACCCTACCAATATCTAACTCGAGAGCTCCGCGTCGCGCGTCGAGCCGCTCGAACGCTCATTATTCAACATGCAAACAGTCTTATTTGTGTAAATAATATACAAATGTTTATTTATACTATGCCGATCTGGAGGTGAAAGATAAACATGGATTGATCTTTGAGAAGGCACTTTAGATCATTTCTTTACGTTGTATAGGCTCGTTCTCAATTTTTCGGGACCTAAACATCGCGGCGAAGGGTGAGTGTAGGTTAGATGTACATTAGTACATCTCTGCCAAGTCTTCAGAAAATACAGGCGTGATATGGGTCTAAAATTATAATTATACAAATGAAAGTACCTACCGACTTCCTATTTAAATAATTCAGAATTCGAATTATGAATGAACTACATTTCCATAATTATATAATTAAATTATGCCAAATACTGGCTGCTAACAAAGGAAATCTCTGCTTTTTATTCCCATTGCTGCTAGCGAAAGAAAAAGGAAAATAATGAAAATATTGAACGCGTCGGATGTTTATTCATTTTATTAAAGCTCTATTTTCAAATTCGATCAGAATACTTACTCTATTATAAGATAGAACTTTTGTGTCTTTATGGTCCTTTCATACTTAGCTCTTTTCTTTTCATAGTTACTTGTAAATTTTATCGCTCAACCTCCTATTGGAACAAAAAAGTTTATTTATCTACGATTTTGGGAGAAATTCTAGCTCCAAAATACGCCATTCCGACTAACCTTCTAATTACGGGCAATTATCTTTGTTCCTAAGCAGTGATGGCTTTTATTACGAGCTTAAACGTCATGTGAACTCTTCGAGCGTGGTGGACTATAGCATAATCCCTCTCTTTTTGATAGGAGACTCCTGCCATGCACTGGGACAATATACATATTAATGGGTAATAATACATACATAATAATTTCTGTGTTACCTGTCACTGGACACTAGTATGAGCTGCGTGTTGGCGTACTTCGCGCGTCGCTTGCGCACCGCCGCCAGCGCCGCGCACAGTCCCGGCGAGAACGATCGGCATGGAGGACACTGAAATAAACGTCATGTGAAACGACCTTTATTACGTTCACGTAACAGCTAATGTTGACATTTCATCCATCACCTAAAGAACTATAAGGGCTTCGCAAGCTTCTCTAAGTGTTCATTTTATGAATGAGCTTAGTGCCAAGATCTTTTTTTCAATTGCAATTGGGATTGTTGAATGTTGAATGGTAAAGTAATAAGCAGAAGAATATTCAAGGCATCCTCGACATAGGAATTCGACATGACATAGGAAACGACATAGGAAAGGAAAAACAGCTCGGGAAGGACCTTCTCAACTCTCCAGTTCTTACTTCAGGATGACAAACGATTTATTTTTATTTTTTTTTATATAATAGGTACAGTAACAGACAACAGATTAAGCATTACACAGTTTTAAATCAAACATTAAATAGTATTCAATCTGAAGTCCAATTAAAACTATACACATCATTCACATTATATTTAGAATGTTAGTGAGCTAAGGTAAGCAATGCTAAAAATAATTATAAAAAAAAGAGAAAGAAGAAATACAAAAACAGAAGGGTTCCCAGGTTAGACCCTTGGGAACACCAGATTCAGGCAAAAAAGGACATACATAGTCTCGTAGTCTGATAAAGTAGGTATAGTATATAATTCAACAATTGGCGGTAATTGAAATCTCTCGTCACCATGCTAGCGTTCTCATACTTCCCGCTAATAAATAGGTAGGTACACCAGTTCAGAAAAAAGGAAACTGATTCATCATCCAATCTTGTCGTTACTTACCCAATGTGCAGCAAAGTAGAAGACCCTGACGGCATCAGCCGGCAGCTCCTCATAGAGGCGACTCTCCCCATCGCCCTGCAGCTGCACGCCCCTCAAGACTTCGGTTAGAGGAGGAGGAGGCCATGGAAATCTCTCGCCGTGAGGGTCGTCGAGGAGAGCGTCCCTTACGTGTCGTCCTCGGATAACGAGGGTCGGCACTCCTACGGCGATGCTATACTTCTGGGTTAACCGGCGCTGGAAAGAGAATTTGGATGTTAGTTTTTGGCAAGAAGCAGAGCATAGTGTGATTAAATTATCGGTTACTGTTTTATTCTTTATTAATATTTAATTACACCTATGAAAAAATTGTATTCGTTAGGTACTGTTGTACAACTCCCATATGTTTACGTACCATGTAATAGGGGAAGAGGATTTTCATTAAGGGTCCGGCGAAGCTTGAATTGCCCACAAAAGCGTAATACGTAATATTCTACCAAATTATGTTATTATTCGGATTTTGATACCGTTAATCTAGGTTCCTACCGTACTATTTCGCCTAGGTACTACTACTTCACTGGAAATAAAAGACAGGAAAATCGTTCCAAACTTGGTAAAATTATCAAAAATTGCATTCGCTTGCATTTATTTCCAGTGAAGTATTTTGGACGAAATGGTAGAGTAGGAACCTAGATTAACGGTATCGGAATCCGAATAATAACAGAATTTTATTAAATTGTGTTTGAATTACGATTAATTCGGTATTACGTTTGTAAGAGAAATTCGGTTCGCCGGACTCTTAATGGGCAAAACTGACTTGACAACCAAGGTCTTAAAACAACGCGCGAGTGATACCATTGGTGTGGCTTATGTTTAAAATAGGCTTGCAGTCAGATGGATGCTATTCCATTCCAGCAAAAAGGCCCCCCCATAAACCAAACCCAACCATTGCCATTTAAGTTATCAAAATACTTCGATAGGAAATTAATATAAGTCGAAAATTCTGGTCACGTAGGTCCAACCTCAGTGACGACACCAGAATATTAAGCAGTTCTCTAATACAAATACATTTGTATAGAATGCCTACGTTAAATTCAACGGTGGGGAAGCTTCGAATTTGGTAGATGTTTTTGCCAGTTAAAATGGTAGCACTTCCGCCTTGATTTTAAGAGAGTTCAAACAAAATTATAGTATCAAATATCATATCATAATATTAAATAAATCATATAACATGTTATAGATTCTTGATTATTGTATGTTTTTTCTTGACTTTATAAGTTGATAGGAGAATGAAAAGATCTTTACTTATGTATAGAAGTGAATTTTGGGTGTGGCAGAATCAGAAGAGACATGAAAGTAGAATAAATTCGGTGGAAATGCGTTCCTTGCCAAGTAGGTATGTGCGGCGTAATTCGGAATGATAGATTGAGGAACAGTGTGATAGATAAGACAACGTTGCAAACTGAAAGACGAGATGTGACACGTATTGAAGGAGTATGCTGAGATGGTGTCGACATGTTGAGAGAATAAATGAAAGACGATCAACGAAATCGAATATCAGTGGCAGCGTCGGAAAAGGTCGCCCTACATAGAAGCACATACGCCGATCTTATTAGCGGAGTCCTGCAAAAAGTCCTTGTGTTTCGTCGAGTGAGTGAGGTTACCGGAGGCCCAACCCCCTTTTAAAAGGTCGGCAACGCACTTGTTACTCCTATGGTGTTGCGGGTGTCCATGGGCGGCGGTAATCGCTTACCATCAGGAGATCCGTCTGCTAGTTTGCCCTCTTATCCCATAAAAAAAATTGACTTCAAATGTCATGTTCATTAGCCTAGTGGTCTTGAGCGCAACTGCTACGCTAGAGGTCCTAGGTTCGATTCCCAAGTCGAGCAAAGTGTTATTGGAGGAACTGTGGGTGTACATTAGTACGCCTCTGCCTAACCCTTCGGGGAATACAGGCGTGATGATATGTCTTGTGTCATTTTAAATGTATACTTAGTTATCTTCGTATTCGCGAAACAGGAGACTTTGGCCGGCAACACTAGACATGAGTTGAGAGTAATTTGAGGGACCTACTTATTAATTATAAATTAGTAAGTAGTTACCTACTTAAAGTTTTTGAACCCTGGAACAGTTGTAGGTACGTACTTTTAATGGCTACACGAACAAAACGACTGCCTCATTAGTTAAGTGATCCCAAGCGCGACTGCTACGCAGCTCAGTAGCAGCTCGGAGTCTGGATTTGTGCCCGGTTGCTGGCAATAGGCTCGCCCCCTTTTACATGGGACCTAAACATACCGGCGAAGTACATTAGTACGCCTCTGCCTAACCCTTCGGGGAATACAGGCGTGATGGTATGTTATGAACAAAACGAAGACCACACATTTCACCAGAGTTTACCATAAACTAAACACACCTTGTTAATAATTAGTCGTCTAAATATAGCGGACCGCGGGCACAGGAAGACGCGCGTTATTCCTATTGGCAGTGACAGTAACCAGGCCCTTTGAGTTACTGACCTGACTCAATTATGCTGTTGGTTTTTGGTCGGTTTATGTTTTTTTTTGAGCAGAGGTGTGAGAAATGTACGTAATGTACGAAATAAGTTATGATTGAAGCATGCATGTTTTATATATTTATAGCTTTAGTAATTATGCATCTGATGGGTGGATTGGTGCAACTGAGCAAAAACTGCTGTGTGCTCTATAAAAAAACAAAATTATTCGACATTGGTTTAACATTATAGGTATCTACGTTATTAAATCATGTCATATTCGCAAATTTGGACTACTTAGCTACTGGATGCGAGAAGAAAGAAAGAAAGAAAGAAGTAGACAAATCTCAATTGGAAAGACACAGAGAAAGTATAAGATTTCCGAAATCTAAGCCCCTAATCGAATACTTTCCGTCATAGATTTATAGGACACCTGAATCACATTGCATACTAGCTTTTTGCCCGCGACTTCGTCCGCGTGGAATAGTTACTTTGTTCCATATGAACTTTCTTCCCTTATTTTATCCCCTTGGGGGTAGAATTTATCAAAATCCTTTCTTAGCGGATGCCTACGTCATAACATCTACCTGCATGCCAAATTTCAGCCCGATCCCTCCATTGGTTTGGGCTGTGCGTTGATAGATCACTATGTCAGTCAGTCACCTTTGAGTTTTAAATATATTTAGATATTTCATTTTATCAGCAAAAGCAGTTTCCATACGAACTAAGATTGGCCCACGTTAAATATTACCAAATAAATGTCAATGATATTTTGCAATCACTCTAGAAAGTAGGTAGTATCTACTTACATATGTACCTTTATTATGTGGTATGTTTTGTAGACGTAACAAAGCTGTTCCTACAATAGAAAGACATCAGAATTTGTTCTTTGCGTTTTGTGTCAGATGCACCACTTTTCCTAGCTATAAGCCACCTTGTACCTATATAATACGTCCAGTGCATTATGCTTTCGTTTAAAGCTTTCACAATAATAATATTTTGGTGGGAAAAATAAAATGAAACTGCACGTTGCTGGCTATTACAATAAATATTATGGAGTTCCCTGCGCTTGCTCGTAATGGAGAGAAATAATTTATTTTTATGAAAGATATTCAACGAATGTTCTAGCAAATATTCTAGTTTTAAAAACATTTGATCAAAACGGTGTTTTGAAGTGATATTTAAAAAATACGTAAATACATCAAGAAAGTACCTATTTATGTGCCAAATCAATAAAAAAAATATAGGTAGGTATATACCTATATTTTTTTTATTGATTTGGCACATAATTTTTTTTTTATTGATTTAGTATATTTTATTTTTGGTATCATGTAATAGGGGAGGAGGAAATCCCAATTCAAAAGCCGCAACTGAGGATTTCATAGTAACAATGACACTACTCGATCTCGGAATTTAAATCCGGAATTTGTCTCATTGGTCGCAAATACGACTGCCTACTGTGAGGCAGCCGTATTGATAATGAGGCAGGTCAAAGATGACACTGTAATTTTATACAAATACATGACTCGATAATATGATTAGGTACTTAGATAACTGGCGATCACCTCTTGATTGCCATTTTATTAAACACTCGTGCCTTTTCCCATACGGGTAGGTTCCGCTTCTTTCTAAGATTTTTGCATATTTCTTTTGCCAATGCCATACTACGGTTACAATAACAGAATGGGGCTCTTATTCCTCATACAAAGTATGATATTATCCATGTTCAGTGCTACAACAGTCGGTCGCCGGATCGCTGTAAACGTGTATCCTTTGAATGCAAACATTGTTATACAAAGCGTTTTGAAATACAGCCTTGTACAAATTGTTATTCACGAGGCAACGGGCCATGGCTGATGCATATCGCTAGAGATGTAGTTGAGGATAGGAAAATGGAGGGTGTAAATAGGTGCCTACTCTCTTTACCTCTGGAAACTATCTACATGCTCACATACAAGCTTTGTGACTGTAATATATTATTCTTCTTCTTTTACATAGGAGAGTCATGCTTCGGCACGTATGGGTTGACTCGACCGGAGTGATACCATGGCCTCACAAAAAACCAGCGTCAAATGTCAATTAACGCTTGTCATAACAAGCGTTAGTTGACATGTTTCGCCAAGAGAGTGAGGTTACCGGAGGCCCAATTCAAGCTCCGCCAAACCCTTAATTTTTTTAAATAGTCTAATTGCAATAAATGAATGCTGTCGTTTCTTGCTTTCTTCAAAGCAAGTTGTAAATTGAAAATGATTATATAAATAGAACCGGATCTCGATACCTAACAATACCTTCATATGTATGGACAGGGTTCTATATACTCTGAGATATGTCTTATGTGATATGTATCTTATGAAGTAAACATATTTTGCTGGTGTAGCCTGCAAATAGTTTCATGCTCTGTTAGACATAAAATACAGGATATTCAGTGACTCGGAAGTATTCAGCATCCTCCGCAGTTGTAAACATAGCATTTTGTTATACCTAGCCTTCCTTGGGGAGGCTTGTGTAGCAGAAACGTGCCGTTATGCCATGAATTTATGTGTTAAAATATTTGCCAAGTCTGCAAGACGAAGTTGACGGGGTACTTAGGTACAGTCGCTAGCGCATAAACTGTCAAATTTCCCCAATGGATAATAAACTATTATTTGGAGATTAAATCGCAAATCGATAGAAGACATTTGACAGATATACCAAGATGTGCTGTTGCCCGAATTACTTTTTATCGTAAGAAGGTAAAGCTGACAGGATATATAGGTAAGCCATCTACCCACAGGTATTTAATGACATATCATAAGTAATTCTCCTTTTCCACCCTCTTCTTAGCCTCTCCCATGACCATAAATGGTCTATTGTAACTATCTCTTACTTTAAATATAAGACTCCTAGCTTCTGCCCGCGACTTTGTTTGCGTGGACTTTAGGATTGGGTCCGACTAGGATAAAAATGACCTTATGTGTTATTCCAGCCTATAATCTATCTGTGTGCCTATCCCGATCCGTTCGGCCGTTCTGGCTTGAAAGAGTAACAAACATCCATACTTATAAACTTTCGCGTTTATAATATTATAGTAAGGACGATTATATGATCATATACATATGCACGGTAATCCTACGACACCTCTATGCCTCACGTACATCACAAATATACTTTCCTATTCACAGATGTCTGGTTTTCAAAACTACTCACAAAACACCACGCCAACATTCTTGGCGACGCCATTGACAAAGACAATACGGGCAGCCAATCACGCTAAAAGCTGTCACCGACGTTTGACGTTTGGCAGATTATGGAAATTGGCTGTGCTTCATATCTTTATTTGTCAATGGGACACGGGGTTGGTTGTTCAGTTGAATTTTGAAGGGATGACATAGCTTGAAGTTATGTAAGAGCAAGGCAAGTGTGGAATTAGGAAATAGGCTGATTTAATATCTCTGTATTAGCAGCAAAGACCGATAGACGTCAATCGTCGTCATCTATCTATACTTATAATAAATCTGTAGAGAGGTCAATTCTGTACATGAAATATATTTCCAAAATAACTATCAGCGGGTGATTAGTGATCGATACTGATGCCAAAAATGCAATCAGTAAAATTTTTGTCTGTCTGTCTGTCTGTCTGTCTGTATGTTCGTTATAGAAACAAAAACCACTCGACGGATTTCAACGAAACTTGGTACAATTGTTCTTCATACTCCTGGGCAGGTTATAGTATACTTTTCATCACGCTACGATCAATAGGAGCAGAGCAGTGAAGGGAAATGTTGGGAACACAGGAGAACTTACTCCATTTTTTAAGCTTCCGTCGCGTGTGCAGCCTTAATGGTTAAAGCTACACAGAAATCATGTATGACGGAAATGTTCTCCTTAAAATTATGTAAAAAATATTCTACGACAGCAAATGTCTATCTTTTATGGTTGACTCACAATAACACGTGTAACACCCGATAGCTTAGCAGTTCGGAGCTTTCTGATTATATTTGTCTACTCTTAAGTTAGGTGACTGACTGACTGACATAGTGATCTATCAACGCACAGCCCAAACCACAGGTTATAGTGTACTTTTCATCACGCTACGATCAATAGGAGCAGAGCAGTGAAGGGAAATGTTGGGAAAATGAGTGATTCATGAGAAAGGTTTCAAGCTATAAAACATCACGCTACAACCCTTAGGAACGGGGCAACGCAGGTGAAACCGCGGGCGAAGAACTAGGGAACAAAGTAACTATTCCACGCGGACGAAGTCGCTGGCAAAAGCTAGTCCTTAATATTTAAGTTTGTATTTATAGAATAACAAGTTTCTTAGTTATTACCTTTTGCCCGCGGGTTCACTCTCAAACCAAAGGACTTTTTTAAAAGGTAGCCTATGTCCTTCTCCAAGACATAATCTATCTCTGTACCAAAATTGATCAAAATTGGTTTACGTAACAAAAAGACAGACAGATATGCATTTATAATATTGGTATGGCTAGCAATTATCAGATTTTTTTTACTAAATATGGGTCTACGGTTTACATTACGTAGTCTATATTCATGGAAGGGTATTGAACGTAAGTAATAACTTTGTTCGCTTTCCCGTCACGTAGGCGACCCAACGCATTCTATTAGAGATTTCATTCTTGGTTGCTAAAGTTGAAACTCTTGGGAGACATGCTCGGACGAGAATTCCTTAAGGTTCGACGTATTTGAAGATAAAACAAAATACTCTTATGTATAAGAAAAATAGCGCTCTCGAAAGAGTTCGAGTCGCTTGCTGAAACAGATGAACTTTGTAAATTACTCTGAAAATTTGCATGGCTAATATCGTGATATATAGGTTGTATTATTTTGATGTGACCTAGTTTATTCTCCCTGGTCACTTAACCCATGCATCATCATCATCATCATTGTCTGCATCATCGGAACTGCCTTCATATAAAGAATTTATACAGATGAGACTTAGAACTTTCCTCACTTGTAGGGTTATTTTAAGAACACTTTTGCAGACAAGAATACGACAAGTGATATATCGCCTGTCTGTACCAGCCACTGACCCTTTTCGGTTCACAGACTATGTATGTATTTCAACCATTTCTTTAGAAAGATAAATAACCCTGTTTTATTTACGATCAGGAGAAAATTGGAAATGGAATTTACATCATATGTTTATTATACAAATTATATAAAAAAATATAACAAAATAGAACACAACAGACAAAATTTATAATTACTCGACCAATCCACATGGCTGTCATCCGGTAACGTGCCTAGCGGACCTAAAATAGCCACTTTTTTACTCTTTATTTAAAGGGCTTTGTTGCTAATGAGAGGATGTCGCCCTAATATAAACACATCACTTAATTCTACCACAATAATGATTCACGGACACACGACTTCACAATCTACTATACTCGTACATTGCCAGTATAAATAAGGCAGAGGTGTAGGTACTAATGTACACCCACAGGTTCGTCGATTCGATATGTTTTATTATATTTTAGAAGTCTTCGCCACTAAAGCATTTCCAAATCATAATAACTTCATGCAGCAGTAAAATATTGTTCGAGTAAGTGAGTCGAAGAACAGCAAACTAGCAAAGTGGCGTCAGGAAGTATAAATATTCGAAGTTATTATTATCGGCCTCTTATTCAATTCAATCTGTCTCAATTATTTTCAAATTGCCTTTGCTAACAATTTTTAATATAACGTACATATAATTAACACAAAAGTTACACTCTATTTCCTTACACCCAGCACTTTTCCCAAAAACCTTAATTAAGTCGTCCAGCAACAAAATAAGGAGCTCTCCGGTTGAGTGGCTCAAGACGTAGCTCGTTCCAGCAGACTGGCCACCCCACGCAAATTACTGACGATTACAACCCTGGCACCAAGTTAAGTGTTTTTTGATTCGGTACAATGCAGATGCGGTGTTTTGGGGCTATTTTTGGGAGAGTTGAAGACATCCTCCTCTCTCCTACATTGCTGTGCCCGACAGGGTCCATGATTGATACTTTTATATTAATTTTTTAACACCTGTTAAAATTGTGGAGTGCAATAAACGAATTGAGTAGTGAGTATCCTTTACTTTATTCAAGACAGTCTTACGTGTGATATCTAGCCTAGCCTAGAATTTAGTGAGACCCTAGTGAATGAATGAAAGGGACGGCTAGTGTCGCCAAATCTTGTTGTGCCATGGTGTAGCGTGGTACTGAGTGTAGTACAGGTACCTACGCACTGTAATATTATTTATTGTTCTATCTCTTTCTAATTTGGTCCAAGATGTTTTACGGTTTTGTTTGTCATTATCTAGATTCTAATCATCAGGTAGATCGCTAGATTCATGTCTACTTACTTATTAGGTACTATTACCTAATCTGTGCTGTTACCACTTTAAGTATTTCGTAGGTAGGATTTTTAAATACCTATATATATAATAAAAATGAATTGCAAAATTACTGTTGCTAAGCGCAAATCTCGAAGACGGCTGGACCAATTGGGGTATTTTTATTTTTAATTTATTCCTTGAACTCTGAGGAAGGTTTTTATGGAGAGAAAAATTGCAAAAAAAACGGGGCAACGCGGGTGAAACCGCGGGCTGGTCGCTAGTTTTTTTATAAAATACTCTTTAGAAAACCGATTACTATATCGGTTTTCTAAAGAGTATTTTCGAGAAGTAAAATATTAATATTCCCTTTTGCTTTACGTCAAAAATAATTACAAAATTCAAGGCGCACGCATAAAATTCAAGATGGCGTTTGCAATGGCGTCATTCCTTCAGCCACAGAGTATAAAAAGCGTGTTTAACCACAGTGTAGCGGTTGAAAGCAGTGTAAATGTCTGCAGAAAGTGCTCTAGGATGCATTGAAGGGGTTTGGAGGACCCTTTGCCAAGCTACGCTAGCGGGCTACAAGTGTAGCTGGCGCCTTGCTTCTTTTCAAATGACATTTCAATGGGAGGTTTTAGGGTTCCTTGTCAGAAAATGGAAACAACTTATTTTACAATTTATTGTATTATATTATTTTATTTTAAATACTCATATATATGTAAAGTTTGCTGACCACATAATCTTATTGCAAAGATACTTACGTGTAAAAAAAGAAGTTCATAATATTAAAAGTAACCCTGGTGTCTTGAAATACAGGCCCCAAGCCCAGTTTAGGCACCAGTCTCCCACAATATAGTTTATTCGAATGTATTGTGTTACCTCCTCATGTACCTAGTCTGTGTTATATTGTGGTGATAATAAACTTTTATCATATCTTATCTTAACTATACCTTTAATTTTGAAAGCGATTAATTAATGGAAAATTGTAATTGTTAGTATTTTTTTCAACATTGTCCAATCAACTGCCTGCCAAGGTTTTCCCAAAGGACTACAGCATGGGGTTCTTCAAAAAGGGTGTGACAAGATTTTTACATGGTCGGCAACGCGCGAGTATACCCCTGGTGTTGCAAGAATCCATAGGCTACGATGACCGCTTACCATCAGACGGGCCATATACTTGTTTGTCACCTTAGTGGTATTACTAAATTTACCTACTCCATTTTAAGTTAATTTTAGGCTTCATATAGTCTCATTCTGAGAGTGTGTTTTGTCACATAAAATAAATATACAGTAACTATTAAGAAAAAATCATTATAAAAAAAAATCTCACCTCACAACCGGGAAACCAGGAAATGACGTATCTTTTCAACAATAGGTTTAAAAAGACAGTAACGTTACATTTTCCATTGAAATGGACAGAGGGTGCGTTATTGATTTTCTTCAATACATTCCCCGGTAGTTCAGTGAACCTTGACGTGATCCGTGCACATAACAGGTGCGGTTTGATGCCGCGATAATGAAACTATGCTAATTATTTGTTGTCGTATAACAATGCTTCATTATGTCGCTGCTGGCGAAGTCTGTGATCAGGAATTTGGTGTGAATTCATTAGGAGACCCGTTTTAATAAGGCGGTCGGATATAAAAGACTTTGAGAAGGTTGGAACCACGTATTTTTTTTTAAATGAACGGACTCTTTTCTACCTTTTTTGTTAGAAAACTTCACGGACGCGCACATAACAATCCATTCGTTTTATAGTATCTGATGAATGGTATAGGAACCTATAGAGGACATACAAACGATTATTCATTATTAGTTTGAGCATTTGAGCAGGCTAGGTCCTAACTGAACCATTAATGTCGCAGCATTATGCTGTGTTAGGGGCAAGGTTACAGCAATATTTTTTTATTGTGTACGAGTAAGATATGTTCATTAGCCTAGTGGTACTGAGCGCAACTGGTACGCTAGAGGTCCTGGGTTCGATTCCCAGGTCGAGAAAAGTGTTATTGGGATTTTCTGTGAAAAACGCAGTACATAGCAGCTCGGAGTTTGATATTTGTCGCCCTCGATTACATATTTACATGGGACCTAAATATACCGGCGAATTGTGGGTGTACAGTATTAGTTTAAGTATACCCTTCGGAGAGTACAGGGGTGACGGTACGGTATGTTTTAAAATATGTGTTGTGTGAGTCTGAAACAAAATGTTTTCTTTCTTTCTCACCAGCCAGCACTACTCGGATACTTAGATATATGTAGACCTAACTCTCTTTATTAATATAGAACTAACAGGAATTACCTAAGGCGCAATAAATACCTTTGCGTCGTTTGACGTTCCTGGTTCCATTCTTGATTCCTGTTATTTCTATAGTATATCATGCAACGCGGTACCTAGTTTAAAAGTTAGGACTAACTCTCCTTTTTATACAGGGAAGAAATGCAATCATTTTATCAAACTATCCACTTGACAGGACAGGTTGAACCCTTCACTACATCGTATTGTTAGTTATTCCCTGCCGTTCACAATATATCCTTTATAACTTTAACAATATTCCATCGATTTTGTCCATATCATGTACAATGTGATGTGAAACACAGCCAATTTACTGTCGCCATAAAAAATGACCGCGGGGTCTTAATAACAATGGCGCTCGGATTTTTGCGAAGGGAGCCGCGGCCGAGGGCATTGTTCACGAATGCACGGTACGCTGGCACGACCAGTGTGGTATGTGTTAGTATGTAGGTTTGTATAGGTAGAACTTTACTGTTTAGTTCGTCTGGGTTGGTACTACCATTGCCAAATATCCGACTTACATAATCCAGCGATATATATGCTTGTTTGTCTGTAGCAAAGACATTTTTAATTTTATACAAGGGATGTAGCTAGAAAATGGGGGCTGCTTAGTAAATCTAATGATAATGTTCTTTTGTAACAATGTGACTTTCATTTTATAGTGACATTGATTGAAATTATTAAAATAATTTTAATTCATATAAATACAAGTACCTACCACCGCCTGTCTCCTTATACCCTGAGTCGCTTATGTATTGTTTGATATATGTATGACGGTATGTAAACGTTTATGTAAATGTGAGTCAATTGGGGGTCCATTAACGGATGTCCGGCCTGGCTTTCAGTTATCATTAAAAATTAACGAAATTATTTTGTTTAAAAAAATATATATATTGATTTGTAACAAAATAAATTAAACTAATTTTTTAATAAATAATATCAATACAACGCGATAAAATCCGTAAAAAGTAGTTTTATTTCAATGTCTAATATTCGTATTTATTACATACCTATCATCACGCCTATATTCACCGAAGGGCAGATGTAGAGGTGTACTAATGTACATCCGCAGTTCCCGTCGGTCGGCGACGTACCACATAGTACATCTGTATTGACGTCAAATAACAAAATTGTCAAATGCAAACAGATTTGCTGTCGTGTTTCGACAGACCAGGACGAACCAGTGTGCATCACTCATGATAATAAATTGACAAATTCTAACTTGACATTGCTGTCAGAACAATGAGTCGCTGACATCGGCGCACTGTGCAGGATAGGGCGGGGAAAAGCAATGTTGAATGTCAAACCTTTTGCGCAAAACTTTAGGATTTATACGCGAACTTTCCCGGAAATAGTGTTGGGAAAGTTCTTTTAGAATCGTTGGAGAATTATTAGAATTGCTTCGTAGTTATTTTACTTGTAAAATGGACCGCATTTCGTGAAATCAGAAGTTTGCCAGATGATTACCAGTGTAAACCCATAGTCTCCGGTATGTTTTTATTTCTCATGTAATACGGGGTGTGCCCGTTGTTATTTGGGCAGGAATTCTCTGGTGCTACTAAGAATATCATAGAAAAGCTTATTAATAACACTGCTTGATCTCGAATCGAGTCTCAGGCCCCACGCTAAGCACCTGCACACTAGGTTACTGAGTTAGGGAACATCACTAAATCTACAAAACATTACCCACACTATTATCAGTAATCTCTTTCACCATGTCCATCAGAAGGAGAAATAACTTTGCTACCAACCTTTCTATTTTCGTTAACGTATCAATCTATAAAGCCGGGATTAGGTACGGTAAGGCCTTATTCATCTACCCTCATTTCACGCGGATTATACTTAATTTATCGGTATAATCTGTCATTGTTACTAGTTAACGTTATTGTGGCTTCGAATAGATTTTCGGGAAAGTAAATTTTATTTGTTACCTACAAAATCTTATAGTCTTATCCGCTTCGGTCTGCTCGGTGGTAGGACCTATTGGGGTCTGACTGGCTGGCGACCACCCTTACGTCGGAGTCTGTTGTCAAGCACTGCAGTATGTGTTTCGACTTTTGCACGTAAGAGCCAGTTCCCTTCAGTTGCTGCGACTCTGACAGTCTGCAGTTCGCAGGGGCTCTTAAATGTCGGCAACGCATCAGCAATTCCTCTGGTGTTGCCGGTGTCCACGGGCGACGATGACTATTTACCACCAGGTAGTTCGTCAGCTCGTCCTGATTTCGATTCCGAGGTTGAGCAATGTGCGTCGGTAATTCTATGAAATTATCAGTACATAACAGCTATCAATTTGAATTTGTGTCCGGAGGTCTGTATATTAGCATTCCAATTTTACACGAGGCTCCTTTAGCACTTCCATTAGACCTTCACATCCAGATTTCTGGGCAATACCGATATCTTATGACAATCGGGACCGATGGTCAACCTTTCTGATCTCTCGATTTCTGATTTGTCTAGAATATCCATAGACTGATTCTGGCAACCGCAGATCGAATAATCCGCGTACTTACTTAGTTTTTCCCACGATTCTTTCATCCAACTCATTACTCCGAACAATATAATAGAAAATATTGAAAGTGACTCTTTCTTGCAAAACTTACATTTTAGGGTGAACGTTAATACATTTTATGAGAATATAACTTAGCGTGTTTGGCAACAGAGGATTGCGGATGCGATCTCTTTAGTAGATAGTGCCCCCGGGAATAATATCATAGTGACTCCTGCATTGTAAACCTGTGTAAACAAAACAACAGCGGTACAGGGTTGCCACCGAATAAACAACAATTTAAAAAGTTCGACGGGGAAGGACGACCTCTGAGAAGAAATAACGAAACAAACTAGAGAATCATAGCTCCACACATCATAGCTCACATATTAACTAGCTACTGCCCGCGACTTTGTCTGCGTGGACTTCAGGATTGGGTCCGACCTGTATAAAAAGTCTATGTGTTATTCTAGGCTATAATCTATCTGTGTATATAGATAGCCGTTCTGGCGTGAAAGAGTAACAAACATTCGTACATACAAACTTTCGAGTTCTTATTATTAGTAAGGATTATTATGTGTGTCACAATCTCAGGTCACAATGTAGAGCAATATCTGGTGCGGCCATTTGAAGAAATTGCCATAACATCAATTTACCTACAGGTTAAATCTCATTAAATGAATTATATTTATAAATGATATTTATTTCTGTAAATTGAACTTTTAAGGACACTTTTACAAGTCAATGCTTTTTACTGAATGGCATCGATATTTCTTGACTGCCGAAGTGAAGACCTCTGAAAAGAAACCCCGAAGGTATTATGTTATTTTTAAGTAGTACTTAGTAGTAGCAAATACGTGAGTTACAATGCAAGGCAACGTCTGAAATGGTCTTCGGAAAAAAGAGCCACAGCGGCTTTGACCAGTCCATCTGATGTCGCGCATGTAACAGTCATTGTGTAGCTCGCCCAGAATTTAGGGAGCTCAATGATGATACCAGATCTATAATAACTTTGTAACTATGCTTACCACCAACAGTTTTCCATCTGTGATCACGTCTAAAGTTGGTACCGTTACCAATCCTCAGAGGACCAACATCCGTACAGACTTGACTGAGATTGATGGTGCAAACAGTGCCAAGATCCAACTAATAAAGTTTACTGCTATATTTCACTCGCACGAAGCGAGCCTTTGCATAGAATATTAGATTATAGAGGCGGGATACTGGGTGAGTTTATCAGGGGGTCTTTAAAGATAACATTGAGAAATTTCTCTGCAATCAGCTCACATTTAGAAAGCAGAGCGGCTTCTTAATAATGTTTATTGTGCCTTTTTAGTAGAGGCATTTGGCCTGTTTGGACAAATGCCTCAGATGCCTTCAAAAAAGAAAAAAAAGCTATCAATGCCTTGGTTTGGTCTGGTAATATGTCCTGTTATGGCATATCATATAATATAACATACCATCACGCCTGTATTCCCCGAAAGGTTAGGCAGAGGCGTACTAATGTACACCCACAGTTCGCCGGTATGTTTAGGTCCCATGTTATAGGGGGCGAGCCTATTGCCATTAACCGGGCACAAGTCCAGACTTCGAGCTGCTACTGAGAATTTCATAGAAAAACCCAATAACACTTTGCCCCAACCCAGGACCTCTAGCGTAGCAGTCGCGCTTGGGACCACTAGACTAATGAGGCAATCTATCATACATGTAATATTAATATAATCCCATAACTGAGCATGGGCCCCACAAAACACTTCTTGTAATTCTCGGACTGTGGCTATCTGAAGCCAGTAAATAAATTTCCAGTCTCGCCTGCGTTCAGGCTTTTTCCAGCGATTTTGGTCTACCTACCTTTCGGGATGTACGTGGGTCATTTATTTTTCCAATCCTAGTTTAGACTGCCAATGTTTTTACATCAGTGATGTCAGTTTAAGCGCAGTTTGATGATACAAGCGAAGTCGGTTCATTTCATGTTTTTGAATCGGTTCATTTCCCGTCGGTTCTTTTTGAATCAGTTCTTTTCACTGCGGTTCTTAATTTTATTAAATCTAGTATTTCTCAACAGCTCTACCTATTGTTCTCAGGTCAACGATGTGTTACATAGCAGAGATATGGTGGGGGCTCAAGTTGCAGCAACGTGCCGCGAGACAATGCTCCGCTGGTGTTGCCGTCTTATACAATGCGTCGTAAATATGTAGCTAGGGTTGCCAGGCCTGTTTTGCAAGTTTTAAAGGAACATAATTTTGTAGATTGCGTTTAAATTATTATTTTATTTATTTCACACTTCTTTTATTATTTAACCAAAAATAAAAACTGTTAAATAAACAGTTCTAATTTCTAATTCTAGTTCTATATGTAATGTAGAATAGGCGGCCTTTTTTCCAGTTTTAAGTTAATTTATCTAGTAATTTCAATTATTAATTACGGTTATAAAATTTTTATAACAAAACTATTACTTAGGTATTGATATTAATAATTGTCATGCTACGGTTGTTGTAATAGGTACTTAACCGTGGTATTACATACCTATTGTTTTAATAAATAAACAATCGATTATAAAAAAGTTAAAGAATTTTCAGGGCGATACACATAGGTATTGTAAGTCTGTAACATTTCAAATTTATTATAAGTAAATAGTTTTTCTCAATTTTTAATTATTAATAACTCCCGTGCCATGTTAATAAATTTCAAGGAATGACGGCAAAAGGCAGCCGCCACATAAATCTTGTCGCGCCAAGGGATTATCGAAATATCTCAATAACGGTTTAATTATTTTGAACCGTTATTGAGATTCTGTGTCGCATTAAGAAGAATTTAATATTCTGAGGAAAGGTTCAAATTAAAAAAATGACGCAACAATTTGTAGGTACCTAGATAAAGTTTATTAAAAATAAAGCCAGGTCCAAGAAATGAAATCGACAACGTCAAATTTTCTCTACAATTGTTCAAAATTTATGCTCGAATATATTTATTGCTATCGTACCTAAGAGATATTCAAATGATTTTCAATGCAGTGCCCATAACTAGGCTAGGCTGGTGGCTAGGTAGTTATTGTCATTTCGCCATCCCTAGCTTGTAACAAAATATTTCAGTACCTACTGCTGCACATTTCCAAATGAAATTCTGACAACGAATAACAATGTTGAGACGTTTGACTTTTCTGAAACAAAACATACTTCCCAACTTTTAAACATACATACACATATATAAAACATACTTTCCTAAAGCGGATCTCTCTATGAAATTATTTTGGCGAATTTGGCATATTTTTACTAAGTAAATACATCTGGTTACGCATATTTTATATGTGTAAGCACATGACAACATAGTATTCCCTGAAGGGTAAGGCAGAGATGTATTACAACCCGCAGTTTGCCGGTATGTTTAGGTCCCATGTAATAGGGTTTGGATTTGAACAAATCTGAACTCCGAATCCTCTGAACTGAGAATGTCATAGAAGAACTGAGAATGTTAAGAACACTTTACTCGACCTGGGAATCAAACCTAAAGCCTCTAGCGTAGCAGTCTCAATCACTATCTTAGACTAATGAGGCCGTTAGATACACATCTATTCTTACTAGAATAGAAATAAAGAATTTAACTATGTACTGGAATTAATTTTTTTTTATAGATTTTTTCTGTTTCTTTTTGAAGTTTGAAATGAAACTGACACTCATTCACTTAATGTAAACCCTCAAAAACCACTATTTACATTTTCAAAATCTCTTTAAATATGATTGGATACTCTTCGTGACCTTTGAATAGAGAGATATAGAGATACTTATATAGTTAGTAAGGTAACAACTCAAACAAGTGTATGTAGATCTAGATTTATCTTTGCCTTAGGCTATTCCATTGAAATATTATTTACTAACACAAAAAATTCATTTACAGTGTAATAATAAAGCTTGCGTTTAACTTGTGTGGTACAGTATCTACGTATAGACTGCAATCAAAAACACGTGTTCCCAGCTCAAGTCTGCCTTAGTATTTTAACCGGTGTTTGCGAATGTGTGAGTCTGTCTGACCGGTCTTGCTTGTCTGCACGATGGTGTGTTGAGACTGTTTGCAGATTGTAAATTAGTGAGCAATCATCCGTTCATTTTAGGTCGGGGAGGGGAAGAACTAAGGGAAAGGAAGAACTGTAATTACACTTTTTTTTTATTCGTGATAGGCTTACGCTTGATCGCCAGTTTGCCTGATGTTAAGCGATACTGCGATCTACGATGGAGCGCGCTTGCCTAGTAGAAACCGATTCACTCGTGATTTAAAGACACCCAGATTATATTCATCAGGGAAGACCCACTCGGGAAGCGCATTCCATATTTCAGCAGTACGCATTATAAAAGTGGACTTAAAGCGTTTCGTTCGGGTTTTTTGGAATGTCCACCGTTAATCGATGACGCTTTTTCGTGCATCTGGTCGTCCGATAGTGGAAAGGGCTAGGGGGGATAAGATCGTGGAGATCTAATGCACACTCTCCGAAATGTATCCGATAAAAAACCGATAAGCTAGCTACTTGCACACACTTACATACAGGAAACATATCTGATACAAAAAGTTAGTTTTAAAAGCTAGGAGAATATACCCTAAGATTTCTCACATTTTAATTACTTCATCAATTATCGGTATATCGCAACAAATGACAAGAAAAATTATATCATTGGTCGCAACTGTCAAATGGCAGCAGAAGCTAATATTAGTTGGAAGAAGGATGATTATTCCAAAGAATAAGTAATACCGAAATAAAATATTTTTCACATCGATAGAGCAACGATATTTTTTTTTTGTATTTTTACTTCATTATCGTAGCTTTCAGTTTTTGATTCCATTTAATCTTTTATGTTCCTATCAGTTGTGACTTGCGATGAAAAGCTGAGCCGGGTCAGTATCATTTGCACCCCCTTTCACGAGAGGTTGCCGGGAAATGACTCCTTTAATGGGTACTCCGAGTTAAATGGGGTCGGTCGTGCCGTCGTGTGCCCGACCGAAATCTTTAGATCTAAATACATGAGGTTTTATTATGCAGGCTCCTAAATTGAAGAGCCGAGAGCAATTTGTTGAAATAACAGACGGAATTTTAGAATTTATTAGGCGGACGACGCCGCGGCGTGCCGTCCCGTTTATGGGTTAAACTTGCCAAATTCTTGGTCTGATTTGTACGCTTTTATGGCCCCGTTGCTCCTTTTCAATCTTTCTTTATGTCTTTTATAAATAAAGAGTAACTTACTTTTTTATCATTTTTGTTTTTATGCAAATTGACATGGGATAACAGCTAAACATTGCCAAAAACTGTCCTAATTGCCTTATATTTCTATAATAACAATTTTTAAGCAAAGGTGATGATTTGCGAAAGGTTGCTGGCGGAAGCTGGATGCCACAAGCCGAGGACAGGGTGAAATGGCGCACATTGGGGGAGGCCCACGTCCAGCAGTGGACTGCTATAGGCTGATGATGATGATGTTTTAGTAATCAGTGAATATTGTCGCGATTGCTCCTGCCATGAACCTAGAGCTACAAATTGCGACAAGCAATTGACATTTAAATTAAAAGATATTTAGTGGACAGATCAAGTAATACTAATAACAACTCTAATTAGTAATAATGATTTCATTCGCATCACAAAGGACTTTTAGAGAAAAGATAGCCTATGTCCTTTTCCAAGGTCCAATATACATCTTTATATCAAAATTAGTTCAGAGGTTTAGGCGTGAAAACGTAACAAAAAGTATCAGACAGATATAGTTTGCAATTTGAAGATGTATTAGTATGGGGTTATAAGCTTAGTATGTGTATGCAAAGAGATGTTTACGGAATATAGCAAGAAAAACACAGACTGCGATAATGTTGATCGAATCAAATTGTCCGAAACGAGGGTAGACAAACATTTATAAGTTAATAAAAGCGGTTGTTTGCGTAAAAAGCCTCAATGTTTTTCTGGCTAAAGGCCCAAGAAATCAGCTACCTAATACAATTATTAGCATTAGAGAAATTGCTTGTTTCAGAAAGGTTCTTTTAATTTTCTTAATGGATTCCAAGAATTTACAGAGACAGGTTAGTGTCTGTTTTATCCGAACAAATTAGATTCATGATTGGATGACTAGCTTTTTCCCGCGACTCCAAGTTAAAAAAAAAAACCGGCTATTAGTATCATTGCAACCATAGGCTGCAACGTAGTAATTGGTCTATTGTGATCACCACTCGCGTCCTTATCGGGGAATGAATTTTGACAAAGCCCAAAATTACAAGTTCCTAGATCAAACTGGATCTAGAAACTAGAATTGTTGCGTAGTTCTATCAAATGTCATTTTTTTTAAGCTATTTCATAGCTTCTATCGCGGGCCTTGAGCGTGGGGACAGAGTCCAGAAATTCCGTAACGAAAAAAACCTAACACACTTGTCTCTTTAGTTCAGCAACCCGCCTTTAGGTGGCATTGGTTGTATTACATAAGTTGATAAAAAACGCTATGCAATAGCTTTACCGCGGCAGTCCCCGAGTGCCACACGTCTTTTTTTTTTAAATTGTTGCCCCACTAGGATTTTCTCCTGTATCGTGGGTGCGTTTACAAACACAAACGCCCAGACCCGGAACAACTATCTGTAGATCATACAAATATTTGCTCCGTGTGGGGATCGAACCCACAACACGTGGCGCAGAAGCCGATCGCTCAACCGCTACGCCAATCGTGTCGTCTTGATCAGCTTTTACCGTCATCATCATATGTCTTTTCCCTATACGTATGATGGGGTCCGTTATTAGTATAACCCAGACTTTTCACGAAGCGACTGCCTTTAGACCTCCGCAATCTAGTCAGTGTATATACATATTTATATTTCATTTGTTTCTGCGAAGTTTGTACTGCCTCTGGCTTCTTGAGACCTGTCTCAAATAAAACGATATTCAAAAAGAACATTTGAAATTAATATTTATTCCTTATTTGATAACCCTAAGAAGCTTTTTGTAACAAAGACCTTTATTTCATTCCAGGTAGAGGCTATTTTAACCTAAACAGACCGACATTAATGTATCAAAACACCTGTGTACATGTAAAAAAGCCCCTCTCAGTGAAAGTGTGGGGTGGAAAGTAATTTAGGGTGATACATCGACGCAACCCCCACCTCTTAGCCGTAATTACTAGGGGCCCGTTTCAATGAACCTAGGAACTTTCTTTGCTAGAGATGCAGAATATGTAGGTGCGCACCTCTTAGATTTATGAAAGCCTGGTATTATGGTTGAAGTTTTAAATGTTTTTTTTGTGATCCTTTTAGAGTCCGGCGGACCGAAATTTTCTTACAAACGTAATACCGAAATAAATCGTAATTCAAACACAATTTAATCGAATTCTGTTATTATTCGGATTCCGATTCCGTTAATCTAGGTTCCTACGTTACCGTTTCATCCAAAATACTTCACTAGAAATGAATGTAAGCGTATGCAGTTTTTAATAACTTTACCAAGTTTGGAACGATTTTCCGGTTTTTTATTTCCAGTGAAGTAGTAATAGACGAAATAGTACCGTAGGAACCTAGATTAACGGTATCCAAATCCGAATAATAACATAATTTGATAGAATATTGTCTGGATTAAGATTTATTTCGGTATTACGTTTTTGTGGGATATGGACCATACAGTATTATGAATAGCAGTATTTTAACTATGATCTTTGGTATTATTTTTGTAGAGTTGTTCATATTTAGCATCACAGCTCTTTGGCAAATTTATCATGTGAATCATCTTATGATTCATGAACCTTTTGGCGCAGATTAAGCAATTCCTCTACCATCAATTCATAAAGAAATGCCATAGCTTTAAATAATTATTAGCAATTCTCTAATGTCTGTAGCGGCCTTCTTATCCCTTAATTACTTAATTCATTACGTGTTAAGTGTTTGATGTTTCTATTACATTTACCTGTAGTTGTGTAATGACAGCACTAATCCATTACTGCCGACTTCATCCGATCGATTCCGTCTGATGACGGGTGAAATGAGGATTTGCGTGGGCCTGGCCAGCTACAGCTATACCTATAAGTTGTTCAGATGAATGCGGAAGGCGGCTTGTGATTAATGAGTTCCCTATTCCACTATTGATCGTACTAATGTTACATGAGAAATTCCTTTTGTTTGGTAGTTTTTCTGAAAGAAAGTACCTACCTATTTTCTGCCAGAAATACGGCACCTACAGTTAGTTATTTGTTATAATCTGGTAATTGTTTTACACGATGTATGTACACTAAACGCTCGAAAATCCTCAAAAAAGCACGCTAAGGATTACATTGCTATGAACAGCACGAGCAAGCTCGATACAGCCAGTGCGTGTCACTTGTTAACGAGAATGAATAGAAGGTCGTAAGTCAAACTAAACGTCAAGCTATTGCGTTGTGAGATTGTCTATGGACTTTTGGTCGCCACTGTACATATATGTACATTACATTTACTGCATTACGCATTAACAAAGCTAGAAAGATGCATTAGTTCAGTTTAGGTTAGGTTGACTAGATAAACAAGCAACAATTTGGAATAAAAATAATTAAAATGTATCATTTGCCTAGTAAGGTAAGAATTGAAATTACTTACTTTTTATTGGTTAAGTTGGCAAACGAGCTGGAAAACGAGGAGGAACTGGCTCTTATGCGCAAAAGTCGAAAACACCGAGGTGCTTTTCGACAGAATCCGACGTAAGGGTGGCCTCCAGCCAGTCAAACCCCAGGAGGCCCTACCACCGAGCAAGTCAGATATTTCCTCGCCTGTTACGGGATGCCTATCTGAGTGGCAGTGAGGAACAGTATTCTGACCCGTTCCCGGGGAGCTTATCATCTGGGAGGCTAAACTCATAAAACATTGAGATACACGAAGACAATATGGTTTTCGATCAATGAGGGGTCGGCCTATACTGACAATATATAGCAAGGTGGAGCCCTGTCTCCGTGAGTATTATTGTAATTCATCAAAATAGGCCATTTGGCCTTTCTCACCTCTCTGACCTATTCCTATGATAATAACGCCTTCGTATTTTGCGAGAAGCTTTCGGAGAGATTTGAAATTCCCCAGTACTGGAGAAGTTGTCAAGGAATGCGGAACGATCTAGAACCTTCAGGAGCTGTGGCCGAGACGGTACCAGATTTAGGTAGGCCTTTATTCAGCAATGGAACTTATTTGGGTGATACGATGATGATCGAGAGGCGAGTGTATTGCCATGCCATGAACTGGGGATATAAATGAAATACAAATGAAATCCAAACTAATATTATAGGGAAAGTAACTCTGTCTGTCAACTATTGAACAGATAGGAACAGTTTAAGTATATATTGACAGGACTAAAGTCTATTTGTGTCGTAATATCTGTAATAGATATGCATGTCATGTCGCGTGCTACCGGTGCAGTAGCGGCAAATTGTCGCTACCTATCAGTTCTATGTATAAAATTACCGACAAAGGGCGGCACGGTTTAATACATTGCGATGTTATTGCATTCATGTCCAATGTCCATTGTCATTGTACTGTAGGTATATATACTGTTGGTGTATTTGGTACGCGGTTTGCCTGCTTCACCAGCGTGTAACAAAACACCAATCATCGATTGTGGTTCTAATAAAATAGGGATCAAATTCTTTAGAGTAATTTTCGTGTAAAATTAGTCTAAAGAGGCATATGTTTATCAGCCTGGCAAAGTGAGAAATCAAAACAATACGGGATAAATGTTTCCATTTTTCTAATTTCCGACCTTTTTAAATCTCTGATTACACTTACAACGCTAACTCCATTATTGAAGAAGCTCAAAAGTTAACATTAATCTTATCTTCAAGTGTTTGGAAGCGAAATTGTTACTCATCCGTTTGATGTAGATTAGAAGTGTTTTTATCCAGTTCAGTAATTTCGCCATCTCATTATGATTTGTTTAATTTGCCAGAGAGCTTCTAAATCAAATCTTCCAATGTTTGCCTTTGTTAAGCTATCGAAGATTAAAGGAGATTAGTACCGGATTGCAAAACTTTTTTCGGAATTATATTTTTTGCTGTAAGTAAGCTTTGGATCAGTGCCTATTGGAGAATCTTGTAGTTTCTGTTTCTTTTTTTAAATTAAATTTCATAACTTATTAATTGGAAAAGTACTAGGTACATTTATTTGGAAATTGGAGTTTCCCGGCTTTGTTTATTCCATTGTTACGTGTTGTTGATGTGTGTCGTGCGTTACGTCGATCAACCATTTGGATACGAACGAAGCCTTTTAAGTACTTAGGAGAATGGCCAAAGTGGACACAACACTGAATTGAACAGTCAGTTTTAATATGACATTCAATACGGACAATATGACGTGTTTTGACGATTAACGTGCAAAGATAATAGTCTTTTATGTCTGCTTGCATTGAGTAGAGAATATGAAATGCGAAACGCAATACACAGATTCTTTTTTTGCCTCTTTATATCCCAATTGAAAAGAGCAATATTTATTAAACATTTAGCCCGCGCTTTTATTCGTTTCCTAAAGGACTTTTTGAGACAAAAATCCAAGGATCCAAGGACCAACTATGTATTTTGTACCAAAATTCATCAGCATTAGGTAAACAGAAAACACAGATCCAGAGTTTATATGAACGGAACGTAGAGCTTGCGAAAAAAATAAAAAATAAAATTCTCACTCAACACTGAAGAGAATTATGAGAATATCCAAACTTCAAACTAATACTATAAATGTGAAAGTAACTTTGTCTGGGTATTTCTGTTAGTTTGTATGTATCACGTCTAAACGGCGCTTCAGTTTTTAATGAGAATTTGAATTTAGCTCTCTCACTCGTAATGTGTAGGTACCTATGTGTGGTACTATCCGTGTTTCCTTTCTAACTCTGAGAAGTAAGTAGATAGGAAGGAAGAAAGTGCAGAGCTCATGTAGATTTTAGCTAACTTCTCCCAAGAGCTAGTACCTATGCTCGATGCAGCTATCGAGAAATACAATGCAAACTTAGATAGCACAACATCCGGAAACATGTCACGTCACCATCAATGGGACATTTAAAATCGCTACCCAACATAATCTGCTAGACAGTAGACGTATCCAGGAGGCTTACCATGACAATGGTGGACAACAGTTATGCTAATAGACAAAAACGACATATTTTGAGCTTATCAATGGTGTAGTCGACTGATGAGTTGACAAAATATTTGTCTACGGCCATTTCGTTTCCGTTCAGGAGGATTTCGATCCTTGACAGTTGCACAATTGAATGAACAACGGTCAGATTTCGACGACACGTCCTTTGGCTTTTGATAGACGATCCTTACCTTTGTATCAACATCGTTGAATGGCACAGCGAACCACGGCTTCCCGGTCAAACTCCTTCGGAATCCTGCCTCCCGCTCCACAAGACCCTCAGGGGTGCCAACATGAGCCCACAACACCACTTGCACAACCTTCAAACGAGGTTGCACCCGTTTGTAGATCTCTTCCAAACGGACACCGAAATCGTCACTAGTATCACTTATATTCGCGAAAGAAAAGTATATTCCGCATACAGCCCCTTCACCCTCTTCCACGCAGTCGGACAAAGCTTCTAACGTAGATATATTTTCGAATTTACCATTCTGAGTCCCCGATTCACACTTGACCAAAACCTTTCCGAACAGTTTTTCGCGCCAATCCATTTTTGATTTTATGATTCAGAAATTCGGATACACATACATTATTTGTTCACGAAGAAGTTTGTTTATTTATCTTTGTACAATTTTTTAAATATTTACACTGTGGATTAGAATTGCACGTATTGCATAGCTCCAAAGTTTATTTTTGTTTGTAAAAAATATCCAACCGAAATATTTAGTGCAATGCAAGTCTGCACACTTGAATCGGAATGCGAAACAACACTTTTTTGTTTGGTTGCTATGTTAATTTTAAACAATGATGAAAACAAGTTAAATGTAATGAGTTTTAAGACAGATTAGTCGTGGAACACAGGATGTGCAGCAGCAAATGTAAGTTTTATTTTTAAATTAGTCACGCGTACGCGTTGGCGTGTCGAGAGGTGCAACGCCCGCTCGCCCCCGTAAACAAAGCCAGACTGGAGGAGGAGGGAAGCGAGGCCCTCAGCGCAGACATAGAGCAAACATTTTAGAACAAACAGACACGAGAGATAAAAAAGCTTCGCCCATATTTGCCTTATTTTAATGTAAATACCTACATATCCTCACGTGATTTGTTTGCGCCTAAAATGGCTGTTACGTTATTCCTAAATCCTAGACAGCTTTGATTGAGACGACTTAGATCAAAATATTTTGATAACTAACGTTTCTAAATAAGCCGTCAGTCTTTCTGCACTTATTTTTTCTTTATTCTTTCAACCAACTCAAAGGTACAGTGACTTTTGTATTATTGTTGTTGAATATTGTATCTACCATACATTCCCATATAAATTATGTTTTAATGCAGAATGCTGTATGTAATTAAATTAGTATAACAAAACAGGAAATTGTAAAAACGTAACGATTATAATCCATCGGCATTCTTATGATTTTTACATAATAATTTTGTAGTTATATCTGGGAAAGCCTAGGTGTCCCTAAAGGCCGAGTCTCCTCTTTTTACAGGTTATAGCTGCTTTTATGAAAAATTATGATGATTAAGATGATTACAATAATAATCAGAAATTTAAACGGTTGAAACTCTAGAAGTTTTTTACGTGGGAGAGCCATGCTTCGGCACGAATGAGTCGGCTCGACCGGAGTGATACCACGGCGTTAAACAACGCTTACGTTGTGTTTCGCCGAGTGAGTAAGATTACCGGAGGCCCAATCCTCTTTTAAAAAGTTGGTAACGCACTTGTGACTCCTATGGTGTTGCGGGTGTCCATGGGCGGCGGTAATCGCTTACCATCAGGCTACCTGTCTGCTCGTTTACCGTCCAATCCCATAAAAAAAACGGATAGGATTTTATCAAAAAATATTATTGCTGTAGGTAGAATAACAGTATTACGCCTTTGTACCCACCCATCCTTTTTCATGGACAATTTGTATGTAATAAAAACTAGTCTAATCATAGAGAATTGAAATAAAAAATCCTACCTCACGACCTCTAAGAGAAAACGCCGAAACAAACTCATAATCATAGTCTCTTTTAAAGTTCAGACATAATAGTAGCAATACCTATATGCGTGTTACAATGCAGGGCAATGTCTGAGGTGGCCTTTTGAGAGCCATAGCAGCTTTGAGATGACCAGCCCCAGCTGACGGTACGCATGCATCAGTCATGGTGTAGCTCGACCATAATCTAGGGATCTAGCACCCTAGATTATGGTCGAGTCGCACGACGATACCAGATCAGCGAACATATGCGTTGGCCACAAGAAAATTCAAACACGCCAGACAAATTTTAACTTTGTTTACGTAGAATTAAATTCGTCAATGTAACGTACCTGCCTAATTTACGGCCCGCCTGATGGTAAGCGGTTACCGTAGCCTATGGATGCTTGCAACACCAGGGGTATCACTCGCGCGTTGCCGACCCTGTAAATTAAGGAGGAATAGTCGGGCTGGCACCATAGAAGACATTCTGCCATGTATGACAGCAAGTAATAAAACACCACCGGTCCCCCACACTGCCAACACAACGCTTCCTCGCGGAGCTCTGGCGACCTTGCTCACCGTTAGGAACAGAACATAGCACGGAGCTATGTTATTTGGCTACGATTTTCTGCAAGGTGGAGGTACTTCCCCAGTCGAGCAGCTCCAATTGTGAGTGGAAGTATTCAATTCCACTATGCCCTACCTCTCGTAATGCAATGTGTTGTCTACCTAGTGTATAGAGCAGTTTTTTCTTTATATCTAAGTACCGATAAATATCACGAATTTATTCTAATTGATTATGTCATCGATGATGTAATGTTACTAATTTCGATCTGAGTTTATAAAAATATCAATCTGCAATAGGCCATCGGCATTCTAAGACACGAACTGAGATTATTGTAGGTAGGTGTAGTTTTCTTACAAAATAACACAAACGAATTCCATCTTTCCGTAAGTGTTTTATTTATATTGAAGCCAGATACTTAGACAGTGATTGTTACCTTCGAAGTTTTGTGTCTGTCTCGCTCGACAAGTCCCGCCTTTCATTGTTGTTTCATTTTCTTACGACTCTTTCTACTACCTACAATATCCATGATTAAGCATTATTATGTATCAGAATTTATATGGAACTGGTTAGGTTATAAATACAAAGTTATACAAGAAGTTGTAGAGTTCTTATTACATAAAACATAATTTAACAAACGAAATATGAAAAAAAAAAACTTTAAATAGTTATGTTATGTTATACGAGTCAATAAAATATGTAAGTAATTAATTAACACATACAAACATAACATATCGTCACGCCTGTATTCCCCGAAGTGTTAGGCAGAGGTGTACTAATGTAGGTAGGTACACACACAGTTCGCCGGTATGTTAAAGTTGCATGTAATAGGGGGCGGGCCTTTTACAATTAATCGGGCACAAATCCAAACTCCGAACTGCTAAATTCATAGAAAAACTCAAAAACACTTTGCTCGACATGGGAATCGAATCCAGAAACTCCAGCGTTTTAATTAAATTATATATAATATAGGTAGGTACTAATACGAGTATTTTAAAGAGGTAATGATTGTGAGTGAGTGAGGTGGTAGGGGGTAATCTCTGGATCTATTGAACCGATTTTGAAAATTCTTTTTGTGTTGGATAGTCCATTTATTGAGGAATGTTATAGGCTATATAAAATTATGCTACGCCTCTTAGGAACGGAGCAGCGCGGGCGATACCGCGAGCGGGTCGCTAGTTATAAATAAATGTAGATAATATTCTTACTTCCCGAAGTCTACAAAAGCTCTCTACGCTGAAGAAAATAATAGAAGAGTGTGTTCAATACTTTAAAGTCTTTTTTGAACATCGTATCGATGCGGTGTTGTTGTTACAAGAGTAGACAAGACAAAAGCGTCAAATTCGACCATGCGAATGAAGTGATCAATGAACATGTCAGCTGAGCACATAAAATACCTGACCCAAATAAAAAAAAATACTACCCACTAATAAATTTATGACAGTTATGTACCTACCTACCTGGGTACCAAATTTTTCACGTTCGTTTATATCGTATTAAATAATAAATACTTATCACAGTTAGTTAGTAGATTAGACCACTCACAGAACTCATGCAAGCTCTAATTAATTATGCAGATATGACAATAATTAAAGTACACACTCTTCGAACAAGGTCCAAAGCGTCTTACGCCCATTGCTGCAGTGAAAAAGCGCTGAAAGATTCGAGGAGTAACATGATTTAAACGACTTTTATATGGAAAATCAATATTATGCGTATCGACGATGTAGGTACTCGTATGTCTGTCTAGCTCTGTTGAGCTGTCAAGGCAGAAATTTGCTATCTGTGTACGATAATTCCTAGGCTTTCTAACTTTTATAGCCTTGTTGGAAAAGCTTAGGTGCAAAATGGGCTGTTTAACGATATTATGAGTGCTGGAAGTTATTATAGGTTTGAGTTAACTTGATGACGTCTAATTCTTATGTCACAAGTAGGTATACCTTTATTTCAGCAATATAATTCCCACTTCGACAACTACAACATAACAATTATTAGTATGCTCTCTTTTAGCATACCCGGCGCCTCCACCAAACTGTAGGGATCTAATCTAATAATGGGAAGGCGCAGCTAATCAAACTTGGAAATTATATAAACACTGTTATTTATTATGGGGCAAAGCCCTAACTCTTATGTACAGGTCTGTCAAGACTCTTCTCTCAGACTAGACAGTTTCTACGTCATTATAAAAATCAAAATGATTGTTTATTCTTTAATCCTTTTCAACCAGTAACCCCACAATGATATCGCCTCTTTGTAGCAATCTCTACAGTACCTATACGGCCTTATTCCAAAACACAGACTATCTTTAGTACTGGCTTTAGTTCTAGGATTAAAACTCGACTAAATAAAACTCTATTACAAAACACAGTTTAACACCAAAGCATGGACTATCTCTGGTACCAAAGTTAAACCTCTGAGACCCCTAGTTTAAGTATGGACTATCTTTGACATTACTTTATTTTTGAGGTTAGCTTATTTAGTATCTTGTGTATTTCTAAGTAAAAATTTTTGTAAATGGATATTAACATTATAGATATGATGGATTTAGAAGATTTAGATATGTTAGAGACGTGTCGGCGATCTGTAAGACGTCGTAATCGTATAAATCCTCTTGATTTGAGTGACGAAGATTTTCGATATAAATACAGATTTACAAAGCGATTCGGATTTTCACCCCTTTTTTTCTTTTGTTGTTCCATTTTATTTGTCACTATTATTAATACTGAATTACTGACAATGTACAATGGTGAATAATTATCAAGAACTTAGTTATTTTAAAGGACGCAACAACAATAATGACGTTTCAAATAATGCGCGCGAATGAAATTTTAATTTCGTTCCGTTTCACTCAGAGTTGTTGCAAAATATAACAACTTGATTATAAAAAGGTCATCAACAATATAAACTGTGCTTGCTCAGTAAATTGCAATATAAACAAAAAACTATTTATGATATATATTTGTATTAATAAATAATTATTAAAGTATTTCAAATGTTATGATACTATCAATATTTAAAAAAACGGAACGTTGCTTGGAATGAAGCCTGAATGAACGAATGAAAGATTGTAATTTTTTACATATTATCTGTGGATTTTATTTAGTCCTACGGTTTAACTGATCCTCGGATAGTCTGGGTTTTGTAATAAGCACTCATATTGGTCCTGGTATTAACATTAGTACCGTAACAATCCAAGATCAGTAAGTCCGGGTTTAAGCCAAGACTTACGCATTTTTTTGTAATAAGACGGAGTGGGTTCAAATTTGATTGATTCACGTTTTCCTCAGCCACAAAAGGACCACAAATAATTATGTAATTATTCTAGTTCTAGGTGAGTAGAACTAGAAGCAGTAACAGCGGCCAACGCCAGGGTACCTACGCAACTCTCAGATTATTTTAAGTTTGAAGCCGGAAATTTCTTGCCGGTGCCTACCTACTTTTTTCTTGTGCAACCTGAAACCATTCCTCGGTACGCATTATTCTTATTTATGCTTGAGTTTTCATGTTTCGGATATTATATATCAGCATCTCAGAGGAATGACAGACAAGCAGCATATAAATAATTAAGGCGGATCGTTCACCTGAGCCCGCCAAATTAAAATTTCGAGTGGTTTTTCACAGTTTGTAGGTCTATAATAAGTTCTACATTCATGGCAATGGTAATTGCGACATTAACTATACAAGATTCACAATGTATAACTAAAACCATTGCTTAAAAATCATTATTGTAGCTAAAAGTAGTGTAAAATGTCAATTTTGACCAATTACACATTTTTCCCCAAGTTTCTGGCTTGATAAGGATTTATAAGTAAAGGTTTAGAACTTGCTATAGACCTACAAACTGCGAAAAATCATTTGAAATTTGAATTTCGCGGGCTCAGGTGAACGATCCACCTTAAATGATAAAAAGAAGTCTTAAACTTCACCCACTGTCATTGTCAGATAATCTATAAATGTCACGATTGTCAACTAGTCAAAATTAGCGATGGGCCGAGTCGACTTTTTGGTAACTCGAGTAACTCGAGTTGACCCGATTACCAACTCGGGTTGCAACTCGAGTTGACTCGATACAGTCTGCCTTAAGGTCCGTCGCGTCGCCGCGTCGTCCGTCCGAGTCAGTAAATGCTCAACTCGGTGCATCGTTCCGCGGGTTGCTAGTTTCCTACGTTCACGGTTCGCCGTGTCGAGTCCGGCGGGCTGCGTGGCGTCGAGTCAATGGTAGTCAAATAAAATTGAGCCCGTTCAAAAATCAGACGTTTATTATTATTAAAAGTGTTTACAAACATCACATCACAACACGAACTACATAATATATGTAGCGCAAAAGAATGGTAACATTTTTACCTAGTAAATAATAAGAAACTAAAATAAATGTAATGGTGCTTTATTCCTTAAATTAAACGCCGAAACGTTTGGTATTTGGTCATCTATCTATCAACTAACACCTAATAAAGCTAATCAACATTTAAGTAATGGCACTTATTTCTGAATGAATACCAGTCTTACGGACGTTCGGTCGTCGGGCTGATTCGGGCTCGCTTGGAGTCGTTCGGGACTCGCGACTCACGGGCTAGGCGGCCGGGCTAGCGGGGCTAGCCTCGGGCCGCCAACCAAACGCACCGCCCGCGCCCGCCGCGCGCGTTCTCTGCTCCGAGTCAACTCGGTTTGCAGATATTTTAACTCGGGCTGACTCGCTTACGGTCTGGCCCGAGTTACTCGAGTTAGATAACTCGATTCGCCCATCACTAGTCAAAATACAAACAAATATCGGCGGGCCGGCTGGCGGCGGTGAGAGTCTGTGAAAACAAATCTACATTTAAGTACATTTATTTATCGGCTTTCTATAACATTTGTATGCAATACTGCTACGAAATAACAAGCACAATGGCATGATCACATACGACTGGAAAAAACATATATACATATAATATTTCAGGTACACAATAAATACATAAATAATAAAACGTGAACTTTTTTCAGATTGGACACGGCAAGTTTTCAGTACTGATGCACTAAAGAATAAAGAAACACAAACATGTCAGGTAAGCATAATTACCTATATCAAGTGATAACTAGATTTTTCGCAATCCTATGGAAAATTCCCCAAAACCATAGCGGATGTCTTTAATGTTCTACATGTTAAATTTCAAGTTTCTTGACCATAATACCATTGATACTAAGTGTACATTTTGTACATCTCTATCTGAGAATACAGCCATAGTATGATAACTATGTTAATAATTTTCTTTTATTTATTAGATGATGTGGTGTATGTGGCCACCGCTACTGCATGTGTCAATCTAGAAAACATGAAACACTTGGAACCAGATATGTTGAAGCGGATGCAGCTAAGAGAAAGCAGAGCATGTATGTATACTTTAATTATATTGAATGTAACAATGAACTCTGATATTAGCATCATAAGATTTATTATTCATAGTCCAAATACCTTTTCGATGTTGCATTGGTATGGTTTTACCTTTTCAATGTATTTTGTTTTCTTAAGGGTCCGGCAGAGCTTGAATTGCCCACAAAAACGTAATACCGAAATAAATCGCAATCCAGGCAATATTCTATCGAATTTTGTTATTATTTGGATTTGGATACCGTTAATCTAGGTTTCTATGATACTATTTCATCTACTACTTTCACTGGAAATAAAAGACCGAAAAATCGTTCCAAACTTAGTAAAGTTGAAAGCTTAAATTTATTTCCAGTGAAGTATTTTGGAGGAATTGGTAACGTAGGAACCTAGATTAACAGTATCTGAATCTGAATAATAACAGAATTTGGTTAAATTGTGTTTGAATTACGATTTATTTTGGTATTACATTATTTGACAAGTTCAAAGAGCAATACCTAACTTTGGACCCAAAAGATAAGAGCTCCCCATAAGCCGAAAGAGGTTCATTCTCAAACTCTAAGGAAAATAGGTAGTCATTTTTATTTACAGACATAAAATTATTTTTTTACCATTAACATTAGTTTTAGATGATGTAGTGGAAGTATGCTCAAGTGTTGGCAGCATTGATGGAAACCAGAAGGATGTTGGTGCTAAAGAGAAAGATGAAGGTTAGTATTGTCTATACTTTCGTTTCTGACTGATTATGTTCAAAATTTGGTTTATAATTGCAATTCCAGTATGGAAATAATAATAATAAATTGAAATATTTATGCTTGTCTAAGTTAACCATTTTGTGACAACAGTAGCCCTAGCACGAACATCTATCAAATTCGTGATGTAAAGGTATTGTGTCCGCGACACGTTAACGGAGATGACAAAAGTTGGTAGCACGAAGCACACTGGCGACCATCGAGATCTCGTCAGGATTCCTTTAGTGACGTCATCCTAATGTAAGTAGAGTTGTGTCCATGTGAACCAACCGAATGCCTTGTTGAATGAATGAAACGTTCGAAACCATATAACAAATAGTTTCATATGATTTTACTTATATTTAAACGGTTTAGTTATTAAAAGTTAATTATTATATATATGTTTTCGTAAAGAAAAGCTATAAATACGTTATAAGAAATTATAAACTCACATTATTTTTAAAGAAATTAAATGTGTTTGTAGATAACAAATAAAAATGTTCCATGGTATCCGAATGAGTCTACTTGACATTAACAGCGACGTCATGGCAACGCAGTTTGTTTACGTTTCTCTAACATACTTTTGATTTACTTTGTAGTGGTTTTTATTATTTTTAATAATTATGATAACGAATCACTTACAATACGCAATGATGATGGAAATTATAGAATCGTGAGTATTAAAACCCCTTAAAACAGTGTTGGACTAAGCGCGCCGGGGGCCCGGGGCGGAAACACAGAATGAGGTCCCCCAAACCCATCTAGGTATTTAAAATTAATTCATGTGTTGGTACTTCTCGTAAAGTACTTTAGTGATAACTCTCCTTCTGTCGCAGTTGGCTCCGACTGCATGACATTGGTCATATTGTTTCCATCTTTTAACCCGACTGCGCAAAAAGGAGGGTTATGTTTTCCGGGTGTACTCGAAAAACATAAACCTTCTTCTGGCGCAGTCCTAGACCCTATGCATAGAAGGTCTAAACAAATTAAGTGCGACCAATGGGTAATGAGAAATAAATCGAGGACTTAATCAACCATAAATTTTATAAATATTGTTTATTTTATCATACATAGATTGGAATACTCCGGGTACAAGTACTCAATCGAATGTGGTACCTCCTCCACTACCTTATTGAAGACCATCCTCCATCTCCTCCTGTTGCTCCTGTGGACGAAGAGTGGAGACCACAAAAAAAGGATTTAACAAAAATGTTTATTGATTGTGGGAATATTATTATGAAGTAGAAAAAGAGTGATTCCGGATAAAGGCTGGGGATTTGAGAGTGAGACATTTTGAGGCGCAAGAAAGAGTAAGGGAGATGGATGTAGAGTTATGTTGCAGGCTCAATAGCAGTAGTTCATGAAAGAGACCATGGAAGTTTTTGTTAGGTTTATGGAGAAAGTCTTTGGCTTGTAATGAACTATAAAATTAAAATTAAAAAAAAAACCTAGTAAAATTTATTTATTTCTATACTCTACACATTGTATACCCATTATATTTTAAAATATTCAATTATAAAAATTTAATCTTTTCCAAATTAATATTAGAAAATAAATAAAACGTGATTTACTCACCTAGTTTCTCTTGCTTCACTTCTCTCATTTTGAAATTAATTTGCAGCATTAAAATAATTTTGCGGACTACGGTCGTATATTGGCGGTCTTTGCATTTTAGGTATTTGAAGTAATTGTTCCGATAATTACATATTTTTTAGTGGTTTTATAGCGGCGATAGCCTAAAGGTTAGGGCGTCGGACTTGCGATCCTAACTGACTGGGTTCCCAACCGGCAAATGTAGTTGCCAGTTGGGAACCCACCCATTATACTACCGACGTAAACCCACTCGTTTACCAAGCATTTAGCACGAGGGGTTAACAAGAATATTAAAAAAAAGGAATAGGTACTCTTAAACTCTTTAAAACACACTAGGTATTTTTATTGAGATAAACAATATCCAAATTAAATAGAAGGTAGATCATAATAATTATTACTGCTACAACAGCCTAGTGGTTCTATGCACGACTGCTACGCTAAATATCCTGGAGCCTCTATTGTGCGTAAAAGGAACTAATTTTAGTTGTCACATTTTGTATTGCTATCGTATCGTCACGTTGAAACATAATTGGAAGCACGAACGTTGTTTTGACGTATGGTATCGTAAATCCCAAAGGCTGGCTATCGAGCATTGTCGGAACTTTATTCACTTAGAATTTGTCGGTGAGGAAAGTTTCGAAACATTTTAAATTATAGTTTTAAACGTATTTGCAGAGTTTTTAAGATTAGTTGGTGTTTTCAAAGCGTTTTTATAATGTACTTCACTTATCGGAGCAATTATACAACCCAAAAAGAAGAATACGAAGACTATCACTATACTAACGTAGACCTTTATATTATATTGTTGCTGCAAGTTTACTTGAAAATTAGGGTAGAGGATTGCTGTGAGTAAAATAGGTATTGTGTTTATAAATTGGTGTTTTATTTATTTGTCGACTAATAATTTGGAAAAGATGAATTAGCTACTTCGTTTTAATTATTGTACTTACCGTATTTAAACTTTAGCACCACTGCGTATAGTAAATGCCTCATTAGTGGTCGTTACCGCGACTGCTACGCTAGGTCGTAGGTTCGATTCCGAATTTCATAGAAAAACTCAATAAGACTGGTCGATCTGGGAATCAAACCTACGACAGAGGCTTTAGGTTCGATTCCCAGTTCGAGCAAAGTAGTAGGTATATCTACGTAAGTAGTTAGTGGTCCCAAGCAAGACTGCTAAATAAGAGAGCTTAGCAGTCGGGCTCGGAACCATTACACTAAAAAGGCAGTTTTTTTATCATCAAAGATTAGTATTTTTACTCATTTGTTTTCAAATATTATGCTTGTACCTATACGTTGTATAACTGCCTCGTTAGCCTAGTGGTCCTGAGCGCAACTGCTACTCTAGAGGTCCTGGGTTCGATTCCCAGTTCGAGTAAAGTGTGATTGAGATTTTCTATGAAGTTCTTAATAAGCTCGGAGTTTGGGATTTGTGCCTAGTTAATAGTAGATAATAGGCTCGCCCCCTATTACATGGGACCTAAATATACCGGCGAACTGTGGGTGTACATTAGTACACCTCTGCCTAACCTTTCGGGGAATACAGGCGTGATGGTATGTTATATTAATAATTAGGTTGCAATTGTAACCGTTGTTATTGTCTGTTAGATATGATATTTATTCCGTTGCTATCCTCAAAGACAGCCGCAGCGCAAGACCCCCACAGCGCAGTGTGACCGGGTTTAGCTAGTTTCTAAAAAAAATATAAAATCCACTAGAAATAAAACGAGAATATACGGTATACCATCCATGTAAGTGGTTGCTAAGAAACATATACATACTTAAATTTGGTATAACGTCATCGTCGATGTCAAATAGAGTCGTTCGAATTGCATGAAACATTTTATTTTTAAACTACTTTATCATTTATGATAATCTTTAAAATAATGTGACTTTATGGTCTCCCATACCTTATTTTGTATTTTTCTTCATGCTAAGTATATATTGTATTTTTAATTTCTAAAAAATAAAGCGTTTAGTTAAAAGTAAAAATATATCAACTATTTTGATTTAGGTTTCGAACGTCTCATTCATTCAATAAGGCATTCGTTTGGTTCACATGGACACATCTCTACTTACATTAGGATGACGTCACTACGTAATTGTATCGAGCTTTCGATAGTCGCCAGAGTGTGCTTCATGCTACCAACTATCGTCACTCTCCGTTAAGGTATCGGGGGCTCGATACCTTTACGTTATTAATTTGATAGTTGTTTGTGCTTGGTCTATGACATAAGTACGCATCTGCCTAACCCTTCAGAGAATACAAGCGTGATATATGTATCTTAAGGGTCCGGCGGAGCTTGAATTGCCCACAAAAACGTAATTCCGATATAAATCGTAATCCAGACAATATTCTATCAAATTGTGTTATTATTCGGATTTGGATACCATTAATCTAGGTTCCTACGGTACGATTTCGTGTACTACTAGTTCACTGCATATAAAAAACCGAAAAATCGTTCCAAACTTGGTAAAGTTATCAAAAATTGCATTCGCTTACATTTATTTTCAGTGAAGTATTTTAGACAAAATGGTTACGTGGGAACCTAGATTAACGGTATCCGAATCCGAATAATAACAGAATTTGATTAAATTGCGTTTGAATTACGATTAATTTCGGAATTACGTTTGTAAGAAAAATTCGCTCCGCCGGACTCTTAATTTATACATTAAATACTAACTTTGGAGCTTCATAACAACGAGTACTTTCGTGTCTTAGCGAACATCAAATCAAATCAAATCTTTACAAACTTTGCCCGAAAATCAATTAGACTCTCAGGTGAAGATAATGAAAACTGTAACTGTCCGTCTAACTAGTGTTAAAACTATAATTTAATATATTTATTATGAAACTTAGATCGCGCTCCATCGTAGATCGCAGAATCGCTTAACTTCAGGCGACTGGCGGTCAAGGGTAAGCCATTCACGGATTAAAAAAACACTTTTGTCACCGATAAATTTTAAGTGAATAAAATTTTGACAATGCTCGATTGGTGCTCTTTGGCTCTTCTTCGGCCTACGTTCAGCAGTGGATGGCAATAAGATGATTTATGATGATGATGATGAATGCTCTATAGCCAGCCTTCGAGTTTTACGGTACCATACGTCAAAACAACGTTCGTGCTTCCAATTTAGTACATTATATTTTGAATTACGTTTATGACGATACGATTCCGATACGACAGTTTTCAAAATGCTTCGTGCTACCAAAATTTGTTCCTTTTACGTACGATAGAGGCGCTGGTCCAAATCTCATACAAATTGGTCTCCATGACGATACGAATACTTTTTCGCAAGTTGTTCGTGCTAAGGCTACTGCACAGGTAAAATCATTTACTTCAAATATTGAAATCATTATTCAATCATTTACTATAGAACCATATGACATTACATCAGAGTACACAGAACAAAAAACTAAGAAGAAATCAAGTGCAGCCATAGAGAAGCAAGCTAAGAAGCGCAAGCTGGCAGAAGAGAAGATGGCTAAGAAATCAGCTAATGATATGAATAAAATATACAAACCTGGGGAGTGTATGAAGGTAATATGTTCATAGGTGTATAATTTATATTTCTATGTTGATATAATACTTTGTTTTTTTTTTTTTTATTTGATTAGTTCTGGTTCTGGGCATACAGCTGAAAAAACTATTGTGTGGGATTTAAAAAAAAGTAACAATACATAGAATGACAGGATGTGTGATCATAGCAAATAGGGTTCTGTAGTTTATGCATATCCCTATTTTGGAGACAGGCGTGAGAGTATTGTCAGTAATTATTGTTTAAAAAACAACAAGTACTTTTTTCTGGTAAACAGTACATGAACATAGAAGGTCACTCGTCGTTGTTAGACCGCTGGTACATGTCGGACGTGGCGCGCGAGCTGAGGGCGGCGGGCGCGCGCCTCGTGCCGGCGGCGCTTCGCCACCCCGCGCTACTCGCCTGGACCAGGACCCTGCCCAGGACGCTGCATCACGACACCGGACAAGTTAGTAGTTAGCCCTGGCTCTCTGCATTGTCTAGAAGGCTGTAGCCGGAATTTCGTAGGTTTCAAAACTAGCTGCACGGTTCTAAAAAGTAGTTCTTACTTATGGAGAAGAGCCAGCAAGAAACTCCACAGATACTCTTTTACCAGAGAGCACAGAGGGGACAAGCCCAGGGCCCTCGGCTTGTAGGAGCCCCAGGGAGGCTATAAAAAGAATCATAAATTATTTACTTTTTATTATTTTTAAGGGCCCCAAACATTATTTTGTTCAAGGGTCCCTATATTGGATGGCCAAAGACGGCTCTAAAGGGAAGAGAATGCTTGGTGTAAGCATATTACCATCACGCCTGTATTCACCGAAGAGTTAGGCAGAGGCGTACTAATGTACACCCACAGTTCGCCGGTATACTTAGTCCCATGTAATAGGGGGCGAGCCTATTGCCATTAACTGGGCACAAATCCAGATTACGAGCCCACTAACACTACTCGACCCAGGGATCGAACCCAGGACCTCTAGCGTAGCAGACGCGCTTGGAACCACTAAATTAACGAGGCAGTTATTATTATAATTAGCATAACATGATTGGTATTGTACCAAGATAAGAAAATCTTGGTCCAGGTAAAGCTGACACTATCACAGGAGACTTGCGACCGCGGTCTGTACATAGCGAGCGCGGACGAGCTCAGTGAGCTGGTGAGCTCGCACGCACTCGCCGCTCACTTGTCGCACGTCCGACAACTCTGTGACTGCAAGCTCACGCTGGTGGTGTTTAAAGATAATGACTACTTTAAGTGAGTAATCAGACTGGAGTCTTTTTTTGGGCAAACGAGCAGACGGGTCCCCTGATCCCCACAAGAGCGTTGCTGGCCTTTTCAAAAGGAGTAAAGACCAATTCCCTTTTAAAAGGCGGGCAACGCACTTGTGACTCCTCTGGTGTTGCGGGTGTCCATGGGCGGCGGTAATCGATTACCATCAGGCGATCCGTCTGCTCGTTTGTCCGCCTATCCCATAAAAAAAAACTATTTACGTATCACATAAAATCATGCTCATAAAGTTAACATTTTCAGGTGTACAGGTCGTAAAACTTCTAAAAGCAACAGCACACGGATGACAGAAATTGATTTTGAATTAGCTCTGACAGGTACTCCAATGGCATTGTTTTTACATACAGCACCCACATAGTAACAGTGCGCATCTGAAGCACAGATGAGCAGCCAGGCAGGTCAAATAAATGAATTTTAGTTTGACGACACGTTTGGCGTAGCGGCTGAGCGATCGGCTTCTGCGTAAACAAATATCTGTGGGCAACAAATAATTGTGAATCGAACTTACACCCAACAAACATTCAAATTTCAAATCGGTCAAGTTAATATTTTTAATGTATGGATCCTGGCAACCCTGATGCAGTATCACATTACGCAACATGTTATGGCGTGCAGATGGCGCTGTGTATTTCTGTGCCCTGCATTAGACACACTTCCAGTAGTGGGGGCAGGAGACACCATCAGCATTAAACATCCCATGAAACTGCCTGTATAAGGAAATAGTAAAGTTAATTCAATTTCCAAATTCGTCTTGAAAGAAATTCATTGACTTATTAAGTTCCATTTTATCAAAGTGACGACACGTTTGGCGTAGCGGCTGAGCGATCGGCTTCTGCGTCACGTGTTGTGGGTTCGATGCCCACACGGAGCAAATATTTGTATGATCTACAGGTAGTTGTTCCGGGTCTGGGCGTTTGTGTATGTGAGAATTTGTGTTTGTAAACGCACCCACGATACAGGAGAAAATCCTAGTTTGGGGCAACGTTTTTAAAAAAAAGAATATACTGAGATGGTTTGGACATGTTGAAAGAATGAATGAAAGACGATTAACGAAAAGAATTTATAAGGCGAATGTCAGCGGCAGCGCCGGTAGAGGTCGCCCTAGAAGGACATACGCCGATCTTATTGGCGAAATCCTTCAAAAAGGTCAGGTGCGTAGCACTCGCAACCGGCGTGTATGTATGAGAAGATGTATGAATGTGGAAGAAGCAAAAGAAGTATGCAAGAATCGTCGCAAGTGGCAGTGTATAGTTTCTGCCTACCCCTGTGGGAGAAAGGCGTGAGTGTATGTATATGTAGTTTGATAAAATAAGAAAGATTTTATATTGAAATTTACGACGGCAAAACCACTTGCGGGATAACTTCAGACGCGCACTGTTATCTAGTGGATACTGTACATACATTCACGTCTTTTTATCATAGGGGTAAGCAGAAACAAAAGAGGAATAAAATGTGGAAGCTAACAGAACCAGAAGCAAGTGGCGTTCTGTAGCTTCTACCTACCCTAATGGTATTTTTTAAATCATAATAAACACTTCGAAGTACACTTGTTTCTGACACTTACACGAATATAAGACGCTAGCGACCCGCTCACGGTTTCACCTGCGCTGCTCCGTTCCTAAGAGGCGTAGCGTGATGTTATATTGCCTATGTTACTCAGTGATAACGTAGCTTTCAAACGCCAAAAGAATTTTTGAAATCGGTCCAGTACTTTTTGAGCCAATTCGTTACAAACATACTTACATACAAATCTTTGCTCTTTATAATATTAGTATAGATTGAAGTAAAACTATTTTTACAGGCTACCCATGACCATAGATTCTGTAAAGGATCTAAAACGTTGGGAGTTAAAGGGGATAAAACCGATCTGACTAATCGACCCGCCGCCATTTTGATTTCTTTCGAAATCGCGGCGCAAAGTGAGCTGAATATCAATCATCATAGAGTTAGGGATCAGCTTTGTAAATCTTTTATTTTTTTAGCAGAAATGGGTTTAGGTATCATATATTGATAAATTTAATGCTATTTTTTCATACTGGTTTCCGACACTTACGCGAATATTAGACATTGAACGTTTTTCTTTACTTTTGGCACTTGGTCGAAAAAAAAATGTATGGAGAAATATGTAAAACGGAATATTTTTCGTCTTTCGTACAAGTGTAAGTAATTTCCTTTGGCACGATTATACCCCTTATTTTTAATCTGACGCTAGACTCGTAATAAGTCAATTTTTATTAATGATTATCGTTGCACTTATATCGACCTCGGTACGTATATGTTCCTCCAATTATCTCGGTAAACGTGATACTTTGGGGTACCATGGAATATATTTTGTTCTTTTCTGTGTCCTCTGTCCATACATACCACGTACACCGTGCGCGGCGGCGGCGGGTCGATAGACCAGCTTTTATAATGTTTTCGGTAAAAGAAAAGTACTATAGCAATTGCATATTTAATATTTTTAAGTATTATCAATATCATTGATATTATATTTTTATTATAATGTCCCTACGTATAATATTTCTCGCCCCCGCGAACTGTGGGTGTACATTAGTACGCCTCTGCCCAACCCTTCGGGGAATACAGGCGTGATGGTATGTATAATATTTCTATATTTTTTGCACTTATATTAAGAACTAATTAGGATTTAAATACATTAGCAGGGTAACCGGTATTAGGTTAAATTACTGTTATATATTTTCAGATCTATTAGTAAGTGCTGACTGCGATACGGTGGTAGTGAAGACGCCCAACGAACTGGCGTTACTTATCGTTCAGTTCACTAAAGCGATCGCGGAAGCGCCGTTCAAGTAAGTTATTATAACTTAGTATAACTACCTCATTACCCTAGTAGCCCTGAAAGCGACTGCTAAGCTGGAGGTCCCTGAGTTCGATTCCCATGTCGAACAAAGTGTTATTGGGTTTTTATGAAATTCTCAGAGCTTGAAATTTGTGCACGGTTAATGGGACCTAAACATACCTGCGAACTGTGAGTATACATTTGTACACCTCTGTCTAACACTCGGGGAATACAGGCGTGATGGTCTGTTATATGTACATTAGAGTTCCCTTGCGCAGCTTTGCGTATTTTTTACTATTGATAACACCTTTGCTTGTCAATTACTAAACAAAAAACTCTTTTCACAAACAGAAGAGAAAATGGTACTTAACTTTTTTTAATAACAGCATCACGCTTATACTTCCCCCAGGATTAGGCAGAAGTGTAATATTGTACACACACAGTTCACCTGTATATTTAGGGCCAATGTAATACCTATGTGAGCGAGTGTATTGTCTTTAAACGGGCACAAATCCGAACTCCGATCTGCTATAGAAAATACATACACTAAAGTCTTTCTCCCACAGGGGTAGGCAGAAGCTATAGTTTTTGTTATTGATAATTTCATAGAAAAACTCGATAACACTTGGCAATCGAAGCCAGATGTAGCAGTTGTGCTTAGAATTACTAGATTAAACAGTTTTTTTTTTGCATTTTCCATGCTAAGATTATATAGTTATTTTAGTGAAGGAAAAATTCAATCGCGGGCAGGATTCGAACCTGCGTCTTCTGGCTAGGTACACCAGACGCTCTGACCTCTAAGCCGCGAGTACCACCCGCTACATCGAAATTTGCCTTCACATTCTGAATTTACGTTATAAGGTGACGTTGGCGACATCTATTGAAAAGCAAGTTACCTTGCTTCTCAACCGACACGACTTACTTTACCGTTAGTTCGATGTCGTATAATGCCACCTTACCTTTTAACTATCTTTTAGTCAGAAATCAGTATATCTCTGTGATTTTTTCGCATTTTCCATGCTAAGATTATAAAATTATTTTAGTTAAGTTACAACTTTCTTTTTTCAGAAAAGCCAAGCGTGTGTGTGACGAGCAGGCAGAGTTTTATATGAGAGGCGACAATAAGAAGTGTGTTGCTGTAGACAAAGATGGTGAGATTAGTTTATGAGCAAAAAAGTATCTTTATTCTTTTTTTTAATCTCTGAGACTAAATTGACACATGCAAATGTCAAATTTACAAATAATGTTGCCAGCTCTTTTGTACAGTCTTGTACCTTCGATACTGGTTTTTTTCTATGTTTGTCTCTATGTATTTTTTTTATGTACCTATGATCACCCTTATTTTCGTTAGTTAAAGATCGATTTCTTTTTTGACTTCTTGGTGTTGTAAGTCTCCATTTGCTAACGCTACATGTTACAGGTGTTGGCGTAGGCAGAGTGTGGCAGCAGATGATAGCGATCCTGCCGCAGTCGAGTCTGGAAACATCGCGAGCGTTGTGCGCACAGTATAAGTCACCACTTGCGCTGTATCAGGTGTGTCATCATCAACCCCCTTCCACCCTCCTCTCAGCAAAGAGAGGATATAGTCGAGCGGAGATACCATCACCAGAGATAGTGCTATAGTCCACCGCGCTGAAGTTGTGGCGTGTCAGAATCATATCGGTTTTATACATTTAGTATGGTCTGAAACAAATTATTACAGTGTGTTGTGTCGACTAGACTAATAATTTGTGTCTGACGCATGACGTCACAGTAGTGTGTCTGTCTTAATGCAGGTCAGCAGACTTCACACACCGTGTGAAGTTCATCAATCGTGTAGATTTGGTATAGGAAGAGTTAAATCAAGAAACCACCACAATGAGTGTGTGTTCTCACTTGAAACTCCGATTAATTTGTCCGCGGATTCTACAAAAAAATAAATTCAAGAATTCAAGGAAATTCAAGGAAAACAACGTTAGCACGGTATTACATAGCGGCAATGTCTTTGTACACTCTTAGAGAATCTTTGCAGCTCTTCTAAAATGCCTCTGCTGTTCCAGGCCCTACAGTCATCGAACAGCATAGCTGAAGTGGCTGACATCGGCGTGTCCCGAGCGGCGGTTGCCGGCTCCAAAGCGCGCCGCCTGGGCCCTGAGTTTGCGCGGAAGCTCCACACGCTGTTTACTGCCACACGAGGAGACGTACTCATAGACTGATAATGCTGTGATTTACTAATAAATAATTTTTAAATAATTATGGTTGAATATTTTAATTAAAAGAACAACCGCAATCGTTATGAGAAGAAACGCCGAATAGAAGGAAATAAGTAATATGAAGTGATAAGATGATAGAGATAGATGAAGTAAATTATTATGCGGTATATATTATTCAATTTAAGAGGGATGTTCGTAATATAAAGCTTTTTTATGATAAGAATCGTTGCACCGTGCACCGTTGAGTCAATCGCTCGCTCGTCTTACAAATCCTGAACGTTGCACTGAGTGTCAACGTCAAGAAAAAATATAATGTCATTATTGTCAGGCAAAAGTCAAAACAGTAAATTTAAGCATAACCTCAACTTTATGTAATAATTGCTACTGAACGCATTTAATAATTGCACGTTACAAGTTTTTATTGATTTAATATAAGCAACAATTTCGACATGACTGTGTATTTATCAAGAATTGTATTTAACACTTTTCGGTGTGCGGCACCGAAATGTTACGCTGCCAAAACATTCGCCGAGTTTGTAGCGCCGAAAACTCGTTTTTTATTGCCAAAGACCGATGTATTTAGTATCGCAAGGATAGCTAGTGTCAGGAATTATTCTAGTGATGCGATTCAACCCACAATCCCTACAGAAAATGGTACGATACCATTGAAAAAGAAGACTGTTCACAAGAAGGCGAGCCTGGCTGATTTGACGCACAAAGAGGGACATTACCTAACAATGGCTTATGCCACAGCGAATTCTTACGACTTGAAGAGTCTCAAAGAGGCTCTAGTGCAGCAAAAGCTGTACGAACCCGCCACGTAAGTGTTTTAGATTTTACTCTCTTTGACATACTTATATACTAAAGCGACTCTCTGACCAAATATTTCCATGATGTCATTCCAATTGATAAGAAACTAAAACAATTTAAACTTGCGCCAGCATAGAATTACTGATGAGAAGTTGCCCAGCCCTAGTTGGAAATAATTATAATTGCCTGCCAAATAAGATGTTAAAAAATATTAGGCACTTATCAAGTTGAAACAAACTTTTATCATTTGTACCGCTGAAGTATGGAATGTGCTTCCCGAGTGGGTCTTCCCTGATAGATAAAATCTGGGTGTCTTTAAATCACAAGTGAATCAGTTTCTTCTAGGTGAGCACGCTCCATCGTAGATCGCAGTCGGCAGTATCACTTAATATCAGGCGCACGGGTGGTCAACCATAAGCCTATCAAGAATAAAAAAAAATTACATATTTCTAACAAAAAGTGTATCAGTTTCATTTATCTGTTCTGGTACTCTGTAGTTTGTGTTTTTTCAAAAGTACACCATTTTACCATATCAATATTCCGTTCATTATTCTGTTACATGCACACCAATTTCTGTAGATACATGCTTGCAGACTGCCCACTTGCGAACTAATATATGCAGGTGTTAGGTTAGGGCACAAAAGTACTTATTTTGTTGGTGTGTTTGTGGTAAAATTTCATTAAATACTAAAATGTAAACCCTTCTCAGGTTAAAATCAAATGAAATAGGAGATGTGGTAGTTGCAAATGCAGTATATAGTGTTGGTGCAGAGCCGAGGGAGATTATATTCTTCAGAGAAGGTGGCATCGTGTTTTGGAACTGTACAGAGTTGGAAGCTAGGAATGTACTGGATTTTGTGAGGCCGTAAGTAAAAATGATCATCTTTTTTTATAAAAACTTATCCTGCTACTTGATAATGGTTGTGTGGTGAAATTATTCTATGCCTATTAGGTAGGACATGATTTTTTTTAAATATGTTGCCCCACACTAGGATTTTCTCTTGTGCTGGAACATTTAAACAAATAATCACATATTATGCAAACACAAATTAATGATATCATGAATAAAAATATTGGAGCTGGCTGGCACTGAAAAAATATTATATGACATACAATTGTATGAATTACATTTTAGTTTTTTTTTTATTTCAGTTATGAGATAGAAAGTTATCCAAAGGAGGTGGTGGAGAAAGAAAGAGAAGTCATGACTTATGTATATCTTCCTAACGCGTAAGTTATGAATATCTATTACTTATATTACATTTATATATGTTTACTAGTGTTAACTGCCTCGTTAGCCTAGTGGCACTGAGCGCGACTGCTACGCTATAGGTCCTGGGTTCGATTCCCAGGTTGAGCAGTGTTATTGGTTGTTTCTATGAATTTCTCAGTAGCAGCTCGGAGTTTTGGATTTGTGCCTGATTAATGGCAATCGGCTCGCGCCCTATTACATGGGACCTAAACATACCCGCGAATTGTGGGTGTACATTAATACGCCTCTGCCTAACCTTTCGGGGAATACAGGGGTAATGGTATGTATGACTAGATTAGAATTAGAATCGTACATATGGTATAGCTTCGCAGTTTTAGAGGAATTTCAGAAAATGTAGATATAATGGTCAATAACTAGAACTGGAGTATGTCCTATGTAATAGGTTGTTAATAATGATTATGACAAAAATTGATTATGTTTTAACCAAGCCGGGCATCGAAGGCTGGACAGACGGATGCTATCACTAAACCAAAGAAGGGACAAAGGTGTGTTTTATAATTTATTAAGGGCCATGCATGTTAAAATCTCATGCAGTTTACCGGATGGATTCCAATGGAATTACTATTTATTTGAATCAATAATTAGTAATTTCATTACCAAAAATACCAGGTCTTAATGAATTTTTAAAATAATTAAAAATTTGGACAATCCATGTTATCCATATTCATATACTCGTTATGTAAAAATAGCTGTCTCCATATTGTCATCTAGCATATCATTCAAGTGCATGGTTTCATAACCATTATAAGTAAATAAAATATAGGTAACTTATATACCTACATTATGTTAAAAATCCGTCTGCTCGTTTGTCCTCCTATCACATAAAAAAAAAATTCAAGGTCGTCGTGCTCAAATTGCCACCATTACCCCAAATTCCAAATATTAAAAATATAATTTATAATAATTATTATTATAAAATATTTAAACCATAATGGGCTTTATTATGTAAACGTTTGTACTTTGCTCATTTTATAATGAAAATTTTTCGATGATTTTTCTTTTGTAAAGAGAAAATGATTATATAAATAAAATCCGATCTCGATACCTAACAATATGTTCACGGGTCGGACAGTTTTATTTAAAACATTGAATAAATTTGAATATTGTATATTCACAACTATATTATAGGTAACATAGTAATTATTTTTATTTTAGGAAGAAATGCTACCTACAAGAGTCATCATTCGTGCTGGTACCAAAGAGAGACAATTCATTGGAGAGGTATACATTCAGGTGAGTTAATACTAATGGATTATTTTAAAGATTATTTTATATGTAGAGCATATTTGGTTAGAGTATCTTACCTAACCCCTAGCTTATAATTTTACCAATATTGACCCTTCATCACTGTTATTTTCTATCACCAGTACCTGGGCTTCGAGCTCTGCTCAGGGCAGATTTAAAACCACGAGGAAATTTTTTTTTTTTAGAAACGAGACCCTGCTAGGTCGAATTTGGCCTCCAATAAACCCCTAAATTTCATTGAAATCGCCGGAGCCGTTTCCGACAACGCGATTACAAATAAATATAGATATAAATATTCCTTGTACAAAGGGGTCTGTATACGATCAAGCATGCTTGCAATGGTCAAAAATACACGTACTTGTCAATCATGCTTAACAATCTACGGACCCCTAGTAGTATACGAATGCATCTTACTACATGCCATTGTAATCCGGTGTCATATACGTGAAGCAGGCGCACGCGCCCGTCGCCGCCACACGACAAAAGTGTCTAGGGATCACGTACGTTTTAGAGTATTGCCACAATTGAAGAATATTATTTTAACTTTTATGGATCGTAATTGATTCTTATTAGTGAATAAAGAATTTTCTGTGATCTATTCTTATCTTCCACATCAAACTTAATAATTCACACATTTATAGAACAAAATTGTGAACAGGAAGAAACACATCACTACATAGTATAAAACAAAGTCGCTGTCGCTGTCTGTCCGTCCCTATGTATGCTTAAATCTTTAAAACTACGCACGGATTTTGAAGCGGTTTTTTTAATAGATAGAGTAATTTAAGAGGAAGGTTTTAAGCTTTTTAACATTACGCTACGAGTCTTAGGAATGGGGCAACGTGGATGAAACCGCGGGCGGGTTGCCAGTTTTATTATATAAAGGAGTTTTTTTTTAATTATATGTTTGCGGCTATAGTATCGCTGCCACCAGTCGGTCTATTGTGATCGGCACTGGTTGAGAGTTCACCGCTGAATCCTGCAGCTACTATGAACTGTTGGATCTATAGAGATTTAAAGGAGTGTTTATTAGTTTTTCATATTTCATACCTGTATGAATGGTGTAATTGAAATAAAAGATTTGGCTTTGAGTATGAGAGATTGGAGGTAGTTTGTGTGTTTGGTCAGCCACGCCATGGTGCAGTCGGCGCGGCTGGGCGCGTGGGAGGCGCGGCTGGAGTCGCTGGCCGCCGCCGTCAGCGACCACTCCGCCGCCATGCAACACCACGGCGCCGCACACGTTGATAAGAAAGAGGTAACACTTAAGAGTCGATTATCATACTTTTATACAGCAACCCCGAAATAAGTCTCAAGTTATCCGCAAGTGGTGTTGCCATGGTAAATTTTAATATAAAAAATCTTGGTGTAAAGACAGTTGGTGTCGTAAAAGTTTCGTGATTATTGTACTTACTGTTTTCGATATTTTTGCTCAAGAACACTTAAGTACATTCATACTATCACGCCTGTATTCCCCAAAGGGTTAGGCAGAGGCGTACTTAATGTACACCCACAGTTTGCCGGTATGTTTAGGTCCCATGTTATAGGAGGCGAGCCTATAGCCATTCACCGGGCATAAATCCAGACTCCGAGCTGCTACTGAGAATTTCATAGAAAAACCCAATAACACTTTGCTCGACCTGGGGATCGAACCCAGGACCTCTAGTATAGCAGTCGCGCTTGGGACCACTACACTAATGCGTGATGATGGTATGTACTTCGGGATATTTAAAAATTATTTTGCACGACTTTGTTTGGTCAATGACAATGGGACAATAGATTTTTATATTATTTATTACGCGTGTTCTCAGGTAGTCCGTAAACTAGGCGAGCTGTTCTCACTTCGACACATACTGAATGTGGAATCAGACCTGCTGGACACTCCTGACTTCTACTGGGAGGAGGAGCAGCTGGAGCGACTGTACTCCTCCACTGTAGCGTACTTCACCATATCCAGGCGGACCAGGGTAAGATGACAGCAACATTCGCTTACGAGTATACTAAGACAGAATAGGTCAAATTATAATGGTCTACTTCATTTAAATTTTTGCTGTGCCAACATTACAACTGCATTATTTGGTCCATTCCTAGCTCATGCATAGGTTGTATACGAAATTCCCATTAGCAGTTAATGGGAATAGGATCGCTCTCTATTACATGGAATCTAAAAGATACAGCAGGTAAGCGACAAGCAGTAATGTGGTAACATTATTGTTTTGGGGTTTAAAAGGCAATATTTGTGTAGCCAGTTACTGGGCATATGCGACTTACGACTGAGACCGACTTCTTTATTATTCTTAATAGGCTTAAGCTTGACCGCCAGTCTGATGTTAAGCGACACTACGATCTACGACGGAGTAATTCAAGATTCCCGTAAGTGTAATTCTGGTATTTAAATGGCGACCAAAACATAGTTCCAATGTAATCTCGATGTCGTAAATGTCAACCTTCGGTGATGCTGAGATGACAACGATGGGCGAATGATATCACTGGTGTTGTCAGCTCTATAGAAAGTGGTTGTCGCTTACCATCTGGTGGCCCGTATATTTGCAATATTGTTAAATAAAATAACCTCTACCAGGTTTTGAACGAGCGTCTAGCTCATTGCGTCGAGCTCCTAGAACTGCTATCCACATGGGCAGCTGACAGGCACCACGTCCGCCTAGAGTGGATGGTGATCGCGCTCATCCTTGCCGAAGTCTGCTTCGAGCTGCTGCATCTCTTCGAGAGGTGGGTTGCCAGGAACGAGGCCATAGACAGCTAGGGTCCACTAGTTCCAGGTCCACTGGAACCGACAGAGGTGGATCTGGAATCTGGAATAGTTGGTAAAGTGGAATCGGTTTCTAGAGATATCGATACAGTAGAATTGGAATCTGGAAATGTCGGTAAAGTAGAATTGGAATCTATAAATGTCGGTAAAGTAGAATTGGAATCTGGAAATGTCGGTAAAGTAGAATTGGAATCTATAAATGTCGGTAAAGTAGAATTGGAATCTATAAATGTCGGTAAAGTAGAATTGGAATCTATAAATGACGGTAAAGTAGAATTGGAATCTGGAATTGTCGGTAAAGTAGAATTGGAATCTGGAATTGTCGGTAAAGCAGAATGGGATTCTGGAATGGCTAAGGAAAAAGGTTGGAGAGTAGTGAGGCATGTTTATTATGGGAGTTACGATAATTTAGGATGAGTTACTAGATGAGAAAATAATTTTGTAACTTCAAAGTTACTATTACGTAAATATTTACATCATAGATATGTTTATTATTTATACTGTAGTAAGAATCGTTTATTGTTTAACTGACAGGTATTTTAACTTTTTTACATAAATAGAAAAACAGTGAAACAATTAATCATAATTTTTATATTGTATACAAATCACGTAATACCTTAGCCTAAATGGTTCAGCAGTTAAGCATTAATATCTTTGTAAAATAATAGTTTTATGTAATTTGGGTAGCTTATAACTAATATTTTTTAATTAAGTTTAAATCTTAATGTTTTTAATACATATTTTTTATACATAACACAAATATTAACAAAAGAGCATCTCAAAAATCTAATAATTATTTGATTAGTGTGAAAATTGGAAATCCGGTATCTAAATTTTAAATATAAAAATGAATGGCTCAAATATGTTCTCTCTGAAAATTTATATTGAGACTTGGTGAAATAAGCACCTTTATAATATCCTCCATATACCATCCATATACTCGTATTATGTAACATTGTAGTTTAAAATATATAGTAAATAATCTTAGAACTAAGTTTATTATATATACATAATAATATTCAAGTATGTATATTTATAATTTAAATTTATAATTATGTTAGAGTTGTATAGTATCGTAGTATTAAGGACCAGCTTTTCCATCGCTCGATAAGTTTATCAGAGGAATAAATTCGATTTTATTCCTCAGTTAAAAGTTATCTGGCGATGGAAAAATCGGCCCCCCTTAATGTACCTATATAGTAGATATAAGAAAACTCTTATTTATCTATAGAATATCGGGTCAGATTTAACAAATATGAATTATATGACGGTAAAAAGTAAAGTTTTATAATTATTATTGAATGAGGAGTTATAATCAGAGGTCGGCGTAAGTAGTGCCATTTAGGCTTGATATCCTCCTACGCTGACATCGGTCGCTGACGCCGGTCGAGCGTAACGTCAGTGACGTATGTAACAGAAAATCTGTGGCGGAGGTCAGCGTTGCTTTGCCGTCTCTCATAGAACATTGTGTTATCTTATCTATACGCTCGACCGACGTCAGCGACCGATGTCAGCGACCGATGTCAGCGTAGGAGGAAATCAAGCCTTAGGATGAATGACCTCAAATGTACCTATAATGTTAAAAGGGATATAACCTGGGATTCCGGGATTTAAAAATTGTGAGTTTATTTTTTTAATATATTCTATTTTTTACATTCACGATAATTTCCGAAACTGATTTTAATGAAATTTTGTAAATGTGTATTGCTTGCTCCAACTAGAAAGATAAGGTAGATTTTACCCCGGTTCGGAAACTTCCAGCAACAAAGAGGCAATAAGCACCTATTCTTTAATTTTCAATGTAAGGCGACGACGCCTCCGACTGCATGAGATTGGTCATTTGTTTCTATCTTTTTTGGCAGTTGGCATTTTTGATTTTTTTAATTAACTTATTTTTCTTGTAAACGAGCCGTTATTTTGTTGTTACTTTGTTGCCAAATGTAATTGTATACTTGTATAATAGTCATTAAATTTGTTATTTGCAGTAGTTATGTAAGAATAATAGTGTAGATAAAATATTTATGTATGTATACAAGTTTAAAAATAAACTATGCCATGTATTTATATATGTATGTCATTGCATTGTTTTTTATTTATAAATTAGTATTACAAACCAACGATTTGTTAATAATTGTAATAAATACATCATTGAATCTGCGATGTTTTTTATAATATTTTTTTTACATTTTTATTTTATTCGTAAGAAGCCCGCGGTTACGATCTGTATGTGCCCGCGGTGTCACTCGCGCCCCAATTGACTTGGGGACAAAGGTAGCTTCTCAAAGGCCCAATCTATCTATACGAAAATGGATCAAAATTGGTTCAGCGGTCTAGGCGTGAAAACGTAACAAACATTGACAGACAGGCAGAGTTACCATGGCTGTGGTCTAGAGATCGTAGGCTAAAATAGTCTACTATTCAGCGTGAGGTCCTAGGTTCGATTTCCAAGACGAGCAAAGTGTTATTGAGTTTTTCTATGGAATTCTCAGTAGCCGCTTGGAGTTTGAATTTGTGCCCGGTTAATGGCAATAGACTCGCCCCCTATGACATGGGACCTAAACATACCGGCGAATTGTGGGTGTGGATTAGTACTGTACGCCTCTGCCTAATTCTTCGGGGAATACAGGCGTGATGGTATGTTTATGTTATGTTCTATCATCCAGGATGCTGGTGGCCAGCGCGGACCGCCGGCGGCCGCAGCGCTACTTCTCGCCGGACATCGAGGACACGCTGCTACCAGAACTAGTCAAGTCCTAATAATGTGAAGCTAGAGGTCTGCTCGGAACTAGCCTAATTTGGTTCAATGATTCGAACAAAAGCTCGTCCATCCGACTTAGGGCAGTTAGTCCACTGACAATCTTAAATCCGTCTATTCTTATATCCCGGCTACTTTTAAATTGTGAAGTTAAGGGTCTGGCGGAGCTTGATTTGGCTACAAAAACGTAATACTAAAATAAATCGTAATCCAAAAAATATCGTTACAAATTGTGTTATTATTCGGATTCAGATACCGTTAATAAGATTTGAGACTTCTTTATTTCTCATAAGAATTTACAATTCACTTACATGAGAACTTAATTATTACAAGTATTTTATTAACCGGTCGGCGTACAGACAAAAAAAGAAGGTTCTCAGTATTTGAGAACGCGATGTCATTATCAGAAAATAAATGAAATATGTGGTAAAATATACACGTCATCAAAGCAGGATACAAATTAGGAGTCTACCCAGACATGTCACAATGTACACACATTTACTCATAAACGCCTTACAAATATTTATTAGCAAACTATCTCATTAGAGTGTATTAGTAATGTAATGGGCCGGCTCGACCGGAGTGATACCACGGCCTCACAGAAAACCGGTGTGAAACAACACTTACGTTGTGTTTTGCCGAGTGAGTTGGGTTACCGGAGACCTAATTCCTTTTTAAAAGGCCGGCAACGCACTTGTGACTCCTCTGGTGTTGCGGGTGTCCATGTGCGGCGGTAGTCGCTTACCATCAGACGATCCGTCTGTTCGTTTGCCCTCCTATCCAATAAAATATGTAAAATATCCTCACTCACTCAGCGAAACACAATGTAAGCGTTGTTTGACGCCGGTTTTCTGTGAGGCTGTGGTATCACTCCGGTCGAGCCGGCCCATTCGTGCCGAAGCATGGCACGGGAGGAAGTAGGTTCGTTTACATATAGGTAAATCAACGCGAGTAATCTTTATTTTATGAAACTCGAGAAATCTAATCACACTATTTTGAATTATTGTCAAGTGCAAGTGTCTTTTAACAACATTCTCACTCGTAACCGCTACTACCAAACTGCCTCATTAAGAGGTCGTAAACGCGACGGCTAGCTAACCTCTAGCCTAGAGGTTTTGGGTTCGATTCCCAGGTCGACCAATGTTATTAGGATTTTCTAGGAAATTCTCAGTAGCAGCTCGGAGTTTGAAATTTGTTCCTGGTTATAGGCCCGCTCCCTATTAGGGACATGAGGCGTACATATACTGGCTGAACTCTGGGTGTAAATTCTATCGCCTCTGCCTAACCCTTCGGGGAATAAAGGCGTGATGTTATGGAACTTGTTATGTACATACTTTTATTATACGGCACCTATTGACAGTCCGCCGTACTGTCCGCACTGTCGTGTTGTCTATCGACACGATTCAATTGTAACATGTCCGTGATACAACAAAAGCCTGCACGTCGCGTGTCGTGTCGCTGTCGCTACGTTGTCGTGTCGTGCTGGGGACGCGTGCCGGACGCCGGAAATGTCAGTACCGGCGCCGCAGTGTTGCGATCGAAGGTAAGGGTGGCATTTATATACCTACTTATTGTTTCAGGTATATATTTTCAATACCATCCAGCCTGTATTCCCCGAAGAGATAGGCAGAAGTGTACTCATGTACCCAAGTATAGCCTATTGCCATCTGGGCACAAATTCAAACTTCGAGCTGCAATTGTGGGAATTTTATAGAAAATATCTAACTTTTATGCCATAACATAACAGACAGAAATGCAAAAAAAATACATAATGATTAATTAAGGATATATTACATCATCGAGGGGCTCATGGCTAATTTAAAACTACGCTGATGAATTATATCGACCTAAAAGGTCCGGCAGACCTTGAATTGCTCACAAAAACGTAATACTTACCAAAATAAATCGAAATCCAGACAATATTCTATCAAATTCTGTTATTATTCGGATTTGGATACCGTTAATCTAGTTTCCTACCGTACTATTTAGTCTACAGTTACTTCATTGGAAATAAAAGATCGAAAAATCGTTCCAAACTTGGTAAAGTTATCAAAAATTGCATTCGCTTACATTTATCGGACGTAGTATTAAGTATTTTTGGGACGAAATCGTGGATTAAGAACCTAGAATTAACGATATCGGAATCCGAATAATAACAGAATTTGATTAAATTGTGTTTAAATTAAGATTTATGTCGGTATTACGTTTGTAAGAGAAATTCGGTCCGCCGCGCCGGACTCTTAAGTTGCGCTTGCCGCCGGAAGGAGATTCAAAAGATCCTAAGAGGCTCAAGACTACATGGTAAGTCCGGTTGTCGCCTTCCGCTCACAGCCTCACCTTGTCATCACCCGCGTTTGTTGGTGTATCGTGGTTATAATAGCGTATTGTCACGCGCGTAAACGGGGGTACGCAGAAATGTAACGTGACCCTATTTGTTTAATGAGTTGCGATGACAGAATAGTAAATATTTTTTTGTTTATGGTTTACTTCAGGTGGGTATGTTTTTTATTTGTTAACTAGTATTGTGTGTACACATAGCTCCGAGACCGAGAGCACGCACCGGAAAGCGCAGTGTGGGACGACCTCCAGCAAGATGGACGGACGACCTAGTAAGGGTCGCTGGGACTCGTTGGATGCAGGCGGCATGTGACCGATCGCTGTAGAGGTCTTTGGGGAAGGCCTTTGTTCAGCAGTGGACTTCCGTTGGCTGATATGATGATGATGATGAACTAGTATTGTGTGTGATTTAGGCAATGATCTCCCTTTTTACAGTTACATGGCGTGGTCGCCCCAGACGGAGGTGAATTGGACTGTTACGAAAGAGATTGGGTGGCTAAAACCATAGACAGAGCTGTTTGGAAGGAGGTAAGGGAGGCCTTTGCCCAGCAGTGGGACGAAATGTGCTAGAAAAGAAAAGAAAAGTTACATGGCAAGTTCAAGCTATAAAGATTGAGCAGTTTTTTAGTAGCTTATGTTAAGTTAAACATTGTTTCCTAATTAACTATCTACATGTAAAAAAAATAGGGAGAGCCATGCTTCGGCACGAATGGGCCGGCTCGACTGGAGTGATACCACGGCCTCAAAGAAAACCAGCGTTAAACAACGCTTACGTTGTGTTTCGCCGAGTGAGTGAGGTTACCGGAGGCCCAATCCCCTTTTAAAAGGTCGGCAACGCACTTGTGTCTCCTCTGGTGTTGCGGGTGTCCATGGGCGGCGGTAATCGCTTACCATCAGGCGATCCGTCTGCTCGTTTGCCCTCCTATCCCATAAAAAAACAAAAAAATAGGGGATCAGGTAGGTCGCGTTCTCACCGACCTCTAATCTGACACACTTCATTATTATTTCAGGCTGTATGCTTACAACCTTTGCCTGCATTAAAAAAAACGACGTCATTACTTTTTTACTCGACACCCGCCTTTCTTGTTTAACGTTGATTGATGATTACAAACAGCTTTTTTGTTTATGTCTGTATTTATGAGAAAAAATCGGGATTTAAAGGTTTCATCCCGCAATTCTTTAGCTTCAAATTTATTAGCTTTGAAATTTTCAGTAGTAGCTGGGAGTTTGATTTGATCCCAGCTCGACACCTTTTACATAGCGGTTTTAATATACCGGCTAACTATGGGTGTATATTAATACACGCCTGCCAGATCCTTCGGTACTTACAGGCGTAATGGTATGTATGTATATATCTTTATATATATAATTCTTCTGTGAGTGTGTATGTCACTGAACTTCTCTCAAACGACTGGACCGATTTTGATGAAATTTTTTGTGTGTGTTCAAGGGGATCTGGGAATGGTTTAGATCAAACGACTGGACCGATTTTGATGAATTTTTTTGTGTGTGTTCAAGGGGATCTGGGAATGGTTTTGTCCGCTGTCCGCTGTATTTCGCTTTATACGTAGCGAAGCACGTACCGGGCCGCTAGTATAGGTATAATTATAAAGGCTCTTTTTCATTTTCCTACCATAAGGAGCATCTAGGTTCAGGGCCAAGGTCAAAATGTTTCCTTCCTTTATTGATCACCTTATTGCAATTCTTGTAAAAGGCCGCTAAGTATTATGATCTCCTAAAACATGTAACACCGATTTATATACACTTGGCATGCAATAAATTGAATTATTATCTACCTGTATTTTCGACTAGAGGAATTCAACTCCCTCCATCGACACGTCACGCCACGCCATCACATTTTTTTTTATTGGATAGGAGGGCAAACGAGCAGACGGATCGCCTGATGGTAAGCGATTACCGTCACCCATGGACACCCGCAACACCAGAGGAGTCACGAGTGCGTTGCCGACCTTTTAAAAGGGGATTGGGTCTCCGGTAACCTCACTCACTCGGCGAAACACAACGTAAGCGTTGTTTAACGCCGGTTTCCTGTGAGGCCGTGGTATCACTCCGGTCGAGCCGGCCCATTCGTGCCGAATGGCTCTCCCACGTAAGTACATTTTCCTAATCTCCAAACCATAGCTTCGAAAATATAGTTTTCTCGTTTCAAGAGATTATAATGTATTGCGTGGTAAGCATATCTATTATCCGTCAAGCATCCTTGTGCTGGCAATATATTATGGGGGAGCCTCTCCTTGTTGTGGCATTTTTATGGCGTGCCTAGTCCTATAACGTAGATTTATTAAAGGTGAGCCATTTTTTCACGGTGTTACGTAAATGTTACGTTTACACACACCATCACGTTTGACAGGGCAATAATAGGCACCACAAGCAAAGCAATGGTAATATTGTAATCATGTTTTTTTTTAAATAGAGTATCTATGGATTTTTTGCCGGCTCTTCTCCATATGACCCACTTTTTCGAACCATGCAACTAGTTTTGACTTTTCAAAAGTACCAATTTTACTGATCTAATTGAAATAAAACATTTTGTTATCTTTTTGTGATTTTTTTGCATTTTCCATGCTAAGATTATTAAGTTATTTTTTTTTAGTAAAGGAAAAAATCAATCGCGGGCAGGATTCGAACCCCCGTTTTCCCTTAGCCACCTTATGACGTAAATTCAGAATGTGAAGGCAAAATTTCAATCGGGTAGGGTTCGCGGTGGCTTAGAGGTCAGAGCGTCTGGTATATCAAACCAGAAGACGCGGGTTCGAAAGCTGCCCGCGATTGAATTTTTTCCTTTACTAAAAAAAAATAACATAAAACATTTTGATTTTGTTTTTTTTTATTTTAGCAAACTTCACACTTCACTGACACAATGTTGCAGGAAAACGAATGTATCCTTACGATGGTTTCCTTCACGGAATAAGGCACAATACGATTTGTCTTCTACGATATGATACGTTCTCTTCTGGTTGATATGAGTTTTCCATTCAAGTCTACCAAAAATTTTGCCTACTTATTCAAAAAATCTACAGTTATAAAAACTGGAACTCGACTAAGAGAAAAATCAACTGAAAAGGATAAAACAAGAAAATATGCCGCGTTTCTATGTTATATGTGTTGATCTTGATAGCCGTTGCCGTCGTCGCATGCCACCGTAATCAGGTCATGCATGCGACGTCGGCTATAAACCTGAAGTCGGGCTTTAGTTTTTATAACTTTCGTTTTTATGTGACACTTTCTGGTGGCATGTGCTAGCTACATGGATTTTCAGGTGCAAAAGTTTATTTCAATTGGTAATGGAACAAAACATAAATTATAGAATTTGCTAATAAAACGATACCTAACGCTAATAAGAAATTCACAGACCACTTTTCCTTCGTCCAAGGTTTACTTTATTCGATTTTCAGTAACACCATATACCGAATACCGTACGAAACTTTGGCTGGATTATGGCGAATCCAAAGATATCTCATTGTTAAAATCAAATAAATTGAATTTATTTTCGATTCCCTTTTTTATTTACCCTTACTAATATTATACCAGAACGGCTGAACGTATCTGGATGAATTTTGGCACAGAGATAGATTATTATCGGACAGACAAAGTCGCGGGCGAAGCTAGTAGGTACATATATTTTTTTAAACGTTGCCCCACACAAGGATTTTCTCCTGTATTGTGGCTCCGGAGCTCAGCCGCTACGTCATACGTGTCGTCAGTCGTCGATTGGTCGGCCACTTTCTGTTTATTTTTCAAAAATTCATAGCGTATTGGCACCAATGTGATCTTCTTTCCTTGATGATATAACTAGCTTCTGCCTGCTACTTTGTCTGCGTGGACTTTAGGATTGGGTCCCACCTAGATAAAAAGGGCCTATGTGGTAATAGCCTAAGTGTTATTCCAGACTATAATCTATCTTTGTGCCAAATTTCTTCCAGATCCGTTCAGCCGTTCTGGCGTTAAAGAGTAACAAACATCCATACTCATAAACTTTCACGTTTATAATATTAGTAAATAAGTAAGGATTAAATGTGAAAACGCGTTAAATGTTCTAGATGTTTTCATAGAGAATTAATGTCCAAACTCAGCGCAGAGTGCTGATGACGTCATAATTCACAAATTTCGCACTCGGCGGCGTGGAAACAGATTAGACGTTAAACTAATAGGATCAGACATTTTCATTTTAGAGGGGCTCCTTGAATTTATATACTTACCTCCTGTTGTATATCGCAGATTTATCCTCTAGGACAGAGGTATCTAGACGTACCTTCGGCGGTTTGTGGGTTCGATCCCCGTAAAGAATAAATATTCTGCACAGACAGACACACAGTCAGGTAGACTGGTTTTCAGGATTTTTGGACATCGGACTATCATGATTAACGATCATCATAGGTGACATGTGACATGACAATCGTAACAATATCGTTTCGTGTTCAACACCCGCACATCCGTTGGATCCTTACTAATATTATAAACGTGAAAGTTTGTGAGTATGGATGTATGGATGTTTGTTACTCTTTCACGCCAAAAAGGCTGAACGGATCTGGATGAAATTTGGCACAGAGATAGCTTATAGTCTGGATTAACACATAGGCTACGTTTTATACAGGTCGTATACAAATCTGAAGTCCACGCAGACACATGGTACTGGCTTTAGACTTTAGCTTTTATCCTCAGGGATACGGACCTGTAAAACCACATTTGCTTTCCTACTAATAGCTTGAGGACATCCCTATCAGCTGATATCGTATCCGCAAAATATTCCCCTCACGTCCCCTTAATTCGCAGCACGCATGCGCGTCGCCGCCGCCCGAATTCCGCGCCCGCCAGTCAGCTGTCAAGCGCCGGGGTGGTCCAAACGCGACAATATGACGAAATAAATCCGCATTTTTAACATGAAAAGAGGTTATAATTAAACAGATACTGTTTTAGATTGCATTTGTTATCTGTGCACGTTGTTTTTGTTATAAATATTGCTTTCAAAGTACAAATTGGTGATAATATTGATAAACGGTTTGTTATTCTGTGTTTGCGGTTCAGTTGAGTGCTAGACAAAAAACAATCTAAGTTTTGTGGTGTTATTTCGAGGTTCTCTCATTGTAAAAAGGTGAGTTACGTATTCCTGTATGTAGACATTACTTATTCTGCTTAGATGTATGGTGCCGATGCCTTCAATGTGTTTGCTATATGATTCTTAGTAGGACAACCTAATTTTATAAACTAAAACAAGATTTATTTACATTCGGACGCATTGTTGTTTTGTTTTCTTTGTGGGTGGGTAGATAAAATAATAATGATTAAAATGTGTCTAATAACATGTTTTCTACGAGTATAGACTAAAAGACTACAGGTTAAACGTAATAAAAAATTACGTATTTCATATCACAATAAAGGTATCCCAAATTAGGCAAACTGTCAATTACTCTAACAACAGATACCTGTGTATTTAACCATGTAAATGTGTTAAAATTCATACATTACATACCATCACGCCTGTATTCGCTGAAGGGTTAGGCTGATTTGGAGGTAGGTAGGTACTAATTATGTACACTATATTGCATATATTTAGGTCCCATCATCTCATGTAAGAGGGGATGAACCGAGCACAAATACAAACTCCGAACTACTGCTGATAATTTCATAGAAAAACCCAATAACACTGCGAACTGGGAATCGATTCCAAGACCTCCAGCGTAGCAGTCGCGCTAACGACCACTAAATTAATCAGGTAGATCATACGTTCCATTATAGGTACATTTATTATTATCTATTATATTCTACCAATCAAATAAATTTTATACGCTTCACTCACCGCCCGAATCATTGGCGTTTTACCTTTTATAGGTATTCGCAAAACTCAACGTCTAATTAAAATCAAATAAAAGGAAAGATCCAAACACCTAAAAGTCTTGATGATAATATATTCCCCGGTGGGTCCCAAAGGCCATTATTTACATTTTTTGTTTAGTTTTAAGTCGATCTGCGGCCGAGATGGCACGTTCCTGCGCGGGTTTCTGTCTGAGATTTTGGGGTTCCATGGGCAAATATTAAAGCTGGTAGACCAAAAACCTACGATGCTGAGACGTGGGCACTCACAGTACAGCTGCTACGGAGCGTGCTGTTCGGAGTCTCTCTGAAGGACAAAATCTGCAATGAGATTATTCGACAAAGTAACCGACATAGCGCACCGTATTAGCAAGCTGAAGTGGCAGCAGGGCTAGCCATATCTGGCGAAGAACCGACAACCGCTGGGGAAGACCATATTCTCGAGTGGAGACTGCGACTCGGCAAACGTACCATAGGACGTCTCCCGGTCTTCCGGAAAGGTTGCCGGCGGATGCTGAATACGATAAACCGAGGACTCAGGACGGGGCGAAATGGCACACATTGGGGGAGGCCTACGACCAGCAGAGGACTAGTATAGGCTTATGATGATGAGACAAAAACGTCGCCTATAAATCAGATAGCTGATCTAAGTATTTCCTGATTGGTTATTGATTTCTTTCCTTCTATGATTATTACATAAACTTATTACTTATACCTTTAAGGTTCCATATTCTTAATCGAACTAAGCCTACTAGGGCTGCAGTCTATTTACAATATGTTTACAAGCCGGGTAAACCGTAAGCCGGTAAGTAATATTTACCATTAAAAAACCACTTACGGATAACCTCAAACGTGAACTGTTATTTTGAGCGTATCTACTCTACGTTACTCTAGTAACTTTACTCTGCGGAACCCTCGCTAAAAGGTCAAGTCGCTCCTGACATTAAAGCAGGTAGTTTTATCCCTCCGCATCTTTGACCTTAGCTGTCATTGTCCGCAGCGGTGCCTATTATAACACCATAACACCCATAGTTTAACACCAAACAGTATGTGGTTGACTATTGATGGAATTCATGAGATGGTAATTGATAGAATATTCCAGGAAGGCTTTTAAAAGACAAATTTATTATTTTTATAAGGAATTTTATAAGACGGATGTAAATAATGTTTTTTTAAACTGACGCTTATAAACCAATATAACGTACCATGCCTGTATTTCTAGATGGTTAGGGAGAGTTGTACTAAAGTATACTCGCCGGTATGTTTAGGCCCCATATCCAAACTGAGTTGCTACCAAAAATTTAATAGAATAACCTAATAACACTAGGTACGATTATTTCGATTGATTTGGGTATGGAACCCATACCAGCCTAGAATTCGCGCTTTACGACCAATAATCAGGCAGGCAAGAGGCTACCAAAATCAATTAAAGAATTACCCTTTTCGCAATTTAAAAACAAATTATTCAATTTCTTGATTAATAAAAACTATTACAATGTTAAAGAATACTTAGAAGATAATATACATAAATGTAAGTAGGTAGCTAATGCTTAATATTACGAACATAAAATCTGTTTACTTTTTTATATTCTTTATAATATTATATAGACTTGATTTGCACTATGGGGCAGAATATGATGTACCCTGAAAAAAAAACCAACACCTGTATTTTACAAACTACCATATTCGAGCAAATAAGTACATTTGATTTGATTTGATTTAGGATTATCTGTATTTAAAAAACAGTCACTGATTTGTGACGGATGACTAACAGATTTCCCAGTCAGACAGAAAACGATTGAATAGAATAAGATGAATACGTAGTAGGTGTTAGGTGTTGACAAAAATTACATCAACGATCACAAGTTAAAATACTGTAAAAATATTTTTAACTTTTAACATTGTTAAACTTTTTGCGAGACCCCTTCCTTCACACGTCGTCGCTGACTCCTAGCGCCGCCACTGAACGAGTCCTAAAGCTACGTTACAAGAAACGTCCGTTGAGAATTTTATAGAAAGCCTTATCACTTTGCTAACAAGACTTTCCTGGACCTGGGAATCCAATTGAGGACCACACGCTTACCAGCTATGCTTGCGATCTCTAGTCACATAACACAGTCAGAAAGGTTTTTTATGCTATTGTGTTAAGAAAAACCAACCTATGTAAGTATATATATATAAAATCAAATACTCCGACTCCATGAACCTGCTTTTCATATTACGATCATAATTCATTGAATAAGCCATCTTAATCCCTTTGAAGCCATAATTCAACCTTATTTTAAGTATAGGACAATTACAGTTATACCACAATTTGGGGTTGCCGTACTTGCCATTTATTTCTATAATGAGTTCTATTTATTCAGTAGGGAAACTTTTTGCTGGTTTCTTGATAATATGAGGTCAAAATGAGGTCAGTGTACAAAGCAGTACTCAGTACAAATGTACCTAATTATAAGCTTTTTAAAAGTTTAGTTGAAAACATGATTAGATAGTATTGAAATAAAATTACTTTTTACGGTCTTTATCGCGTTATATTGATATTATTTACATAATTCCCGAAGTGACATTTCAATCTTTTGCAGACGAAATACATATATTTATATTGACTTTACGAAACGTTGGGAATTAAATAATATCTATATACTCGTATATCTACTGTTTTCTGACACTTACGCGAACATTAGACATTGATATAAAACTACTTTTTACGCATTTTATCGCGTTGTATTTATATTATTTAATTCTCAACGTTTCGGAATATAATCATTAGGTAACAAAAATGTAACGTAGCTGTTCTTCTAACACCTCAGTCTATCCGTGACCATGGATCTGTAAAGGATCCGAAACATCGGGAATCAAATAATATCAATACAACGTGATAAAATCCGTAAAAAGTAGTTTTAATTTCAATATATCAATATAACGCGATAAAAACCGTAAAACATAGTTCTATTTCAATGTCTAATAAGTCACAAGTGACAGAATCCAGAAGATTACTATTCTTTTATTTATTTACTTTTTTAATTACTAATTGTCAGATTTAGTGTTAATAATCCTAAACAAAATAACGCGTTAATTTTTCGTTGTTAAAAAATATATAAATTTTACAAAAAGAGTTTTAGCGACCCTGCCAGGATTCGAACCTGGAATCTTCTGATCCGTAGTCAGACGCGTTATCCGTTGCGCCACAGGGCCAGATAGCAGCGTTGCCGAAATTATCAATCTTATTTATTAGCCTTGATCTTATTAGACCGCATTGAATGACGTCATCGTTCTATGTATCTTTGGCACAGATAACATTAGAGTTATTATTGCTTGATTACTTAATTATGTTGAATACGAATTTACTTACATAATTTTAATCTTGTGACAAGAGTTTGTGTTTACCTACTGATAAATATTTTCTAGTCTAGTGGTCCCAAGCGCCACTGCTACGCTAGAAGTCCTGGGTTCGATCCCCAGGTCGAGCAAAGTGTTATTCGGATTTTCTTTGAAATTCTCAGTAGCAGTTCGGTGTCTGGATTAGTCTCCGGTTAATGGCAATACGCTCGCCTTCTGTTACATGGTACCTTAAAACATACGGCGAACTGTGTGTGTACATTAGTACCTACACGTTTGCTTACCCCTTCGGGGAATACAGGCGTGATGGTATGTAGGTACGTAATATTTTATGTCTTCATTTCACATTTTGGATGTATTTTCCGAAACATCATTTAATTTTTAATATTGAGGATGTTTGTAAGTACTAACTTTATGTAAGTACTTAGACCTACTTCTAAATTAAAGAAACTAATATTTTTTTTATTATTTATTATGAAATCTAATAAATAAATAATAATTTATTATGAAACTGTTAATGTCTTTCTTTTTAACCTATGAACGGTAAACAAGCAATTAACATTAACTGAATGAATTAAATATGTATTACCAAAGTATTCAAGAAATTATCGACATGCCGTGCTGCAGTCAAATAAAAGAAATACTTTCTTATCGAAAAAATGTCAAAATTATTAGGTATGAAAGTAAATTAGAGTCGCGATATTTTTGACATCGATCGCACTATGGCGGCGACGGGCGGCGCTCTGGGGCGGGCGGCACACGCGACCGTCTATGGCAGAAATACTTTTCTACCTACTTTCCTCAGAATGTCTTCCAAGTCGTTATAGTGTTTTAACTGACATCAAGAAAGGAGGAGGTTCTCAATTCGACTGTCCGTCAATTATGAATCGATTTTGATGATTCTTTTTTTGACCGATAGGTCATACTTCAGAGGTGGTCCCATAAAAATTTGGTCAAGATTTGATCTCAAAATTTAGAACAAATTGACAATAACACTTAACGACCGAGTGAATGATAACGTCATGTAAAATTGTAATCGCTACTCAAAATGTTGAAATAAAATAACTTAAAAAAAAAAGTAAAACCGGCGACAAAAAATAAAGTTACGAGTATGTGCGAAACAGTTTCGGAAGGCGGCACCGAAATCAAAAGATCCTATGAAATCAAAGACATCGACTTCCGAAACTGTACGTAATGTAGGTATATTAAAAGTTATTTTATCTTACACCAGGCGAACTGTGGGTGTACATTAAGTACGCCTCTGCCTAACCCTTCGGGGAATACAGGCGTGATGGTATGTCATGTTATTTTATCTTATTCATTTTCTTGTTTTTGAAACCATTAGACGGTACGAATTTTTCCTATATCGTGTGTTTTACAATCACAATATTCACATAAATAAAAAACGATCTGTAGACCATGCAAATATTTCCTTGACCCTGCGGGAATCGAAGTGCCAACCTATAATAGTACAGGAGCTTATTTATTGTGTGATAGCCTAGTGGTATGACCGTTGGACTGTCAAGTCAAAGGTCTCGAGTTCGAACCCAAGGCACCTCTGACTTTTCGAAGTCATGTGCGTATTAAATAGTTAATTATCACGCGCTTTAACGGTGAAGGAAAACATCGCGAGGAAACCTGCATGCCTGAGAGTTTTCTCGATGGCGTGTGAAGTCTGCCAACCCGCACTAGGCCAGCGTGGTGGACCATAGCCTAATCCCTCTCGTTCCGAGAGAAGACCCGTGCCCAGCAATGGGACAGTATAATGGGTTGATTATGTTATTTATTGCGTCTTATATTCGTCTAATTGAAATGAAACATGTCAAAATGTTTCGTTTCAATTAGAATTTTGACTTGACTTTGAAGAAACGAAAAGAATTGTTTGTCATTTGCACGAATATGTCCAATAACAAATAGCGTTGAATCATAACAGTTAAAGTTGCTGGAAATCGATTGTATGGCGTCGGGCTGCAGACTAGGGCGGGCGGCATGGGCGGGTGCAGACACGCCACTGTCTGCGGCTGCCAGGGTCACTTGAGCTAGGTTATATCGGCCTGTTTCTATGTTTGTTCTGTCATACACGAGACGGAATAAAAAAGGTTGCTACAGTTTTTTTGTGTTACAGAATGTATTTTATTATTTACTAAGTACAAACTTACATACATACACTCACGCCTTTCTCCCACAGGGGTAGGCAGAAACTATAGACTGTCACTTGCTACGATTCTTGCATACTTCTTTTGCTTCTTCCACATTCATACATCTTCTCATACATACACGCCGGTTGCGAGTGCTACGCACCTGACCTTTTTGAAGGATTTCGCCAATAAAATCGGCGTATGTCCTTCTTTGGCGACCTCTACCGGCACTGCCGCTGACATTCGCCTTATAAATTCCTTTCGTTAATCGTCTTTCATTCATTCTTTCAACATGTCCAAACCATCTCAGCATATTCTTTTCAATATTTACTAAGTAAATTTTTATTGCAGAATTATAAAAGGTTCAATTTATAATGTATTTTTCTTTAAGTAGATATATCTTCTTTTCAATTATTGTTAAGTTATCTATGCGAAATGGGATTCAACTATTCATTTTCGAAAAAAAAAAAAAAATTTATATTTCGTGCGCTTGACTGGCACATCAAACAATCTCCCTCTCGGCCCTGGTGTTATATGTATATAAGTAACCAGTGGCTCATGCACAGCTTCGCTTGCGTAAATTTTTCTATCTTAATTTTAAAAAATACATAAATCAAAAATAGAATGATCCAATTTGGTGCAGTCGTTCGACAGTTATACGCGTACATATATTTCGGTAATTAATTTTTATATATAGATTTAGGTTAGATACCTACAAGAAAACGTAAAGATTGACGTGCTAATACTAAAAGAGGCCTTATCAAGCCCACAGATTAAAAAAATCTCGTGTGCAAACCAAATGCTCCAGTCTCCATAGAGATGGATGAAATGTCTACAATCACTCAAACAACTTAGTTAGTATTGAATCGATTGTATGTAGGTACTCGTGTTGTGTCTGGCGCAGACTAGTAACACGCGACAGAGCCACTTGAACCACTCACTCGAACCAGTGGGAACGTTTTTTGCGCTGTGTTTACCGAGTTTACCCTTTGTAAAGAGGTTACGTACCTATATTGTTGTAGTAGAAACTTTTTAAAGTATAATCTACCAACTTATAGCAGGTTAGGTTACTAATAAGTATAGGCTTATGTTTAACTAACCACCAGATCTATTAAAATGTTATTGCAAAAAATCACTTTATATTGCCAAAAATAGTAAATGATCACCAAAATAAGTTCTAACCTAAGCTAAACCTAATTTTTGGTGACCATTGATCCATTTTGGTAAGCATTTTGGTGATCAATTTACTAAATTTGGTGGTCATTATATTTATTTCCATAAATATATCACTAGTAAAAGAGGGTATAGTGGAACCGAATAATTCCACTCACAATTGGAGCTGCTCGACTGGGGAAGTACCTTGCAGAAAATCGTAGCCAAATAACATAGCTTCGTGCTATGTTGTGTTCCTAACACTTACTAAGGTCTTACGTGGGAGAGCCATGCTTCGGCACGAATGGGCGGTCTCCACCGGAGTGATACCACGGCCTCACAGAAAACCGGCGTTAAACAACGCTTACGTTGTGTTTCGCCGAGTGAGTGAGGTTACCGGAGGCCCAATCCTCTTTTAAAGGTCGGCAACGCACTTGTGACTCCTCTTTTGGTGTTGCGGGTGTCCATGGGCGGCGCTTACCATCAGGTGATCCGTCCGCTCGTTTGCCCTCCTATCCCATAAAAAAATAAAATAAAAAAATAAATAACGGTGAGCAAGGTTGCCAGAGCACCGTGAGGAAGCGTTGTGTTGGCAGTGCGGGGAACCGGTGGTTTTTTGTTACCGCCGCTGTCATGTATGGCAGCATGTCTCCTATGCTGCCGGCCGAACTATTCCTCCTTAATTGACAGGGTCGGCAACGCGCGAGTGATACCCCTGGTGTTGCAAGCGTCCATAGGCTACGGTAACCGCTTACTATCAGGCGGGCCGTACGCTTGTTTGCCATCTTAGTGGTATAAAAAAAATATCCTCTTAAAAATGAAATGTAAATGTCCGCGAACTCTGGACCATAGCCGAGCATGGTCGTGGCGAATGGAAAGACAAAGTGGGGTTATCTATGAAATTCTTAGTAGCAGCTTGGAGTTTGGTATTTGCGCCCTATTACATGGGACCTAAACATACCTACGAACTGTAGGTATTCATTAGTACACCTCTGCCTAAGCCTTTGGAGAATATAGGCGTGATGGTATGTGTTATGTACATGTCAATAAAAGGCAGAGATCTGGTAACGACTGATTTATTAAAAACTTAAACCAACCCACATACATTTATTATCGAAGTACCGACATAACACTTCCCCTCTATATTTTTAATAGTCTAACTTAACCAATATGAAAGACATACTATTTTAATTTAACAAATACTTTAACTAAAATGACAATACAACAATGTGTGTATGAAACACAGTTAAATCCACTAATCAATCATGGTTATACATACACTAACTAGTTAAAACATAATTGTATGTACGTGACGTAATTATATGCATGATATTACAATAGATAAACCTATATTTATATCTATCTTTATATATCGATAGTGGCAATATCTATTTTACTCTTAATGATGAGTGTGAATGTGTAAATATAAACAATAAAATCTCATTACAACTTTTTTAATTTGTCAATACAGCGTAAAGCAGCCTTTCTATAGGCACGACTCCTCGGTGTTGTCAGTGGATCGTCACGTCTCTCAGAACCAGTTCTCGGGGAAGGCGACTCCTCTGCCAATTGCCATTCCTCAGCGACTTGATCGTCCAGATCAGTGACAGGCGTCGCCATTGGCTCTGGGTCAGCTTTGTCATACGCTTCTTCTTGCACTTTTGACAAGGAAAATCTAGCCTTTGGGTGTTTAGTTGTTAAAATTTGATCAATGTGCCTTTTGTGTACATGACCATCTTGCGATTTCACCGTATAAGAAACTGGACTTTCTCGACGTACCACCGTCCCTTCAGTCCATTTTCCGCGGTTCTTAGAATAGTCCCGTAGTAGCACGGGATCTTGGGGCTCAGCCACCCGCAAAGTGGTGTTTCGTCGCTGTTCACTAACCTCTTGCCGCTGTCGCACTAAATCTCGCGTATCGGGCCGTAGCAGGTCCAGTCGACCACGCAACCGTCTTCCGAACATAAGCATTGCGGGTTCGCGACCAGTGGTACTATGTTCAGTATTTCTATACGAGAAAAGAAATTTACTGAGTGCCGTACTGACATTTTCATTATCGACTTGGGCCTTTTTTAATGCCCTCTTGACCAGTTTCACTGCATTTTCAGCCGCCCCATTGCTCGACGGATGATATGGGGCAACTAGGGTATGGCGAATACCGTTAACGTCTAAATATTTTTTAAATTCTGCCGAGGAAAAAGGCGGTCCATTGTCGCTAACAATTCTTTTAGGTAAGCCAAAACGCGCAAAAATTTTTCGTAAACAATCTATTACCACCGCAGCTGACGTACCAGAAACATTGTCAACCTCAATCCATTTTGTATGAGCATCGACAATAACCAAATAATACTTATTACTAAATGGCCCTAAAAAATCTAAATTCAATCGAGCCCATGGTTCCTCCGGCCACGGCCAGGAGTGTAGGGGGGCCGGGGCGGGAGCTGAACGCTGCGACCGGCATGCGACGCACTCTTGTACTGTTCGCTCAATATCAACGTCCAATGTTTCCCACCAGACATAATTCCGGGCTATTTGCTTCATTTTTACGATGCCTGGGTGGCCGTCGTGAATTTCTTTCAAAATTGACATTCGTAATAATTTCGGAATTATTACCCGGTAACCCCAAATCAGGCAACCTTGATCCACACAAATACTTTCCTTACGATTAAAGTATGCTTTTTCAGTTTCAATATTACTGGTCTTGGGCCACCCGAACATTACGTAGCCATATATTTTACTCAATAAAGAATCTTTTGCCGTCTCAATCATTTCAGATTGTATTCTGACCTTTCGACTTTGTAAACAACTCCTTCTTGTTCTAACCGTTTGAGTTCGCTTTCGACTCGCGGGCGCAGCGCCAGTGGCAGCGGCCGCGCCTTCACAAACACGGGGGTTTCATCCTTGAGATGCAGCGATATAGGCGACTTAAATGTACCTAGCCCTTCCGCAAACACTTCAGGGAATTCGTCTCTCAAAGCTTTTGCTACCGAGTCCGAGTCGGTAATATTGTGACATTCAACAATTCCTATTTTCAGTTGCTTAATCCACGTACGGCCCATTAAAGGTGGACCACCGTTTTTAATAATAAATAACTTAAGCATCGCAGACTTGGAACCACAAACAACCAATACCACAATATAACCGAGGGTCTCAATAACGTCGCCTGTATAAGATCTCAGACATAACAACTTTGTTTGAATAGGTACATGTTTAAAATATTTATCATAAAAATGCTTTGAAATAGCCGATATTTTACTGCCAGTGTCAATTTCAAATTTACACGGCACTTGTTCTACTACTAAATTCGCATAGTACGGTCCGTCGCCGTCATTACTTGTGACCAAGTTAAAAAAATTACAGTCATCATCTGAGTCTGAATCATTTAAGAAGTACTGACCTTTGTTCTCCTTTGCACTGTTAAGTTCACTTTTACCTGGGCACATTACTTTTAAATGGCCCTTCTGGCCGCACGCATCACATGTATAATTTTTAAAACGACACTTGCCGGCTACGTGACCGGTCTTACCGCAACGCGCACAAAGACGACGCTGTGACGTCGTAGGCACAGGAGCCGCGCCGGACCGCGCGCGCGCTCCACCGCTGCCGAACCGATGCAGGCCGCCCTCGCCGGCCGCCGCCGCTGCGCCAGCGCCGCCAGCGCTCGCGCTGCCCGATGCGCATGCCGTGCTCGCATGCCGCTCAGCTGCCTCGAGCGCCGTGGCCAACTCCACAGCCCTTTTGTAGTTTATACTCTTTTCGGCAAACAATCTTGACCGCATTTCTTCGCTGTATAAACCCGACACGAACTGATCGCGAAGGTTTTCTTCCAGAGAACTACCGAAATTGCAGGTTTTAGCCAAGTGTTTTAGACCATGTAGGTAAACACGAATACTTTCTCCCTGCTGCTGTATCCGCTGCCGAAAAATGTGTCGCGCCGCTATTTCAGATCTCTCCGGCTCCAAATGATTTTTGACGAGTGTAACTAATTCTTCGAACTTTTTTGTCTCCGGTTCCATGGGTGAACACAAATCACAAATAAGATTATAGCACTCGGAACCCACTAATGTCAAAAGCGTAGCTACTTTCAGATTATCATCGATACTATTTAACAGTATAAATTGATTTACACGACGAATGTAACTGTCCCAATTTTGGCCTTCAATATTAAAAGGTTCTATTTTTCCAATCGGCATTATGACAAAAAGAATTTAACGTAAGTAAATATCGAATTTTCTAGACCGACTGCGCCAATGTTATGTACATGTCAATAAAAGGCAGAGATCTGGTAACGACTGATTTATTAAAAACTTAAACCAACCCACATACATTTATTATCGAAGTACCGACATAACAGTATGTATATATGTATATTTGCTATCAACATAGGATTTATTCGATCGTGTCTGGTGGAGTTGCATCTGGCGTAAATTAGCATCACGCGTCTGTCTGCTGCGGAGAGCCACTTGTAGCAGTCACTCGAGCCAGTGAAAATGTTGGTTAAGAGTCCGGCGGACCGAAACTGTAGAATTTCGTCCAGAATGCTTAGGTTCCTACGGTACTATTTCGTCTACTACCACTTCACTGGAAATAAAAAAACGGAAAATCGTTCCAAACTTGGTAAAGTTATCAAAAATTACATTCGCTTACATTTATTTCCAGTGAAGTAGTAGTAGACGAAATAGTACCGCAGGAACCTAGATTAATGGTATCCAAATCCGAATAATAACATAATTTGATAAAATATTGTCTGGATTACGATTTATTTCGGTATTACGTTTGTACGGACACTTAATCTGTATTTGCACTTTAATATAAATAAATAAAATAATCTTTATTTCGGACGAACTGCATCCAGTGGGTTAAGTAACTTTGCAAAGAGATTTTACTATTGTATTTGCGAAATTCTCAGTAGCAGTGTAGCACTTGGTTATTTGACAAAATACTAAATCAAATAGTTAGATGTAATCGGTACGTGTGTGTCCATTACTGTTTAGTTTCCGTCCAAAATCATGGCAGTGATATTATGGAGTTCCATAACCGTAACCAAAACTATCGGATATCCGAAATCAAAATCTATCCGAAACCGTAACCGAATACGATAAAAACGTTTCGAATAATTTCGGATAGGGGCGGAGCAAATATAATGTATTTTTCTCTTACAATTCATAACCGAAACAATCGGATAATCCGAAATAATTTCATATCCGTAACCGTAACCGATAAAACATTATTCATAATATCCGTCTTCATATTCAGATAGAAGTTTCATAACCGTAACATCTTGTGTGTGTGGGCCTGTTCCTTCTTACAGTTGGTACTCGTCCACTTTCCACACCAATTTTAGTTTCCAGCTTTGTTATAAGTTAATGAGATTTTCCTAATCTAATATTTCCACTTCCCATACAGGTTCGTTAGCGTTTCAGTCAGAGCTCATAAACGTATTCAGATCCATTCAGCGACGTGCTCATTGAATTAGCACAAAAGGAGTTTGTAGACGAATCCGGGAAACGCCGAGTCCAATTTGTTAAATTTTCTTTTCATTAAAAATAGGAAGGCTTTGCTTGAAATGAACCTGTTTTTGAGGAAATCTAGTTGGTGGGTGCTTTAGTTAAAAGAAGTGATTACAGGTACTTGTTAGTACGTTTTGATAAATTCAAATAGGAAAAAGGATGGAAGGAATTCACTCACTTCCCTAAAGGATTTATCCGCCGGCTTCTAGACGGCGGGCGTGTCAAGGTGAATCAGCACTGTGTCTAGCACAGTTCAGTGCTTGACACGATGCTGAGAGTGCTGATTTGGAGACCTATGTGGCCCCATCATGAGACACGTGCATACATTTAATTCTGCTTGCTATTAATTTATTTAAGCCACTTTTTGTTTCTGTATTATTTTTATAAATTTTTGTAACCAGGCATTGGTCTTATAATGTGGTTTACCAAATAAACTTTTTTTCTTTCTTTTATTTTTAAATATGCACCAGATTTTAAGTTAACACCTCTAGCAATACGACTGTGAAAACCGCTTCCAATTTCATGCAGTAGTTTTTGCGTGATCCGCGTACAAACATACAGACAGACAGACAAAAATTCTATAAATTGTTGTTTTAGCTTCTGTTGCCCTAATAAAGACCCCCTGTTTTACTCTAATAAGTTATTCTTCAATATCTACGAGTATAATGTACAGACATCGGCCTGTTACAATTTTATTATATGTAGGGTATAGATTTTAGCTTATACCTATAGGTAAGTAACTACTAGAGTAGAATTGCATCTGTACCATTTTTTGCATTATTAAAATTCATATGCAATAACATAAGACATCATCATCGACCAAATTGATCGCCACAGGGGTTCTACTACGTTAATATCACGTCGAAATAACTAAGTATGTGAAATGATCTTAAAATTTTACTATTTTTGTAGCTATAGCTAGCGGTAAAACATCGAAATACTAAATTTCAAAGAATATCAAACTATTACCTACTTAAAGTAATAAAAATATGGAAAATTTAACATTATTACGCCTGTATTTCCCGCAGGGCGTACTAATGTACACCCGCAGATCGTCGGTACGTTTAAGCCCCATGTTCACATGTCCCAAACTATGCGAAAAAAACCCAATAAGACATTAGATCCAGGACCTCTAGCGTAGCAGTCGCGCTTGGGACCACTAGACTAGGCAGGCAGAAAAATATTGAATATGAAAATTTTTGAGTCTATATCAATCAATAGGTAGTAGCGATTCTATCTCGACTTGATCGTTTAGTCGCCCACATGTCAACTTTCGCATTTATTGAATGAATTCCCAATCTGAGGCCGCAACGTAAGTGCAATTGTTTGCGATTGAGAGGGATGCGCTCTACATGGTAAATAGCGCCATCCCTTTCATTCAACTTAAAATCCTCGCTTTATAAGTTCCAAATAGTGGCTCATCCGGTATGAGTACATGCGTACAAGTTAAGTACATTAATGCATTCATACACGCATTTTAGCTGCACCCAGTCCGCTTGATTGAATAGTGATGTGCTCTTTATGTCGACAGTTTTATCGACTACAAAAATTTAATTCATCTAATCATTGGAATAGAAGTCAGTGTCAGAAACCAGCGTGTGCATATAGGTTTCGACATTTCAAAGTAATGGTCTCATTGAAATAAAATATTTGACTTTGATTAACAATTCATTGGGATTTATTTCTGTAGGAATACTAAAGTCAGTGTAAACATTATTATTTTACTTACCACAAAATTCTGCTGATATTTTATCGACCACTAAACGATTTTTTTGAGCAACCAAATATTTTAAAGTGAGATTAAGAAAGCAGGGTGCCAAACTCGGAAAGAATAATATAATGAGTATTTCGGATACGGGTCAGGATACAGATACAAATTATACCTATCTGAATTTAAATCTATTAAGTGATTTGCAAAATGATAGAACATGAATGAACTGTGTGAATTAATGTTATAATATTATTAATTTAACATTTAACATAATCAACCAATTACACTGTCGCACTGCTGTGCACGGTTTATACATTGTTTATTTACAAAGAAGATCAATACATTTGCCATAAAAATCTTCCTTTTTTTATGTAAAAGGGGACAATCGAGCAGACGGATCGCCTGATGGTAAGCGATTACCGCCGCCCATGGACACCTGCAACACCATAGGAGTCACAAGTACGTTGCCCGCCTTTTAAAAGGGGATTGGGCCTCCGGTAACCTCACTCACTCGACGAAACACAACGTAAGCGTTGTTTGACGCCGGTTTTCTGTGAGGCCGTGGTATCACTCCGGTCGAGCCGGCCCATTCGTGCCGAAGCATGGCTCTCCCACGTAAAAAAAATTAAAATAAAATCTAGTTACTTTATTTATAATATACTTGAACTAGGTTAGACCTCTGTTTCAGGCTATAGAATGAGAGGGATTCGGCTATAGTTCTACTAATATATCTACTATGCTAATATTTTACCCATTTATCTTTGTGAGGACTGAGTGAGATATATAATAAGGACGATAATTTTTAACGTGGGAGAGCCAGAGAGCGAGATGCTTCGGCACGAATGGGCCGGCTCGACCGGAGTGATACTACGGCCTCACAGAAAACCGGCGTCAAACAACGCGTTTAAGTTGTGTTTCGCCGAGTGAGTGTTACCGAAGGCCCAATCCTCTTTTAAATAGCGGGCAACGCACTTGTGATTTCTCTGGTGTTGCGGGTGTCCATGGGCGGCGGTAATCGCTTACCGTCAGGCGATCCGTCTGCTCGTTTGTTCCCCTATCCCATAAAAAAAAAGAAAATAGATTTTTTTTTTATGGGATTTTTATCGATTACTGGACATCGACTGTAGTCCAGCTCTATCGGAAACAGCGCATTCATCTGAATGGGTCGCGGCGGGTCAACTAAGCTCAAGTGCATTGAATGTTTTTGTAGGGTAGATGGGGATATGGACGATTTATTCATTAAGTTGCATTAACTGTCCAGTTCAAACGTTCATTCATTTTAACTTTGCAACAATTTGTATGAATAAGGAGTCAATCTGATTTCTGACACTGTTAATATAATTAGACGTTGGAAACATACTATATTTCGGATTTTCAACCGACTTAGGATCATTTTTAGGAGGATCTCAATACTGTACTTTTGTGTTTGTCTATTGTGAATATTTGACCTTTATAAGTATTAATGGACAATGCGTACATCATTAATTCATTACTTAATATAAATTAAATTTCCCGTTGTGCTGAGTTTGTGTATGTTCGGGTTAATCTCAGAAACTACTACACGGATTCTCAAACGGATTTCACCTATAGAACGAGTACAGAGGGATTATCTAAGAAAGTTATAGGCTAATCTAGGACTAAACCCGGGCCGTGTCGCTAGTTATGTATTAAACAATATCCCATCAAAAAAAACAATGTGAAAATGAGAGCCAAGTTCAATATTAAGAACAGGCGTGGTTGTGGACTTAGCCAACAGAAGAGTTGAGATTTAAATGGGTGCCAAGTTCTGTAAATAATCCCGCTAAAGATTTGACTTGGCTAATAAATAATAAATGTGCCAAATTTAATGTATCTAGATTAAATAGTTTTCGAGTTGTGTAGGGTCAAAAGATAAAGTTCGAAATGTTTCGTGTAACACGGCTGCTGCGTCGCCAGTTCCTTTTTCTTTGAACTTGGCTGGACACTCTACTGCGAGTCTAGAAGTGATGCGTCGGCGCCGGGCAGTCTGGTTATAACTAAACATAAATTTCGGGGTCACTACCACTTGGCCACCATAGTTAATTCATCCAAATTAATTATATTTGATGGGGCCAGACGTAGGGGATGCGGGCTATTAAATAATTAAGCTGTACGTCTGATTCCTGAACCCATAGGGGACGGAGTAGCGGTCGTTTGTTTTTAAGTCTCAAGTGTTTAAAGTTGTGGGGGAAGTAAGTAATTAAGAGCGGCAGCTGCAATTGGATATTTTATTTAAAAAACATATCAAAGAGGTTATCAACTCCGGGGTATGAGGTATGCGGGAACAGAATGATTTTATAGCTGAATTTATATTATCGCTTGAAGTTTTTTATCTTGAATGGAATAGTTCTAGTGTTCGATGAGTTAAGTAAGTACCTGAATTGTTTGTCGCTTTACTCTGAGACCTGAATTACCCTTCTGGAAGCAAATCGTCAACAAACTAAATACAAATATAAACATACCAAACGAACGAGGTTTTCCCAAAGGACTACAGCATGGGATTCTACAAAAAGGGTGTGAAAAGATTTTTAAAGGCCGGCAACGCGCGAGTGATTCCCCTGGTGTCGCAAGCGTTCATAAGCTACGGTAACCGCTTACCATCAGGCGGGCTGTATGCTGGTTTGCCACCTTAGTGGTATAAAAAAAAGTAAACTACATATAAACATACCATTACACCTGTATTCCCGAAAGGGTTAGGCAGAGGCATACATGTACAGTACACCTACAGTTCGCCGGTATGTTTAGATTCTCTCTTGCACACATTGCTCGACCTGGGGATTGAACCCACGACCTCTAGCGTAGCAGTCGCGCTTGGGACCACTAGACTAATGAGGCAATAAACTGAATATAATTATAATACTAATATTATTTGTTCGTGCACGGTTCGTCCTACTGGCTGGTAAAATCCTCCCTTCAAGGAGGGGCGCCAACCTCCTGCCCATAGGGGGTTAAAGTGACTACTCTTGATGAATCATATTATGATTTATGAACAAACGACTACACGTCCTGTTATACAATGCCCGTATAAGCAGACCTCTCACTGTAGGAGGAGCCTATACAACTCGTGGTCAGCTTAACCTTGAAATTTATCTATTGTCTTACTTGGAGGCTTCAGTATTGTCTTTGCATCAGAATAGGACTTCGCCCTGTCACTTGTCAGACAATGACAGGCAGACTGATACGATTACTTTCTTTGTATTTGGCGGGAAACTAACACTTTATCTTTTTTTATCAATGTGAGATTGCGTAGTCGCACCTTTTTTGTTTTGGATACGTAGATTATTAAATTATCACTGGATTTGTCGTAAGTATTATCCTCCAGTGAATGTTGGTACGTAGGTATATTAATGATTTTTGATTCATATCTTATTTGCTTCATCATAATGATAGGTGGCGCTAGACGCTGTCAATTCCGTGGCCTCTACCGGGGCGTAGACAAGTTGTAATCTAACGTTCGAATCGAAACAAAATGTGTCGAAATGACAATTGTGACACTCAATTTGTTTGAAGCTCGTATCATTTTCATATATTTTCATTGTATTCGTTCGTCGTAATAACATATTTTTGAATGTCCGAATTGTCGAAAACTTAGGTACTTATGTCATTTACATTGGTATATTTTATTTCTATTCTATCGTCGATGCAAACGATAGACAACTCGTCTACAGGGTTAGAAATTGAGTTGTTTTGAGTTAGCAAAAATTTAACATATCTAACCGCCGTTTCTGGTGGAAATCATCTCGTATACTCTTGATGAGGATTTCCACACACTAAAGAAAAGGACTATCTAAATCCAATCCAGTTAGAAGGGTAAGGGTGTTAGTAAATTTATGAGTATAATATGGCTGGTTCCCTTTTTGCCATTGGGCACTTAGGGCAAGTGCCTAGACTCTAGGGACCCGCGATTCCATGAGGTCTTTTAGGGTAAGAGACGGTCCTAGGGAAGATCGTCCTACCTTCCAATCTTCCAAATAGTAGGCTTGCGTTTGACTATTATGTCATTTATTATAAAATCGACAATTGCCTAGAAGTAAATTATTTACTCAAGGCTGTCCTAGTCGGTGTTCCCTGTTGAAACACAGACTCCGGGAAAGTAGCTTTATTTATTTAAGTATATTTATATATACTTTATTGTACACCAAATAAAACATTGGTCAGGACATAGTGGCCGTATCGCTTACTGCAATTTCTTCCAGGCAACCAATTTTATCATGTGTACCGGTGAAATGTGGAATGCGCTTCCCGAGTGGGTCTTCCCCGATAGATATAATCTGGGTGTCTTTAAATCACGAGTGAATCGGTTTCTTCTAGGCAAGCGCGCTGTATCGTAGATCGCAGTATCGCTTAACATCAGGCCAACTGGCGGTCAAGCGTAAGCCTACCACGAATAAAAAAAAAGTGTTCCACTCCTCAGACCAAGAAGGTGGAAACTAGAAGTAAAACACTTAGTACATATATGCGGAATTTACACCATATTATAACGCTGGTGCAGTGCCGATTGTCTGGTTGTGACCGATTGAAACAATTATATTGACATCGATGATCTAAAAAAGCAGTTCCAATGTCTTTAGGAACGTTTATAAATTAGTCAGACATTATCTATCGATAACGTTGACGAAAATAAGTGGTAAAATTATAAATAAGATAATGATTATCTGTTCGCTAATTGTGGGCGTACGTGCCGGTAAGCACATACGTTGTCATACGTGTGGTAACGTGTGGGGATTTGGAGGGAAAAACAAAAGACATTCGAAGGGAATATTTCGATTTCCCAGTTCATTGAAATCGTTAGAGCCGTTTTCGAGAAAGCGATTACGAACAAATAAGTATATACCTACATAAGTATTGCTAGTATACGCCACATTGCCTAATTTTCCTTTCATTAGGTTATACCTACAATAATTCTCAACTCAAGCCTAGAATACGTAGAAGCGTATTCTGAAACCGAAAAATAAGTAGGACACAATATAATACCTTTATTTTCAATTGAGAAAAACCCCCTAATAAAACGCATGCATGAAATGCATGTTGGTAATAACAATCAATGTAATGTGACCATTAAATTTCTAGCATGATGTGCGTGCAATGCGTTCGGCGCCTGCGTTCTATTTTCAAACAGACCAAGTTCATTAACGTCCGTTTTACTGGCGATAGTGATGGGACACGAGGCTTGTAATGTGTCGATAGTATTTTGTTATAGATATAATTAATTGGCGGCGATAAACACGTGCTAATTAATCATTAATTGAATTTATGTTTCATGAATCAAAGTTAGTGTTAATATTATCGTGATTACGGCAGGAAATTAAGTTTAGTGAAAGGATTATATTTTTGTCATTGTATTATTGAATTAAAATCGTATCTATCCACAAAAAAAATATATTTTGATAGCGTTTGATATATGATTTGACTGATAAATTTGAGCCCAGATACTTTTACTAGATGAGATTAAAGGCGTAGGGTGGGACTTTGATTCCCGCGTAAGTGAATTATTTATGGATGCGTGAGTGAATTAGATTATTTAGAGAGTTGACCCCGGTGTAATTGATTTTTGACTCTTAACTGGCGAACTGGCGAACATGTATTAGAATCTGATTCTATGCCCGTCAGAGACAGTGTTGGTAAAAAATATTAAGCATCTCGTTTTTGTCTATTTCAGACATATTAACGATATATAAAAATCTATTTTGGCAGGACATGATTAATGCTGGCCTCATCAGTCTAGTGGCCGTAATCGCGACTGCTACTCTAGAGGTCCTAGGATTCATTACCAGTTCGAGCGATCCTATTTTCTGTGAAATTCTCAGTTTATCAGCTCGGAGTTTAGGATTTGTTAACGGCAATTAGCTGGGACCTAATCATAACGGCGAATTGTGGGTGTACATTAGTACCTACATCTCTGCCTGACCCTTCGGGGAATACGAAGTCAAAGTCAAAATATTTTATTTCAATTAGACCACTAAATAGGTACTTTTGAAAAGTCAAAACTAATTGCACGGTTCCAAAAAAGTGTTTCGTATTGAGAAGAACCGGCAAGAAACTCCATAGATACTCTTTTTAAAAAACAATAATAATAGTTATGTTATATATAAGTAAGTGTAAAGTGAAACTTATCGGTCAATATATACAAAAGAGTTTATTTTTATCATTGAATAAAATATAAAGCAATGAACTTTCCTAGTTACAAAAAACTTGTCCTTTAACATAATTATTATATTAATACCGGACACGGAAGCGGCTGGGCAGGAAGACAACTTCATGATAATGAATGTTAATTACAACTTGAGTGACATGAGGCTTTGAGCTTGTATGTCACAGGTTGCAGTTCTAAACAGATTTAATAAGTGTTTGGATAAATTAGCTTAACTTTTATTTTAATAATATGAATTGAATTACTTTGGGGCAAATATATTTTGATCTAGTAAAGGTCGCTGTCAGTCGTTGGATGCAGGCGGAATTTAAACGGTCCTTGTAGAAGTCTTTGCGGGAGCCCTTCGATTAGCACTGAACGTCTTTTGACTGATATGATAATGACTTCTGAAAATGATGAAATAACTTTCGAGAAAACTTACGTACATGAAATATTAATTTTTCTGAGGTTTCACTTGATTTGAAGGTAGTTAAAACACTAAGGTGACTGAATAGACTCTTGAGGCAATTGTGAATGACTCTGATGATACTCGATGATGGATGCCAATTTCGTTTGATCTGAGTTCATTTAAGTAAAGACCACTAACACTACAAACCTAACGTGGGTTGGTTGATAGCACGCAGATATCTGACGATACCAGCAATAATTTATAGATTTTAACTGTTTTTTTATGCATTGTACTATAGTTGTGGTCGGTGAATAATTGAATATGCTAAAAAGCCATTATTAAGTAATTCATTAAATCACGAAATATTCCACCTTGCACGTCTTCTATATGACGAAATAATTGTTTTTCTATTGTATTTGCTAATTGTTACACTTTTGGTTAGTTAGCTCCGTATCACCTTGGTTGGATAGAGATTACTACTAATATAGTTCAAACCGTCATACTATTTGAAAGCTCGATTGCCGTCGAGCAACTGCCTGGTTTATTGCCCGGTAGGTCGTGGGATCGATCTATCCCCTCACAATCTATTACTATGTATATATACATAGTTGTTCCAGGTTTGGTTGTCCATATAAGATAGTGTTTGTAATTGCACGCACGATACATGAGAAAATCTTAGTTTACGAATAAATATAACTGAGCTATCAGAAAACATAACGAATTTACTTTCCCGATAGATTTGACCGCAGCTTGGTGTTCGTAGCATAAACTCAGAAGCAACAGTAGTTTTTAAGTAGCCTGTTACGATTCCATTTAGTAATTAAATGCCTTTCAAAACGTCGCTCAAAGCGGTTGATTAGTTATAGTACCACTGGTCCAGAGTAGTAGGTGCTACCACCCACGCAGACATTTCATTGTCAGCTCATTAATGCTTCTAGAGCGGCTCGCGTTTCTGTACATGTAAAGGTACTTACATACCCAGACTCATGTTTGTTATTACTATTGTAGCAGAATGGTCGTCCAATGACACTAATGACACAAGTAATGACAGATGTGGTGGACAGATCTGTCAAAAATTAAGAGTTCTATTTATGCTGGTGTTTACTGGACTAACCAGAGGTAGGAAAGATGTGGCTATCTATATCTCTCATTCTCAATGTTGAAAACTGTATTAGATTTTGTTCAGTATTGTAAGTCATTGAATTACGATTTCGACGTGTCAAAATTGGTTCGAGGCCTTTTTGCGATAAAGTCGCTTCAAGTTTAGATTGTTATTTATACAGCACTATATGTCTAAAATCTGCGTTTGACTTCCTTTTTAAGATTTTTTTTTAACTTGATTGGTTTGCCAAAGCACAAGCAGGCTGTAAGGTAGGATGGAGAATCCTATTCAGGTAAATACCCTTTTGAGCCCTGCTTCTCACATCTGTGGGTCTAGCCAAGTGGATCATTAAATCCACCCACCAAGTGAGTTTCCTTAGGTATTGAATCGTGAAAGGTTTCAGTTCTGTCTTTAGAGTAAGCAAAGAAGTTTCATCAACCTTCGATCCGCACTACATTACGTGTACGCGTTGTTATATTATTATAGGGCTCCGTAAAAGTATAAAACTACCTAGTTATGCCAAAACATATCACTTAAACACTGATAACAATCAATTTCATAACATTAATGCATTCAGTGGTTATAGATATCGGCCCTTTACCCATCAAAGCTTTTAGTGCAGCGGTAGCACAATGGATTGGTATAAAAGCCAATGGTTATAAAAGACTAAACTCATTGACGTAATACAGATAATAATTTCACTTTGACAGCCCTATCGTGAACATTGGACGGTAGCTATAGAAAGCATTTTGACACTACAGTATTCGAATCTCGAATGCATTGTTGAATATAATATTGTTCTTATCAGTTTGATTATATCTGGTTTAGGAGAATTGGGATTTATTTGTGAATCCACTGCTTTAATGGTGAAGGAAAACATCGCAAGGAGGAAAGTTTCCTTGCGATGTATTCCTGAGAGAGTTTCCCGACGGCTGCGGCATTTGAAGTTTTCCAATGCCAATTTATTCCAGACCAGCATGGCTGTATAGCCTTTTTGTGCCGTGAGAAGGCAAGTGTGATTAAAAATCGCAATTGCTTTCTCAAAAAAATCCCTATCACGGGTATGGGATTCGCGATATGCGCTACGACTCTGACAGGCTTGGTGGACTATAGCCTAATCCCCCTCATTCAGGAAAGAGGCCTGTTTTAGTGAGGCATGATGATAGATTTATGTTATTATTTATTCTGGGATTGCCAACACATCGCGACCGTAGAAGTCTTAGTAGAATCTTATCTTTCATTAATATTTGGCCTATGCTGCTATAGTCTGAGAAACAAGTCGATCACAACATAAATACATACAAGAATATAATTATAGCTTTATATATCGGTACGGCCAATAAGTCCGATCAAGTGTAACTTGCCTTAACTAATGTCACCTTGCAAGGTGACAGAAATGCAAATGACTTGCGTGGAATTGTGAGATTGTTGAAGCGTAATAAATGCTTAAATTAAATGTTTTCTGGCTGTGGCTTGCAGATTGAGGCATATGTAATTGAATTGACGTTATCATTCATGATTATAACCTTTTTGCAACTAAGCTGTAGTCGATTCAAGATAACCAATTCGGGCTGGATAGCAGAACGAACTTTAAGGAATATTTAGATCTAATATCACTGTAATTAAATTTGAAGGCTCGGCATGATTTCAGAGTTATTGAGAAGAATAAATTACCATATGCATAAAATAATGACCGGACACATATTGTGATGTGTCTGAAAGAAATCATATCCTACCATCACGCCTGTATTCCCCGAAACGTAGCCCACGTTGAGAATGCACAATGGTGCACTCTGAGTTCGCCGGTATGTTTGGGTTCCATGTAATATGGGGTGGGCCTATTACCATTAACCGGGCCCAAATCCAGATTCCGAGCTGCTACTGAGACTTTCATAGAAAAACCCAATAACATTTTGCTCAACCTGGTTATCGAACCCAGGACCTCTAGCGTGACAGTCGCGTTTGGGACCACTAGATTATTGAAGCAATTGCGTCAACTGACTCTAAGTATTACATAATTTTCATTTCGTATGTCTCAGTTATGTAGTTAGCTTGTGTCAGTTTTCCGCTTATTTCGTTGGAACTTTGATAGTACTACAAAACGACCTTCATACAAGAGTACCACATACTTAAACCCAGCCTGACATTTCGTCACCTCACGCAAGTGATATGTAAATCAATCATCAACCGCTGTCAGCGTTGATTCGATTGCATGATCTATAGATCACTGATAAAATCAATCAGTAATTTCGAAGTAACATTTTGATAGTTTTGTAATAACTAATAGGTTACTAATAAGTGGTTGCGATGTTTCATCATATTTGTCTAGTTAGGGAGTCGGCACTTAAGATGTATATTTTCGTAATGGCGTTTAAAATTATGGCTGTAGGTATTACTAAACATCGACAGTAGAGGAATCCTTTATTTATAAAACAACGTACCATCACGCCTATATTCCTTGAAGGGTTAGGCAAAGGCGTAAGTAATGTACACCCACGCCATGGTCGCCGGTTTGTTTAGGTCCCAGGTTATGGGGGGCAAGCCTATAGTCATTAATCCAGACTCCGAGCTGCTACTGAGAATTTCATAGAAAACTCAATAATGCTCGACCTGAGGATCGAGCCCAGGACCTCTAGCGTAGTTGTCGCGCTTGGGACCACAAGACTAATCAGTCAGTCAAAAAAATTATAAAAAAAATATCGTCGAAATAAAAACTGTGAAGTGAAACAATTTAAGGAAACGACTGTGTGGCTTTCTAATATTCTCTTTTCTTTCATTGTGAAGGGAAGAGCAAAATAAAAGAAATTTTATCGAAATATTAAAGTAGCTGTGCCCAGTATTCTGCAGACCTTACGAAATAATCTATAAATGTCATAAAGTCAATCATAGAAATCTCCTTGTTTTTTTCATTTATTTATGAAACTATGTTACAATTGTATTTAAGTGTTAATTAAAAAAGTTACGTAATAAAACAGTTTATATACCTAAGTCTTGTATAAGTGGATCCATTTCTGCTTAAAATAAAATTTATTTATACTGTTTTAGACAATCTAAATACATTTAATTTTTATCGATATAATTATTGATCGATCGATGATTAAATATCGATATAATCCCATCCCATCACTATTGTTTACGCAGGGGATGCATCGCGTCGACGCGGCGTCGATCGTCGCGTCTAGCACATCTTGCAATGAATCACTCTGTGTGTTCCGATCTTTATTAGCTCAGGATCGCAAACAGAGGGCAGATAGTTTGTGTTTTAGTTATAGTAAACTATGGGGAATATATTAGATTATGTTTAAGATCTCTAGACGTTAGTAGCCTAGTGATATGACTGCTAAATACAAGGTCTCCAGTTCAAATCCTAGGCGTTCATCTCTGACTGATGAAGGAAAACATCGTGAGGAAACCTACACGCTTGAGAGATTATTGAGTGAAAATAAATAAGTTATTTGAATTGGTTTACTCAAATAGAAAAAAAATATATAAGTGAAAGAAAATTTTAATTAGAACCTGCATCCGTCCGGTCCACTTTTTGTTTTCCTCCCCTATAAAAAGGAAAAGGTGTGAAAGATTAATCTCTGTTCACTGAAACTAATATCCTGTAACTAAGAATCACGACTCACACCAAATTGGGACTATTCGATATCATTAATCCTCCGGAAAACATTACAATCTATATTTATAGTGTAAATTGAATTTTATTTCAAGACAATATAACCCCTATTTCAATCAGTCCATTTTAAGAATACCTCAAAACTGAAATTGAACGTTACTGTATTATAAATAAAGTGTATATTTGATTGTATTTTTCAGTCTATTTTCAGATACTGTAAATCTTTGTTTGATTTGGTGTAACAAAGCCGCATTCCTGGCTTGTTTGTTTATGTAAAGTTTACGTTCTTTTACATCCTTGTGGGCCCACAGGCCCAGCGTATCTTGGTAAACATCCCCGGGCTTATTATACTTAGTGGCGGCCTCGATGGTTAAACATAGTCGTTGTTATGCTTAGCGATACCCTGGGGGTATCAGGAACTGCTGCTGCCTCTGCGCACGCAATTAGGGTGGCCAAATCTTCTATTATTATTACCTATAATAAAATTGTAACAAGCCGATGTCTGTACATTACAGATATTAAAGAAAAACTAATATGGGGAGTCTTTATTAGAACAACAGAACAGAAGCCAAAATATCAATTTTTAGAATTTTTGTCGGTCTGTCTGCAGTCATACGAATATCTCCCAAAGCGTAAAAACCAGAATTATTTTATTTTTCTTACTAAGTATACAATTTTGGGCCAAGATACCTACTAGTCGATTCGGAAATCGAACTCGAGATCTGGATATTTTTTTTAGTATTTCTTTACTTATTCATAACATAACATACCATCACGCCTGTATTCCCCGAGGTTAGGCAGAGGTGTAGGTTTGTAGGTACTAATTGATTAGCCATATTTCATCGGTATGTTTAAGTCACATGTGGTAGAGGGCGATGCCATTGCCATTAACCAAGTACAAATCCGAAAAAAAACTCAACAACACGGCTCGACCTGGGAATTGAACCGAGGATCCCAAGCGTAGGAGTCGTGAGACTACTAGACTAATTAAAGAGTATTTATTATATTATTATAATTATGTACAATTCAGTCAATACTGTGTGGTACCATGTCGCAACCGGACAGGATGCACTGGAACATAAAAAGTACCACATAGCTGTAAAAGAATCACGCCTCGTGTGATGTGATGTGCATTCGTTTTTGGGACGCCTTAAAAGGCAGATGTGGTGCATAGGGCTGTGCTCAAGCAAATAATGGAAAACCATTACATTACATTTACACGTGGGAGAGCCATGCTTCGGCACGAATGGGTTGGCTCGACCGGAGTGATACCACGGCCTCACAGAAAACCGGCGTTAAACAACGCTTACGTTGTGTTTCGCCGAGTGAGTGAGGTTACCGGAGGCCCAATCCTCTTTTAAAGGTCGGCAAGGCACTTGTGAATCCTCTTTTGGTGTTGCGGGTGTCCATGGGCGGCGGTAATCGCTTACCATCAGGTGATCCGTCTGATCGTTTGCCCTCCCATCCCATAAAAAAAAGACGTGTGGCACTCGGGGACTGCCGCGGTAAAGCTATTGCATAGCGTTTTTTATCAACTTATGTAATACAAACAATGCCACCTAAAGGCGGGTTGCTGAACTAAAGAGACAAGCGTTTTTCTCTTTAGTTCAGCAACCCGCCTTTAGGTGGCATTGGTTTTTATCAACTTATGTAATACAACCAATGCCACCTAAAGGCGGGTTGCTGAACTAAAGAGACAAGCGTGTTAGGTTTTTTTCGTTACGGAATTTCTGGATTCGGTCCTATAGCGGCGATAGAAGCTATGCAATAGCTTAAAAACTCTTGACACTTAGGAATAAGATGTAACTACCTTTCCTACCGGTTTCTGACACTTATGCTAAAATTAAACATTGAAATAAAACAACTTTTTATGGAATTTATCGCATTGTATTATCGCAACAACATTTAGTTTACTCAATCACGTCAGAACGGCTGGGCGGATCTGGATGACGTTTGGCACAGAGATATATTATAATCTGGAATAGCACGTAGGATTTTTATTCAGATCGGTCCCAAGTCCACGGAGACGAAGTCGCGGGCAGAAGCTAGTTAATATTAAAAACCAAAAGTAGGGAATCTAAAAGATACTCAGACTTTTTTTTATTCGTGATAGGCTCACGCTTGACCGCCAGTTCTTGATGATGATAAGCGATACTGCGACCTACGATGGAGCGCGCTTGCCTAGATGAAACCGATTCACTCGTGATTTAAAGACACCCTGATTATATCTTTCTGATTATTATCCAGCAGTGGACTACTATAGGCTGGTGATGATGATGATGATTATATCTATCGGGGACCATCCACTCAGATAAAAGTGCATTTAAAGCGTTTCATTCGGGTTTTTGGCATGTTCACCATGAATCGATGTCGCTTTTTCGTGCTTCTGGTCGTCCGATAGTAGAACGGGCTAGGAATAAGATCGTGGAGATGTGATGCACACTCTCCGAAATGTAACCGATAAAAAACCGATAAGCTAGCAACTTTGCGGCGATGTTCCAGACTTTGGAGTTGAGCCCGGAAAACGGAGTCATTGCCAATGAGTTTCTTGGCACGTTTCTCGACGGATTCTAACGCCTCAAGCTGGTAGGTACTTAGCCGATCTATCCCAAAGGTGCGAACAAATATAGGTAACTAGAAACAAATATCTGTGGGCAACAAATAATTGTGAATCGAACTTACACCCAACAAACATTCAAACTTCAAATCGGTCAAGTTAATATTTTTAATGTATGGATCCTGGCATCCCTGATGCAGTATCACATTACGCAACATGTTATGGCGTGCAGATGGCGCTGTGTATTTCTGTGCCCTGCATTAGACACACTTCCAGTAGTGGGGGCAGGAGACACCATCAGCATTAAACATCCCATGAAACTGCCTGTATAAGGAAATAGTAAAGTTAATTCAATTTCCAAATTCGTCTTGAAAGAAATTCATTGACTTATTAAGTTCCATTTTATCAAAGGAAACGATGCCTTGTTTTACATTCATACATAACATAACATAACATACCATCACGCCTTTATTCCCCGAAGGGTTAGGCAGAGGCGTATTAATGTACACCCACAGTTCGCCGGTATGTTTAGGTCCCATGTAATAGGGGGCGAGCCTATTGCCATTAATCGGGCACAAATCCAGACTTCGAGCTGCTACTTAGAATTTCATAGAAAAACTCAATAACACTTTGCTCGACCTGGGGATCGAACCCAGGACCTCTAGGGTAGCAGTCGCGCTTGGGACCACTAGACTAATGAGGCAGTCATTCATACATTCATACATGTATATATTCACATCCACTAACGATTGTCACAAGAACAGCTATCGTCAGCGGTAGTCAACAATCATTAGAAGCCCGAAAAAGCCTGACGAACAGTTTAATCCCTAGGAATTAGGATATAGCTTTCCCAAGAAATTAGGTTGTGGATTCGGCGCGGTGGTCAGATGGTAATAATTTCGGGTAAAATAGGTACTAACTAGGTAGACACTAAGTATTTACTTTGTAGGTCACTAATTTTTTAATATTATTTATGTATTTTTCTTTCCAAATCCTGTTTTTGTTATTCATAAATATCTTAGGTAATGTTCGTTTTATATACACAAATAAATACTGACATAATAAGTACTTGCTGTTAAGGTCACTTATAAATTTATTGAAAATCCATTCCTGTAAATGTACTCGTATTTTTCTAAATTTTGATTGATAGCTTGCCAAAATGGAATTAATTATCATGGACCCAATTAGCCTAATTTATATTTCAGTTACTCGAAGTCTTTTCGAAGTCGACTTTGGGAATGATTGCTCTAAACCATTGGTATCGTCTTGTCTGTCTCATCTGTCCACGACAATAGGGCCTTTAATATTTTTTACCATAACTAATTGGAAGTGACGGTGGGAGGACCCGCTGAGGAGGGACAATGAAAGGGCGGGACTTCTGTCTGCCCTCGTTTATCAATTACCGTGATCTATATCGGAAATTTACTGTGGTGTCGTTTTCGATGATGTCATCTGCTATAACTAACAAAAAGTAAAGAATAAATTTTACAAAATTATTTTCTCAGTCAAGCAATCTTTAGCCTGTTGGAGTAGTTTGGCACTTTAGGATAATGACGCCCTTACGATTGTAATATTATATGACAGAGGTCTATTTTATTAATAAAATCGAAAGAAAAGATTACCTACAGAATCGCAATCTGGGTACTATCTGTTACCATTATGAAAGAAATAGCTCTGTGTTAGTGTCTTAAATGTCAAAATGTACCAAAGTATACGTAATCAATCACAAAATATATTCTCTATAAACCTTTTCAATCTCTTTGCTCTTGTCTCTGCTGTCACCATACATGCATCAGGCATTATATTTAAATATATTGCATCAGATGTTTTTCTCGCCTAAATGAGTATGGAAAATAATGCGATAACAATTCACAGTACGCAAGAATAATTACCATTGGAGATCAGTGCACACGTGTATTTCCATCAGATAGTCATGAACTGCCATGCACGTAGATAGTTTACCTGGATATATTTTTTTTGCGTTGTGTTTCACTGAGTGGGTATACCAAAGGCTCTATCCCCTATTAAAAGGCCGGTGTTGCCGTGACTCCTCTGGTGTTGCAGGTGTCTATGGGCGGCGGTAATCGCCTACAATCAGGCGATCCGTCTCCTCGTTTGCCCCCTATCCTATAAAAAAATTGGATAGGTTTCCTGTGAATAGTTTTCCTGGATATAAAATTGGATAGATTTCTTGGTTACGCTTGCGACTACAAGACAAATAAGATAGTTAAGCTATTGATTGAGAAAAAATATAACTTTTAACCTGATTAAGCAGTGAGATAAATAATAGTTAAAGGTTTAAAAGGTGAATTTCTTCTTCCTTTATACTCATAAGCTGTTGCTTGCTGTTTCACTCACATCTCAAAAATATTAGCATACTATAAGTCCGATTCTAGGCGGCGTATCAGGATGCCAACCATGCACGAGATTTGAAGTTAGACCTCCAGCAATACATCGGTGATAACTGCATTCTATTTCATGCAGTAGTTTTTGCCTGATGCTCGTACAAACATACGGACAGACAAAAGTTCTAAAAATTTTAATTTTGGCTTTCATTGCTCTAATAAAGACCCCACATAGTATTTCTTTAATATTTTCAATGTACAGGATATGGGCCTATTACAATTTTATTATAAGTATAGTATAGATATCCATTTACGATCATGATTAAAACCTTTTTGGTAGCATGTTCTTCCTGGTATATTAAACTTTAATTATATTAAAATTCTGTCCATCAAGTAATACGGAGTAATTGTAAATATACATTGTTTGTCTGTTTGTAGAATTCTCCGCATCGCCTGATTATATCTAATGGAATGTTTATTGTTCTCGTGAATCACATACATATTTTATTTTGGTCTATTCGCAGTTCATCATCAGTGGAGCTATGGATTCTGGGAATGGAAAACAGTTGTTTTCCTTGACATTGTTATCGATATCTGTCTTTGTAAGGCAGGGTCGCCACATTCGTTTCGGTAGTAGGTATTCGTTGAACAAAAAAAAAAAACAACAAAGCTGACCCGTAGCAATTACTATGTATGATCGACTTTCGGTCGATTGGCTAATCTGTGATCATAGCCTAGTACAGCAATTCCCAAACACTGAATATAAGGATGGTCCCTGTAAAAAATTTAAACACTCCTTCAAATGGTTACGTCCCTTTTTCTTCAGAATAGCAATAAGCGAGTCCCGAATTTGGAAGTTTTTATAAGGTTGGTCACGGTTGAGTCAACTTTGGGAACTGGTCACTGGTCTAGCATATTTCAGGCCCGCTGTGCGGTTAAATTGAACAGCCCTTTTGAAAATATAATATATCTACACGTAAATCGGCACAAGTGTACAGGACGCCTAAAACAGGTGAAAATAGCACAAAGATTTCTTTTTGTAAGGAGGAACGCGCAAGGATCCGTAGCTTATAGATGCCAGCAACACCACTGGTATCTAGATGTATACCACTCGCGCATTCTTATCTTGAGACCTCATTTGACTAGAAATAAACTGGCTCCATTGCTCTTAAGCAAGCGAGCGACAAGCCGAGGACAGGGTGAAATGGCACACATTGAGGGAGGCCTATGTCCAGCAGTGGACTTCTATAGGCTGATGATGATGATGATGATTGCTCTTAAAATCGGAACATAATAATGTAACCACATTATTGCTATATTTGGCAATGCAGTGGTACCGTCCCAAACTCGGTAGCAAAGTTCCTCATTACACTACCTCAGAAAAACCTCCTGTATTCATCATCATTTATAGCCTTTAATTCGTCCGTCCTCGGACATAGGCCTCCTCCATCTTCTTCCACTTCTTTTTGTCCTGGGCTATCATCATCCAGTTGACGCCCGCCTGTCTTCGTATTTCGTTCACCCATTTTTCCGACGACCCCTGCCGCGTTTCGTTTCTCTTGGCCTTCGTTCCAACGTTCGTCTAGTCCATCTGACCTGTATGGCCAATGTGTCCTTCCCATCTCCATTTCTGTGCTGGTACTTCCACCACATCTTTGAGTTTTGTTAAAGGTGCCTGCCTGCCTGTATTACCAAACCGAAATTTTACAGTAACTCACATAGTAGGTATGTTAGTATCTTTGTGATTATAATATGACATACCTATCTGATCTCTGTGTATTTATGTTAAATGCAGCATAGCGTTGGTATAATTGTGGTCAGTTGACAGATCGATACCTTATCTACGATAGGACTTGTACAACATTACCTTTGCCACTGTGAGCTGGTACTGTCGAGGACACAAGTAAAACAATCCAATTTAAAAAAAATAGCGATTTTGGGGCTAAAATCGTCTGGAGAAAATTTTATCTCTTGTTTTATCAGTGAAGGAGAATATGATGAGGGAGTTTTATATCTAAGGAGACTTCATAAAGTTTTTGTGGAATGCGCTTCCCCAATGCGTCTTTCCCGATAGATATAATTTGGGTGTCTTTAAATCACGAGTGAATCGGTTTCTTCTAGGCAAGCGCGCTCCATCGTAGATCGCAGTATCGCTTAACATCAGGCGAACTTAAGCGTAAGCCAATCACGAATAAAAAAAATAATTCAATCGGACCTAAAAATACCGGCGAACTGTGACTAAATTAGTACACCTCTGCCTAACCCTTCGGGGAATATGGATTCTCTTTTTCTATATTTTTTTTTTCGATTTGATTTGTTTGCGCACCTGTACATTCTCGGCCCAGTCATCACGGCCCGATAAGGCCCGTGACTTATGTAAATATAACTGAAATGCCATTCCATGCTGATGGCGCATTAATGTACATACATACTATACTTCATAACGTAGGTACAGGTTATCAGTGCATACCAAGACTTGATTACCTAATGATTATATTCGCCATGTAGAACTGAAATCTTAAACATTGACTTGTAAAAATATGATTTATTTTTTAATTGTTCATGAGACTAATTTCACAACATTGGCCCGACCAAACTTATCTTAGTTTGATTTTTGCCAACCAAAAACTTATCAATAAAAGTTACTAATTTTAGCGTAATTTTATCCTATGCGGGGACGGGTTAGATACCTACAAAACAATTCCTAACTGTTATTCAGACAGGCATCTAGTAGGAGGCGAGAAATTTTTGGATGTGCTCGGTGGTAAGACTTTCTGGCGATCGCCTTACGGCGAAGTCTATCGTGAAGAATTTTGGTGTGTGTTTCGATTTTTGCGCGTGAACGTTCCCCCTCTCTCGGTTGCTGCGGCTCTGGTAGTACGTTCATGAGTTTTTTTTTGGGTGGGGTAATGCGTCTTATGCACGCCGCCCCGCTTCGGGGATGCGGGACGGTTGTGTCGGGCTCTCCGGCCAGGTGGCCAGCATTCCGACTAAAACCACCACCACTGCCACTTTCCGCATAGTAGTGGGATCACGGGAATCGCTCTCGCATGCTCCGCAATCCCACCGCAGACGTCCAATGTTGGACTTTGCCCTAGAGCCAAGTTCATAAGTGCTCTAAAGCTAGGTAACGTATCAGCACTGCGTCAGCAGCATAATTTGATGTTGCAGGTTTCCATATTCTCTTCGTTTGCTGACTAAACAATATACCTACTTAACGCTAAATTTATTTATATCTTCTGAACACCAATCCTATATTACATTGTAAGGGATAAAACGATTCTATAGCATTTTTTTTTTATAATTTCATAAAGATAAAACACATTTTAATCAACGTAAACTAAACCGCAACTTTAACTAACCTGTCCCACTTTTAATTAATTCATTAACCGCAAGAAGATAGATCACGTGCTCCGGCGCACGCGCACAATTGATACAAACGTTAATTACCAATCAAGCGTAATTAGCGAACAGATTTATATGAATGCATTCCAATTAGTTTGCATGTGAGATGAATTGAATACATTTTTGATATAACATACCATCACGCCTGTATTCCCCGAAGGCTTAAGCAGAGGTGTACTAACGTATAACCACAGTTCGCCGGTATCTTTAAATAGAGCCTTTTATTTAAATATAGCCTTTATTTTCTACTAGGTACCTTTCACGATACTTATTCTAGGTATACTGGTTTCTGACACTGAAATAAAACTACTTTTTACGGATGTTATCGCGTTGTATTGATATTATTTAATTCAGCATAGGGACCCGCGTAAAAGAACATATCGCCGATGTCAAACACCGTCGTTCCAAGAAGTCAACAGTTTGTGAACATACTCTACACAAGGCCCAGCACTACATCAGATTTGATAAACCACAAGTCCTCGCAAAAGAAAACCGATTCCTTCCCAAGATGATTCGCGAGGCTAGTGAAATTAAAAAACATCATTCCATTACATCAAAATCCAAGCCCAAAACAGCAAAACCGAAGGATACAGCGAGCTCGTTCTGCGTGAATTGGATCGCCAGTCATTAACAAAAATGTAAGGTTGCTGTTAGTAATTGCAACATTACGACGTCCAACAACTAAGTCTACCCGTGACCATGGATGCTGTAAAGGATCCGAAACGTCGGAAATTAAATAATATCAAAACAACGCGATAAAATCCGTAAAAAGTAGTTTTCTTTCTTATTCTAAGTATGTATTTTAAAACAATGCCAAACAATAATATAGTGTAAATGTAACAAACATAAATAAAGTTTAAGAGTCCGACGGACCGAATTTCTCTTACAAACGTAATACCGAAATAAATCGTAATTCAAACACAATTTAATCAAATTCTGTTAATAATCGGATTCCGATACCGCTAATCTAGGTTCTTACTCTACCATTTTGTCCAAAATTCTACACTGGAAATAAATGTAAGCGAATGCAATTTTTGATAACTTTACGAAGTTTGGAACGATTTTCCGCTTTTTTATTTCCAGTGAAGTTGTAGTAGACGAAATAGTACGGTAGGAACCTAGATTAACGGTATCCAAATGACACAATTTGATAGAATATTGTCTGGATTACGATTTATTTTGGTATTACGTTTTTTTGGGCAATTCAAGCTCCTGTGTAAATGTAATGTAGGTACTGTTTGTACCTACCTATAAAATATTACTCAAAAAAGTTAGTACTTACTCAAAAAATATTAATGTAGGTATGTTTGTAGTAGTTTGTACCTATCTACGAACAATACTGGCAATAGGCTCGCCCCTTATTACAGACCCTAAACATACCGGCGAACTGTGGGTGTACATTAAGTGCACCTCTGCGTGACTCTTCGGGGAATACAGGCGTGATGGTATGTTATGTTATGTTACGACTACTCGTTGATAAATTACGAACCATTTACAGAAAACTGCGTCTCAATCGGTCAAACCATTCTGGAGAAAACTGGCAACATCTCACTCTAAACGCATATACCGTCTCCGTTCCGTCGTGGGTAAAAAAATACAAAAAGATACGTAAGTGAAACTTTTTGATTCATACTGCGAAAACAGAAGGTCCTTGTTGCAAATTAATTAAAACCATCCACTCAAGATCACAAAGTCAAGGAGCGCATGCATCCCATGATAAAGGGCGCCACATAAATGCGCAGTGACCTCATCTGTTTACATAAACATGTCTGAGATAACTCGATCGATCGCTCTTAATTATATGCAGTTGTGATGAGGATGTGTTGAACTCAGCTTCTCATACAAATGCCTGTGGCTGTCGTCACTGGCAATAAGGATTTTATCAATGATCATTCAGTGTATCACTAGGTTATTCTACATAATCTAACATCACGCCTGTATTGCGCAAAGGGTTCGGCATAGGTGCACATGGTGGGCAACTGCATGCTTCTTTGTCATATTATAAAAAAAAAAACGGTATTAATTAATTATCACTAGAAAACTAAGAATATATCTAATCCAAAAATGTTACTATTCAGTTACAGAATGTAATCATGGAAATAATATTATTATAAAAATGACATGGTAATAAAATAAAAATTTACAAACGACAATAGTTATAATATAATAAGTATAATATAATAGGTATAATTGTAATTAATAATATGAAATAATTTTAAATGCTAGTATGTATAATTGCGCTTTTAATTAGTTGACAATAACAGTTTATTGTAATTATAGCGACATTCCAACATCGAGGGCTAATATTCATAGTTAGCCCTCGATGTTGCAATGCTTGGAAAAGGCACTAAGTTTTACTTACCATAACATAACTACTACCCTCATGTACACTTAGTTTGCAATAAACGATTTGATTTGATTAACTCAGGGATTTTTTAGTGGTTTCCTTCAACGCTTAAGCATGTGATAATTAGCGATTGTAAAAACATAGTTTTATAAAAATAATATTTAATAATAAATAATATTTAAAAATAGTTTTTAAACATATTTATCATAACATACTATGACGCTTGTATTCCCTGAAGGGTTAGTTAGAGTTGTAGATGATGATGATGATCTACATCATAATCATTAAGATCATCATCATCTACATCTATATGTAGATGTTAAAGCGTAGTCTACTAATATGTCCCTACACACACACAGTATCTTTAGGTTCCATGTTATAGGGGATGAGCTTGCCATTAACCGGGCATAATTCCAAACTCCGTGCTGCTACTGAGAATTTCATAGAAAAACCCAATAACACTGCTCGGCCTGGGGATCTCATCCAGGACCTCTAGCGGAGCAGACACGCTTAGGACCACTGCACCGATTGCACTGCACCAATGATGCCGTTTGAGACCTGGTTTCAGATTATAAAAACCCATATTGGCAAGCTACCCTAATCAGGATCTGGAGGCATTAAGATTTCTCATGACCTCATCTGTTTATGCAAACTTGGGTTATGTCAATTACCCATAACTTGTACGCATGCAGTTGTGTGACACAGGTTGTTATGAGGATGTATGACTGCGCAGGCGCCGCGCCGGCGTCGCAAGCGCATATTGTAATGAATGGGTAGTGGTCATAACTTTGATGTTTGTTATATTGTTTCAATTAGTGCTTTGTTTGTTTTGAAGAGGGAGTAGAATTGATGGTTGCATCGCTGCAGTGACAGGTGGGGGCCTACTACGAAAATCGAACGTCGAACCTTCGGATCGAAATTAATACTGATCCTCACTGGCTTTCAGATAGGCATCCCGTAAGAGGCGTGAAAATATCTGACTTGCTCGGTGGTAGGACCTCTTGGGGTCTGACTGGCTGGCGACCACCCTTACGTCGGAATCTGTCGTAAAGCATCTTGGTGTGTGTTTCGACTTTTGCACGTCCTGCAGTCCGTAGGGGCTCTTAAGGGCTCGGCAACGCATCAGCAACTCCTCTGGTGTTGCAGGTGTCCACGGCGACGATGACTACTTACCACCAGGTGGCCCGTCAGCTCGTTTACCGACATAATCCTTCAAAAAAATATTACATGCTGAAGATCATAGAATTCATTTAATCGGGGGTCTACTCAGAGAAACGAAAAAGAACACACACCGAAAGATTCGATTTTTGCGTTTTTATATCTTTTCTTGCGTTGACCATAATTCCGGTCACTTTTTTAATTTAGATTAACTGAAGTCTATGATGCAAGTTTGAATATACATGGCCTGCCAGATAGATTCACCAGGGTTTTAAGATCCTGATACCTTGATTGTTTCTAAGCAACAAACACACACCTAGCTTAATCCTAGTCACGTTTCAAAAAAAAAACAAAAACGTTTACATCCAAAAGAGATGCGAGCAGGTAATTGTGAAGTCCATTAGTCCATAATGAGTGGTTACTTGGCAAGACGCGGCGTGTGGGTGCGACGCGCAAAAACTACGCGTGTGGGAGACGCGTGCGCAGGAGAGAGGATGGTGTTATGTTATGTGTAGTCATCATCATACATCCTGGATCGGGTGGGGGATCCACGATATTGATTTCTGAGATTTACGATTTATTTATAAAACGAAGTCGGGATTGTTGTACCAAAACTTATAACTCAAGAACGGGCGGACCGAATAGCAGAATAACTATTAAAACATTCGAAAAATTCACGAAAAAGAACATGAAGAAAAATTTATTTTCTCATACATTTTGTATCGGGAACGCATTGACATATTTGACACCGCAATCGGGTTCTACGATTTTTTTTATATACAGAGCAGGGCATGGGAAAGTGAGGGGATGATTGAGGTGACGGCTGATAGGGATGAATCGAAGAAAAGGACATGCTGCGCCAATTGGGACATGGGCAGGAAGATGATAATACAGGGCAAGACATGTTTGCCCTGCTAGTATTAAAATAAAAACAGATTATGGATTTTATCACGTCCACCAGCATTCATGGGTCCAGTCTGCCCGTGACCATGTACGCTGCAAAGAGTCCGAAACGTTGGGGTTTGTTAATATGAGTTTGATGCGATAAAATCCGAAAACTGGTTTTATTTGATGTGGGGAATCCAGGATTCCGATTATTTCAATTATAACACAACTATATGCCACTGTGACCTATATTTTGACATTACAATTATTATAGAACTTCAACTCACGTTTAATTATAAACAAGAAATAATTATATTTATTTAAACTAGAAAATGCAATGGAAATATTGGAATAAAACACAATTTTCTTGTATTAAATGTGTTATTTCTGTTTTTCTAGGTAAGCTGATTTATAGATGAGCACCATGGAAACCATTACGTAGGTAAGCACGTATAAATGCCTCATTAGTCTATTGGTACTAAGCGCGACTGCTACGCTAGAGGTCGTGGGTTCGATTCCCAGGTCGAGCAAAGCGTTATTGGTTTTTTCTACAAAATACTCAGTAGCAGCTCGGTTTTTGGATTTGTGCCCGGATAATTCATCATTACCTGGGCACAAATCTAAACTCCAAGCAAAAAATACACTTTTCTCGGATTCGAACTATATTTTTTTTCATTTTTCTTGCATCCGTCTTGCATAACGCCTGTGTTATAATTAATAGCGTATGCTACAGACGGTCCACGCGTCGTCTAGTGTAAACACTTCCTTATGTGATCCGCGGCTAATTGTTTATAATCTTTATACGCATTTAATATGAAGATTTATTTAAATTATGTTTATGATATAACTAGTTTTTGCTCGTGGTTCCACCCGTTTTGTTCTTAAAGAAACTCTAATATAATTAATCACTGTTTGCCGGGGCTGGTCTGCTCTTACTTGCTGTGCCAATACCTATTATTTTTTATAATAATTCTCAGCAACTATTTGGAACAAAGTTGTAAAGCTCAATATTGTACTCATTTTTTTTCTTAAAAACAGTATCTTGCCGGCTCTTCTCCATTTGACCCATGCAACTAGTTTTGACTTTTCAAAAGTGCCTATTTTAGTGTTCTAATTGAAATAAAACATTTTGATTTTGACTTTGTCTGATTGCTGAGCTCGGATCTCCTCTCAGAATGAGAGCTGCCTTGGAGAGTTGGAAAACCATAGTTCCCGATTGCCCAAATATTTATTTTCTATTTATTTAATTAGGTACACAAACAGCATACATATTTTACAATCGATAGAAAAGGTCTGATACATATTATGCCAATTACAGGTATCCCAACATTTACCACTGAAGCACACAATAGGTAACGCCAGCTTCATGTAACTAACATAATCAACCCATTATACTGTCCCACTGCTGGGCACGGGTCTCCTCTCAGAATGAGAGGGATTAGGCTATAGTCCACCACGCTGGCATAGTGTGGGTTGGCAAACTTCACACGCCATCAAGAAAATCTCTCAGGCATGCAGGTTTCCTTACGATGTTTTCCTTCACCGTTTAGGCACGTGATAATTAACTATTAATACGCACATGACTTCGAAAAGTCAGAGGTGCGGGCCTTGGGTTCGAACTCGAGACCTTTGACTAGGCAGTCCAACGGTCATACCACTAGGCTATCACTGCTACTGTAACTAAAAATACAAAAACATTGACTGGTAAAGCTGTCTCTAAAGATGTACTTACAGAACTAAATATTTTCATTTAATTACAATAAAAAAACAAACAGCCTCTCCTCACCCTCAGCATACACCTTCTCCGTCCCGTCGTGGATAAAAAGGTCTGCAATGATTGCAGCACAAACAATGTTAATAGTCGCATTGCCAAACCCACCATTCATAACAAAGATGTCCTCCACAATTGCTTGTATCTCTGCTAGATCTGTACCACGGAGGCTGTTACCGTCCGCCGGCGAAACGTTGCAAAACCACAAGAATGTCATCTCGACACCCACGGGTAATGCCGCTAAACAAAATAGGGCCAGAAGGACGGTTAAATAATGGGTGTTATTCTTTTATTGTGTCAACATGAAACCATATTTTAAATTTGCTACCGCTAAGCTAGCGAGACTAGCGCCTGTGATGTCGAATTTCTCGTCATCGGCGTAGGATGTGGGAGAGAATTTCGACACTACTGGCAGTGATCTCAGCTTAGTGGCTAAAGCGTCCGGTGTATAACAGGAGGGACGTAGCTTCGAATTCTGCCTGAGATTGATTTTTTTTTCACTAAAATGTATTTCCTTAAAGATGTTGAGGTTCCGGTAGCAGGTCAAACCAACATTTATGGTGAAATTTTACATGTAACATTTCACCATAAATGTTGTTCATTTTAACATACCATCACGCCTGTAGAGGCGTACTTAATGTACACCCACAGTTCGCCGTTCGTTGTTTAGGTCCCATAATAGGGGGCGAGCCTATTGCCATTAACCGGGCACAAATCCAGACTCCGAGCTGCTAGTGAGAATTTCATAGAAAAAGTCAGTAACACTGCTCGACCTGGGGATTGAACCCAGGACCTCTAGCGCAGCAGTCGCGCTTGGGACCACTAGACTAATGAAATGATTACCTTCAAAAATAAAATCATGTATGAACCTTCTGCCGAGCGCTTGCGTGCGACCAGTCGGTTCTGACCATAACTGCGATTATAGTGGGCGCCCTAATATCCTTGCTGCGCCATATTACTCTGTTTACTTGTCGGCACGTGACGACCACAGAGATACGATGATCATTAATAGGTACACTATACTTCAGGGTAAGATAGGAACTTCCCGTGCCATTAAAATTACGAGCGATAGATACCTAGAACAAACGCGGTCCGTTTCGAGTCTTACGTCACGTCAGCTTGACAAAGATATAAATCAAATCGGGATCAGTATTTGTATGAAATTTTCCACTCTCTTTTCGCTCTTTATCTTTGTCGTGTTATTCTGTACTGTTTCCAAATATTAAGACATTTGTGATGTAAGTACCTATTTCTGAATAAAAATTTTAGTGATAGAAAAATTCGAATTGCATCCTCGAGATTGCTATCGAGATCACTGTGATGTCCAGAAATTCTCTTCGTTGCAAAAGTACAAGATTATAACTACCTATTTCTTAGATTTTGATTGCAAAACCTATCCAAAACGACAGAGCCAAACTCTGTACTATCAACAATTGGAAACACTCAAAATTTCCCCAAAAAGGTTGGTCGTATGGTCAACCTACCAATATGTGTAGTGTGTCGTGTGCACAACATCCCATTTTGTGACTGCTAGACTGCCAAAAACGTTTTGATTACTAACAAATATAACGCAACTCTGTACTATGATGTTTTGATGATGCAAATTGGTAATTACGGTGAAGAAATCCAAAAATGCTCAAGTCTAGACTTTTTGGCGTTGATGGACTGTTGAAATTGAAAGTCTGTTGATTTCTGATACATGAATATTAGATATATTGGAATAAAGCATTTTACGGATTTTATAGTGTTATAAAGCTATAGTGTCCGAAATGTCGGGATATAATCCGTAAAGTGGTGTTATTTCAATATGTAAAGTGATTTCATTTCAATACGTGAAGTAGTGTTATTTTGATCTTTTTCATCTTGTTTTCATCTATGAGCAACTTCGTGCATGAATTCAATTAGCAAAATAATTACAAGATAGCAAACTATTTTTTATCATAAAGATAATAGACGCCAGCAACACCAGTAGTATCTAAGTCTAGTGCGTTGTGATCTTCAGAGCTCAGTTGTTCAATCACTTGCCTAGTAGTTTCATTGGCTGCATTACCCTTCAAACCGCAAAACAATATTATACTGAGCTTCTTAGATGGATCTTGATCCCAAATTGCCGCTGCTAGGTCAGCCTGGGTCCCAAAGGCTTCCTTGTGTAAGCGACAGTTTGTTTGTTGAAGTGTAAGGGTTACGCTAAGCTTATTTGGTCATCAGAATGCGCGTGATTCAATGCAAGTGTCACAACTTACTTATGTCACAAGAATGGCTTGAATTCCTCGAAAATATGACTATTTACTTATTTCGGTCAGCGGCCGGAATCCCTGACCTAGTACGTATGAATAACATACATAACATCACGCCTGTATTTCCCGATAGCTTAGGCAGAGGCGTACTAATTTACACCCATAATCCGCCGGTATGTGTAGGTCCCATGTAGGAGCGAGCCTATTGCCATTAATCCGGCACAAATCCCAAACTCCAAGCTGCTACTGAGAATTTTATACAAAAACCCCAATAACACTTTGCTCTACCAGGGAACAGAACCCAAGACTAGCGCTCGCAGTCAACCACATAGTAATGAAGCAGTAAGTATGAATAATATTTAAATATAACCTCTGCCTAACCCTTCGAGGAATACAGTCGTGAAGTGTTGAAAAGAATTTGACCTAGCGAACTTAATAATCTTGCAACGAGTATGACAGTAAATGTGGAGTGAATCATGCGCATGCGCATTCTGCTACCATACATAGTCATGTATGACCAGAACTAATAAAGACTTGATGGTAAAGGTTCTTCCGCGAAATATTTGTGTACCTCAACCTTAAACCTTGGTCCTCGCTCTTATGACCTTTGGGTAAGTGACCATTATGGTCTATCGTGCAGTATGGGCCTGGTTTGGCCGCCTGTGTTTGTTTCTGATGAAAATAAGTACTATTTTGTGATTTTTCTGCATTTTGCATTACGTTCGAATTCCGCCCGCGATCGACTTTTTCTTTCACAAAAATAACTTTATTTTCTATTTTCTAAAAGGTCATGCAGAAATTCATCAGCTTACAGTTAGGTTAGGTTAGTAATTTAAGTACTATTTTGTCATTTTATTATATCTTTTTGCATTTTGCATTATGTTCGAATCCTGCCCGCGACCGACTTTCTTTCACAAAAATAACTTTGTTTTCTATTTTCTAAAAGGTCATGCAGAAATTCATTAGCTTATAGTTAGGTGTATGTATTTATGACCGACGGGTTAATAGACGATACAGCTACCGCAGACTCTTATGTAATTTTATAAAAAAACTAAAATTTTGCCCAAGTGAGAACTTCTCTCGGATTCGATTCGACTGGAATCGAGTCCGAGAGCCTCGATCGACCTCTTCTTTGACTTTGCACTATCGAGTAACTATTTTTTTAAATACATGTAGTGTGTGTGTAGTGTAGTGTAGTGTAGGGTCATTAGTTTGTCAGTAGATCCAGGTATTATTCAAACCAACGCACATGTACAATATAACCTGATGAATGAACATAGAAAACGCAATAGAAGTAACTATGCAAGAATCGTAGCAAGAGTCTGTAGTGTTTCCTTTTTTAGAAAACGTGAATGTGTATGTATGTTGACATCTGTTTGAGTTAGTTATTAATAGCTTCTAAAACGTTTTCAACACGCTTGTATTCTCCAAAGGGTAGGCAAAGAGCTAATGTATGATCACAGTTCGCCGGTATGATTAAGAGTCCGGCGGACTGAATTTCCCTTACAAACGTAATACCGAAATAAATTGTAATTCAAATACAATTTTATCAAATTGTATTATTATTCGAATTTGGATACCGTTAATCTAGTTTCCTACTCTACCTACCATTTCGTCCAAAATACTTCACTAGTTTGTATTGAAAATTCGGTCCGCCGGACTTTTAATTGCATTAACCGGACATATATCCAAATTCCGAGCTGCTACTGAAATTTTATGGAAAGGCTCAATAATATTTTGTTTGGCCTCGGATTTGAACCATCAGCGTAGTTTCTAGCTAGCCACTAAAAAGGCTTGACACATGCCCAATGCTCCTCGCTGCGGACTGTCCGGTGTAATTGCCCGTGTGAGTCACGCGCGCCCCGATACCCAAACATAGTCGAGCACAAACCATGGGCCGTGAACTCTTACTTCCGCGTTATTTGGTCATAACCTCCAATCCAACATTGAACTTCAAGTTAGCTTCCACTGGAAAATTTGAAAATTTCCATTGGAAAATTTTGTATAACAGTTTCTTTTCCGATACGGTGTTCCAAAAGGACGCGGCGGTAGCCTAATGGCTAGGGCGTCGGACTTGCATCATGTGATTGCCGGTTCAAAACACACCCATTGCACTACCGACGTGAACTCACTCGTAACACCAGCATTTAACTTAGCATGAGAGGAATACTAGTCATGTGCGATCCACAAGAAAGAAACACATTTATTACAATACTTAAAAAATACTTAGTAAAGAAGAACAAATTAGAAAGAGTAAAAATATGAAATAAGAAAACTAAAATTATGAATATGCTGATTTGTGAGAACATAAAAGGACCCTAGCACAGCATGTGCCACTTCATTGCAATAAATGACGCGGCGCTGGTATTCTGCTAGGGCCTTGAGCGACTTCACGCACATCGGACCGCTACCAAAAATCATTAAACTAAAAACATGTAAATATGTAATGATATTCTTACATCCCTTTAAGATCAGGAATCATAAAAGATGCTGTAACTACTGAAAATATTCAAGACGAAACAAAGAAGATTAAAAATAAATATTATCGGATATTGTTTTCGGCATATTTTTAATGTTAAACAAGAAATCGATGACTACATTAGTTAATCTTAATCCGGTGCCAGGAGGAGCGCGTCAAGTCGGCGTGACAACTTAATACATATTACTGGTTTACGAGCGGCGCGCGGCGTGGCGGCGGCGCGTGCGCATATGGTCAGTGACAGCCACGCAGGCGATAACATGGAGTTAGTGGAGATTACTTTTTTAATATGGTCATAACGTTAGTATTTTGAGGCTGATGTCCTCGTATATATGTACTTTGTTTACATGAAATATAATTAATGTTTTGTAAATTTTCAGCATATTATATCATCACGCCTGTATTCCCTGAAGGGCTAGGCAGAGGTTTAATAATGTATATCCACATTTCGGTATGTTTAGGTCCTATGTACCTAATAGGCGGCGAGCCTATTGCCATTAACCGGGCACAAATTATGATGATGGTTAATATTGGACGATACAAATATTATTATTTTTTAAACATTGTCCTACACTCTTGTATTGTGGAAGCGTTTATATAAATTTTGACACAAGTACATCAAAATCTTGAAATAACTATCTGTAGGTTATATAAATATTTGTTTCGTGCGGGGATCGAACTCACAGCCCGTGGCGGTGATGCCAATCGCAAAACGTGCCGTGCCGTCGAGGAGGCTTAAGTGCTTGTGTGTATTTTTTTAAAGAGCTCCTGCACTAGGTATAAGCCCTGTGTTGCGGGGAACGTCAGCCAGACTTGAAACAAAAATCCGTAGATCACACAAATTGTATCGAGTGGGAATCGAACCCCCGGCAATGTTAGTGGCGAGAAGACACGTGCAGTTTCTATACAACCTACTGATACTACTATAAACGTGAAAGTTTGTCAGGATTTATGGATGTATGGATATTTCTTACTCAACCACGCCAGAACGGCTGAACGGATCTGGATGGAATTTGGTGCAGAGATAGATTATAGTCTATACGCTTAAATCGTACGTCTATACATCTAAATACGCCCAGTATAATAATGAGCTGGCAAACCATTAGGGGCAAGCATGCCGACAGCACTTCATATTGATTGTATTTTATTTGTTCATTTTATCTGTGTGTGTTGTACGGACCTTGACTCAATAAATTTGTTTTTCTTTCTTTCTTCTTTTTTTATATACTTTTTATCCAGGTCGGATCCAATTTTTTTTTATGGAATAAAGGGACAAACGAGCAGTCGGATCGCCTGATGGTAAGCGATTACCGCCGCCCATGGACACCCGCAACACCAGAGGAGTCACAAGTGCGTTGCCCGCCTTTTAAAAGGGGATTGGGCCTCCGGCAAACTCACTCACTCGGCGAAACACAGATAGATTTTGGTCTGCAATAGCACACAGGTTCATTTTTATCTAGGTCGGATCCAATTCTGAAGTCCACGCAGACGAAGTCGCGAGCAGAAGCTAGTAATTATTATACTGTGTCACCAGTATTAGCAAGTACACACCACGCCGTTATTCCGTCGGAATAGCGTTGATTTTAGTTATGCTGTTGCTTGACTTGATCACGTATACCGGTCGTTAAATTCATTCCGTTGTTTCGCAGAAGAGCCAAATCTTATCAAATCTAACGTGCGTTGACCGCGGTCAATCACCCGTGTTACCTTAGTAGTTAATTGAACGAGAATATGGGGGAGACTTAAAAAAAAATTAAGTATAATAACTACATCAATGACTGCCTCGTTAGCCTAGTGGTCCTGAGCGCGACTGCTACGCTAGAGGTCCTGGATTCCATAGTGTTATTGGGTTTTTCTATGAAATTCTCAGTAGCAGCTCGGAGTTTGGAATTTGTGCCCGGTTAATGGCAATAGACCCGCACCATATTACATGGGTCCTAAACATACCGGCGAACTGTGGGTGTAAATTAGTACGCCTCTGCCTTTTGGGGAATACAGGCGTGATGGTATGTTATGTTATCAATGACTGATGTATGCGTGTCGTCAGCTGGGACTGGTCTACTCAAAGCCACTATGGTTCTTTCCTCAAAAGGCCACCTCAGACATTGCCGTGTATTGTAACACTCACATATTGCTACTTCTATGCCTGGACTTTATAAGAGATTACGATTCTCTAAGTTTGTTTCGTCGTTTCTTCTCAGATGTCGTTAGATTGAAATGCTGGCGCCATCTAATTTAAAACATTGACTTGTAAAAAATATAGACAACAAGGTAACTTGCTTTTCAATAGATGTCGCCAACGTTACCTTATGACGTAAATTCAGAATGTGAAGGCAAATTTCGATCAAGCGGGTGGGACTCGCGGTGGCTTAGCGGTCAGAGCGTCTGGTGTATCTAACCAGAAGACGCAGGTTCGAATCCTGCCCGCGGTTGAATTTTTCCTTCACTAAAACAACTTTATGATCTTAGCATGTAAATTGCAAAAACATCACAAAAAGATAACATAGATATAGATATAGACACCAAACCAAAATGTGCCCAGCACGCCACGGTCGCGACTGGGTGACAGACTTATAAAGGAAATTTGGAGCTTGGCGCTGACGGTACGCTTTGTCAGTTTGGACGTGGCTGTTAATGGGTAAAAAGATCTATTTACCTCGTTACAGTAAAAATTATCATTTACTGTTCTACTAACATTAATGTTCAGCTGTTTTAGTTTGTCATTTCCTTATCTACGAGTTAAACACTTTTTGGTTGACGCCACGATTGGCGCTGCTGAGAGGTCGGCTTCGGTCCCACTATTTATAGGTTGAATTCCCATACGGAACTCTATATTTGTATTTCGGGGACTCTGGGATTCTTACCTCAATAAAACTGACTCAGTTGTCATCATTAGTACATGGAGGAGGGCACTGTGTCCTCGTAAAATACCCCTCTAGAACCTTCTAGAGTTATCACACTGAGTTCCGTCTTTACCATAAGGGCACAAGGGGCATAGGTCCAGGTCCCCAGTCTTGTAGGAGTCCCCAGGGGTATATCAGAAGAATCATACAATTATCCACTTGTTAAAAGGGCCCCAAACTATGTTATGCCCAAGGGCCCCTGGACGGCCTAAGACAGCCCTGATCACACATAATTTCTAGCATTTAATATCATCATCATATTCCTGCACTTCTCCCAATTTGTTTGGGGTCGGTGCAGCCGGTCCTTTCCTTACATTCAACCCTTTCAGCCGTCACCTCATCATAAATCATATCGGCCTTAACACAATCCATCCATCTTTTCTTTGGTCTCCCTCTACCCCTCCACTCCTTCAAATTCATATTCACCACTCTTTTAGTCATGTGCGTTTCCCTTGCCTTCTCATTACATGTCCATCCCAAGACCAATAATTCCCTTCCAACTTCTAGTCTTTTATTATAATATATGTAATTATGTTACACAATGTGTCCAAGTTTATAAATTCACTTGCAAAAACAATTAAGCCTAAACGAAGTGTATTTAAGTATTTTATCAGTAGTTTGTATCGGATGCGCCCACGCAGTGTCAGTGAGACACCACGTTTGGTGGCCGCCGTAGAGTGGGGGGAGATTTAGATAAAATGAACATAATGACAAGTTAAAAAGACTATTATTGAAAAGGTTATTAAGACCGGCGCCGGCGCTAAATAGTTTTACTGTGTTTCCTAATGTGTATGATGGGAGTACGAAATTTCTAAAGGGGTATTATAGGGTATTTATTCAATACCCCTCTCGGGGTATTTATCAAGTAAATACATACACATCATAGATACAATGCAAAATCTATTGTCTTGTACAATCAGCAGCACATCAAGGTATTACAAACTGTCATGCCCCAATGGATAATAATCAAAATAGATTAAATAAATTTGTCAGTTTTGGATACCATGATGTTGACCCTACTCCGGGGGCTATTAAGGGCGTTGTTAAATTAATGCTCTATTGGAGTCCTCTGGGTTCGATCGAGCAACGTGTTATTGGATTTTTCTATGAAATTCTCAGTAGCAATTAGCAGCTCGGAGTTTCGATTTGTGCTTGGTTAGTGGCAATAGGCTCGTACTCTATTACATGGGGCCTAAAGATACCGACGAACTATGGGTGTACTCTACATACACCTCTGCCTCCTTCGGGCAATACAGGCGTGATTGTTTGTTATGTTAATGCTCTATATAAAGCCAGGTAAAACTGGATTTGACCCATTCAACTCAACGCGAAAAACGATATATTTTCTAATCCGCGGTAATTTACTTTGTTATTTCAAAATTAAATCAATATTTTCTTTCGACAGTCCACAGGTTGGATTGTCCCCTACTCACCCTAATTACATAAAACAAACTCGGCATGTGACTCACTTTATACAGTTAATGTGATCAATTGGATTAGTTACAGTAAACAATTGACAAATCTGGGTCACCACACCGTGGAGGCAGACGAAAGAACTTATTACGTTGACAAAGTAATAAGTTCTTTCTGTCGGTAAAGTAAAATGCGGTGGTAGGACTTGCGATCATGTGGTTGCCGGTTTGAAACCCACCCATTGCGCTACTGAAGTGAACATACTCGTAACAAAAGCATTTACCTTACAAACACAACACAACCACGCCGCATTCCAACCGGCGAATTCAGCTATCAACCACACCAGAGTCCCGATCTCATCCGAAGTTAGCCTCTTGCGACCCCTAATACTAGAAAGCTTTTTTTTAAGTGTGGGTTAAATACACCCTTAGTTAATTATACTTTAAGAAAAGTACTGAAAAAAAATACAAAACGTAGTACCATCACGCCCTGAACACTTTTAACCCTTCGAGGAATATAGGCGTAAATGACTACCATTTGATTAATAGACTTTTGACCATTTCTGGCAATAAATTACAACTTAAGCATATTAAAATAAGTGTAAGGTATGTAGTTCGTTAATTATCACGGAAAACATCGTGAGGTAACCTGCATGCCTGAGAGATTTTCTCGACAGCGTGTGATTTCCAACCCGCACTAGACCAGCATGGTGGACTATAGTCTAATCCCTCTCATTCTGAGAGTAGACCCGTGCCTAGCAGTGGGACAGTATAATGGGTTAATTATGTTTATGTTATGTTACGCACAGGGGGACTAAAATAGCAAATTTTGATGAATACGGCTACACGTGACATAATGTCCAGTAGAAGCTGATCTCGCATTGTATAGCCTTTTCGTACACATAGAGGTCAGGTTATCCTGGCATATATGGGACGTTGTGTATCCACGGTCTGTGAATCGTATTGTGGTTTATCATTTTAATTCCATTAAGGATCCGGCGGAGCGTGAATTGCCAATAAAAACGTAATACCAAAATAAATCGCAATCCAAATAATATTTTATTAAATTGTGTTATTATTCGGATTCGGATACCGTTAATATAGGTTCCGACAATACCACTTCATGTTCTGCTACTTCACTAGAAATAAACGACCGGAAAATCGTTCCAGACTTGGTAAAGTTATCAGGAATTGCATTCGCTTACATTTATTTCTAGTGAAGTATTCTGGACAAAATTGTAGAGTAGGAACCTAGATTAACGGTATCGGAATCCGAATAATAACAGAATTTGATTATATTGTGTTTAAATTACTATTTATTTTGCACAATTTACTACAATTCTATGCTAAATTTGGCTCTTAAGTCAAATCTTTTGATATCCTCGACAAAGTCTGTGTACCTATGTCACAAACCAGTTACAATACCTACAAGATGTTACTGTTGTGCGTGCTAGGTGCAGTGTCTACATGCGCATGAGTCACGAGTCACGGGCGGGCAGGATGACCGTGCGCAGGTCAAGGAGTAACGGAGACCTTACGTCAACACTATCTAACGTCGACCGCTTACATGAGTATTATTATATAGTACGAGTTACCGGGGTTAGCTACGTATTATGATCAACAAGCTGTACGCCGCGGTTCCACCCGCTAAAAAATTACATGACATTCATACAAACTTTCACCCCCCTTTTAATCACCTCAGGGGATGAATTTCCAAAAAATCTTTCTAATCGGATGCCTACGTCATACAAAGAACACACTCTCCAAGTTTCAGGTCTCTACGATCAGCAGTTTAGGCTGTGCGTTGATCCGTCAGTCAGACATGCAGGACAAAGCATTATATATGTATAGATAATGTAGTATGATGCTTGTGTCCCTCAGAGAGTAAGCAAAGCTCTACTTTATGAACTGTTTTTATTTTTATTGGTTCATTCGCCAAACGAGCAGACGAGCCACCTGATGGTGAGTGGTCATTACCTGCAACACTATAGGAGTTGCTGATGTGTTGTTGAGCCTTATGCTCTTAAGCAGACGCAAAAGCCTAAACTCACAGCAAGGTGCTTTACGACAGACATCGACGTAAGGGTGGTCGCCAACTAGTCAGACTTCAAGAGGTCCTTACACCAAATTTTCTGGTATCTTATAAGATGTCTATCTGGCATGTGGCAATGGCAGTGAGGAACTGTATCCTTACCTGACCCCACGCGGGCTGAAAACGCCCTGGAGAAATTTTGATGAATACTGTGACTTCGTCTGTACTTAGGTAGAATCTGCAGGAGTATGATCTTCTCGCATCCTTTCTCTCTCACGTATAATTGTCAAAATCCGTGACCAAATGCTGTATTGGAACTTGCCAATCACGAGCTACTTACATCACAAAATTGGACTTAAAAAAGGTTCAAAATATAATATAATTTCGGTATATTTTCCGAGTTATAAAAGTCAGAAATATCACATTTTGGTTAATTTTACATCTAAATTCAAACGAATTGGTTCGCGTTTGACGTTGTTTCTTCGGATTTTGTCCTCTTCATTCCTCAAAAAACAATTCATTTGAATTGGGACAATTCCACTTATTCGGTTAGTAAATAGTTCATGAATATCCAAAGATTCTAAAAAACGTAAGTCTTTAGTTACTAATAGTTAAAATTAACCGAATGATTACGCATAGTTTAGGGCTACTGCGATTCAATCGTGAATTCCGTCAACCCTATGTTAATTGATTACGTCATTCATTAACAGGTAATAGGGAATTATTTCGCGGTGTAAGTTATAGGTATTCTAATCAAATCAATATTAAAAATTCTCATTAGCAGCTCGGAGTTTGGATTTGTGACAGGAGAATGGTTTGATACCGGCGAATATGGGTGTACACCGTTACCTAACCCTTCGGGAATACAGGCGTGATGGTATTTGAATATAACGTGGGTCATATTTGTGTTATTTTTTTAACAGCCTTATTAATCTATCCGTGTCCCATCCTAGTGGTCAGCGGACTGCTACGCAAGATGTCCAGGATTCAATTCCTAGGTCGAGCAAAGTGTTATTTGGTTTTTCTATGAAATTCTCTAACCTATTGCTCTTAATTTATTCCGACTGCTATTCGGAATTTCTTAGAAAACCCAATAACACTGCATGTATAGTATTATTGGCTTGACCTGGAAATCGAACTCAGAACCTTTAACTTAGCAGTCACGCTTATGATCAAAGGTGACGACGATAACATGTAATAACGATGACTTGTTGATACTTACAGATATAATTAGTCCAAAATAAAAAGCTTGTTATATTAACAATTAGTATTAAGATCAGCAGTGATAGCCTAGTGGTATGACCGTTGGTCTGCCAAGTCAAAGGTCTCGAGTTCGAAACCAAGGCACGCACCTCTGACTTTTCGAATTCATGTGCGTATTAAATAGTTAATTATCACGCGCTTAAACGGTGAAGGAAAACATTGTGAGGAAACCTGCATGCCTGAGAGATTTTCTCGATAGCGTGCGAAGTCTGCCGACCCGCACTAGGCCAGCGTGGTGGACTATAGCCTAATCTGTCTCATTCTGAGAGGCGACCCGTGGTGGGACAGTATAATGGGTTGATTATGTTTTATGTACAATTAGAAAACACATTATTTTTCTAGATACTTTCAATCTTATCTAATGCTAATTTAAGCCAAACATCCGTTCCCGATAACCAGTTAATCAATACGTTCTATGTCTCTTAAGAATGTAATTAGCGAATATTTTTAGCCGATTACAGGGATCAATCTAAGGTGAGGCTATAAATATAGCAGCAATGCGTCTTTGTATGGATAGCCGTGTCAACTTGTGGGTCACAGCGGATATTATGGTACAGAGTATAAATAGAAGGTTAATACTGACATTGTAACACGTCAGGGATCTTTGTAGCGACGCGAGTAGGCTGTCTATAATATACCATCACGCCTGTATTCCCCGAAAGGTTAGGCAGAGGCGTACTAAGGCGATTAACATACGGTACCGCGCACCGCTGCGGTAGGCGGTGAAGCGGATCTCATGTCGCATTGGCCTCTAATGAATCCGTTGATGCCTAACACACTTACACCGCCCGACCGCGCGGGGCACCGCTACGAATCGCTTTACCGCCATCGCCTTCCGCGGCGATGCGCGGTGCCGTGTGATAATCGCCTTATGTATATCCACAGTTCGCTGGTATGTTTAGGTCCCATGTAATAGGCGAGCCATTAACCGGGGACAAATCCAATACTTCAAGCTGATACTGAGAATTTCATAAAATAACCTAATAATACTTTGCTCGATTTGGGAATCGAACCCAGGACTTCAAGCGGAGCAGTCGCGATCGCTAGGCTAACGAGGCAGTTTCTTGTTGTAATAGGATGACAAGGAAGCATACAGTCCTCCATCATTGTTATATGCAGGGTGGAGATACCAATGACGTATGTATTATAATTATTGAAAAAAATCTGACTGACATGGGGAACCTTACCTTTTGCCGTTCCTCTGCACAGCGGTGTCGCCGCCGCGGCGCCATCGCCAGGTCAACTGCACCGGGCACATACCTACATGCTTCATAACTGATCACTACTTCCCTTATTGCCATCAACAGTTCATACCTATGTAGGCATTATGCTCCATTAGAGGCCCTGGTATTTTTTTTATACCGCTAAGCTGGCAAACAATCATACGGCCCACCTGATGGCAAGTGGTTACCGTAGCCTATGGACGCTTGCAACACCAGGGATAACGTGCGTGGAAGGAAGATCCTCTTTTCTTTCAATATCTGGATTTTACGCCTCGTCCGCATTCTGCGTACTGACTGGCGTGCGATCTTCACCAATCAGAGAGTCATTTGTGATTACCAGCCTGTTTACCAGAAATTTACTGGTGATGGACTGCTGGCGATGGATGTCTACTTCTGTTCTGGTACTCGGACTTACCTAAGGATCGAACCCAGAACGTTTCCGCCGCTCTTGCGATCACTAGAGTATTATGGTGGTTACATAAATAATAATTAAATCACTGGTAATTGACCCCTTGGCAAGGCTTGGCATCGTAACGAATTGGTGATTACTAAGAGACTGTTTGCTTACCTGTACTCCAAGTACTGCGATTACTAACCCACCTGACAGTGGTTGATTATGGAAATTGGGACAGTACACAGTATTCCGTAAGAACAACATAATTAGGCAGAGGTCTACTAATATAGGTTGAAGTGGAGTACATAACGTAGACATATTTACTTTGTAGGTACGATATAGAATAAATCAGAGCGTAATATTGGTTGTATATTTGATTAGTAATGTAATAGGGGGCGCGCCTATTGCCATTAACCGGACACAAATCCAGACTAGCATACTGAGACTACATACATACACTCACGCCTTTCTCCTACAGGGGTAGGCAGAAACTAGACCGCCACTTGCTACGATTCTTGCATACTTCTTTCGCTTCTTCCACATTCATACATCTTCGCATACTGAGAATTTCATAGAAAAACCCAATAACATTTTACGTGGGAGAGCCATGCTTCGGCACGAATGGGCCGGCTCGACCGGAGTGATACTACGGCCTCACAGAAAACCGGCGTCAAACAACGCTTACGTTGTGTTTCACGAGTGAGTGAGGTTACCTGAGGCCCAATCCCCTTTTAAAAGGTCGGCAACGCACTTGTTACTCCTGTGGTGTTGCGGGTGTCCATGGGCGGCGGTAATAGCTAACCATCAGGCGATCCGTCTGCTCGTTTGCCCTCCTATTCCATAAAAAAAAATTACATTTTGTTCAACTTGGGATTTGAATCCAGTACCTCTAGCGTAGCAGTCGCCCTCGGGACTACCAGATCAATAAGGCAGAATTCAAAATAGTGTAACTGAAACAATGTTTATAAACACCGTCATACCGTCCCATCCGTCTTCCCCATAATACATCAACAAACGAGGGTTCAAATTTTATTGGCCAATAAAAACTGTGTACAGAATTAACTTTAGTTGCCCCCGAAGCCCCGAGACCACCCGAATGAACCCTCGGCAAATAGATCGAGTACACTCGGCAACAACGATTTTACAAAAGTAATTCTCCTTTTTTACTTGACTATAAAAAAGGAAGGGTTGTATGAATTATGCCGTATGCGGATATGATGGGAAAGGGAGTGAGTGAGGAGATGATGGCTGATAGAGATGAATGCAAGAAAAGGACATGCTGCGCTGACCACAAATAAGTTGGGACAAGGGCATGAAGATGATGATGATGTGGAGGTGTGTATGTGTTTGATCATAGCTCAAAAACTACTCATCAAATGTTGACAAATCGAAAGATTCGTTTTAATATTTATAAATTTGCACAGGTATGAGTATTATGAACAGCAGAGCTAAAATAACAGTTTTTGATAAATCATAATATATGTTTCTCATTTGAAAATTGCGATCAAGGAGCAAGGATTGAATATTAGGATTGTCTATATTTTGTGTTCTTTTGTCCTAGGATTTTTTGAGCTGCAAGGAGTTGAGGCGTTTTGTATAATTGACTGAAAGTTCAATAATTTTTGTTGTTTTTAAAAAATCGTTGCCTGCCACACTAGGATTTCCTACTGTATCGTGGGTGTGTTTACAAACACACATTCTCACATAGACAAACGTAGCGTCGACACAAGTAGCGTAGAAGCCGATACGCCAAACGACAACTACTATTAAGTATTATGTAGTAAAATGCTTGTGATTACACTTGTGTTTCTGATAATACAAGCGCAGCCGCCGGGCATCGCCCGCATCGTTACAAACTTAGTGACAAACAAACATGTGTTATTAGGGGAACATGTGCGTGTACGCATCTCGACAATCCCATTCGAAAATACACCTTACATACTACTCTATAAATTGTACTTTATCCTAACACTCGATAGCGTACACGAGATTATTGCATTTTGAACTTGAAAAAGAAAGAAATTAAGTTGAAATTTCATGTGTAGTGTATATTTAGTGCGTAATAATGTTTCGGTCTTTTATGCTTATGAAAACAAATATGACTTCAATTATTATTGAATAATGCTTTTCAAATTTAAACTTTACTATGTACAAAATAAAATTAATATTTATTTAAATTAATTTTCTTAACTGTGAATAAGTTCAGGATTTCTTTGTCAAAATCGTTTGTGTACTTTGAACTCTATTTCTAAACCAATAAAGTTGAAATAAGTAAACCATTAGTTATATTTGGTAGCCACGTGTTAGTTTAAAAGGGTGTCATAATAGGTTAGCGAAGGGTTATATTGTAGTTATCGCCGCAGCATGCATGCCCGCAATCAACTCCGGCGCATGCACTTGATAAATGTTGCGTAAGAGTCGCTATTGTACTGTTTGGACAAAATTGTTATAATAAATAAAATCAATACTAATATTATAGGTATAAATGCGAAAGTAGCTCTGTCTGTTACCATTTCACGCCTAAACCACTGAATAAATTTTGATGAATTTTGGTAAAGAGATATATTGGACCTAGGAGAAGGATGTAGGCTACCTTTTGTCTCGAAAAGTCATTTGGGATGCAAGTAAATTATTAAATAAGTATTCCAATTTTCCTGAAAATTTTCTAGCATTGAGTCCGAAATTTGGGAAATTCCTGTAGGATTGGGAGAAATGAGATCATTGTGAGGACACAGCTATTTTAATAAGAGGAAAACAGAACGAAGTTTCTAATCTGCAACGCATCACATAGTGTGATGTGGTCTTCATTACTCTAACATCACACAGCCCTCTTAAAAAAAAAACATTTTTAATCGATACCGGATATTGTAACCCAATTCCTCTCACAAAAAATCTAGCCTCGGCGGGTATCGAACTCCCCACGATTTCATATCTAGGCCAAAGGATTGGAGTGCACATAAATCGAGCCCCATTGTCAGCCACTTACGCGGTCACTCACACCAGATTAGATAAGTGATACATGTGTGATCTGACCCATATCTGAAGCTCGAACATAGATAAACTTGCAGATGTTGCGGTTGATATACAAGTAAATATGTATTTTAATATTTTTTTTCTGAAAAAAACCTATTACTCCACTACTGTTGGGCACGGATTTCCTCTCAGAATGAGAAGATAGTCCACCACGCTAGCCTAATGCAGGTTGGCAGACTTCACACGCTGTCGAGAAAATCTCTCAGGTATGCTGGTTTCCTCACAATTCTTTTTTTATACCACTAAGGTGGCAAATAACTGCTCTGGTGAAGAAAATATATGAAAATATCTTTTGTGGTGACCGTATTTATGTGTGGTCGTTAGGTGGTGTGTAAATGTTCATCAGTTCATGGTGACTTTATGCAGGATGATAATTAAAAAGGCGAATGATGAAATATTTAATTGACTTTCAATTACATCCCTAGCCAATACAATTTCTTATGTTGCGTGTTATCAGAACTGAGGGTTACTGAACAACTGAAGTGAAAACGCAAAACAAGTTCTCACTATCCAAAACATATGTGTCAGCATTGTCACTACAAATCTAAGGGGCATCCCTACTCGGTGCTGCCGACTACCCGGGACGGTGGATCCTGTAAAGGATCCAAAACTAAAGATTGAATAACATATTACAATATAATGCGATAATCTGCGTCATTAGTCCAGTGTTCGTAAGCGTGTTTTGCGTTTTGCGTTTTATTTTTAATAACTAGTTTCTCCTCCAACAAAACCGACCCACAGTTTTGTGGTAAAAATAAGATTTTGATGTTTGGATTTTGACACTGACTTTAAAAGACTATCCAAGTTTTTATTATTACGAATTCGCGGGTAACAGTTTAATCAAGCAAAGTTATAAATAAATGTCTAATGCAATATAATTTCAAGTGAATTATTGATATAGAAGCCGTGGCGCTGCGTGGGGTCTTAAAATAGACCACTCAAGCTACTTCCGCGTGTGTCGTAAGCAGCAATTAAACCTAAATCGAGTTTTTAGGGCTTTAACAGCCTAGGAAATAGCACCGGCCGTACCAGGCATCATTCGTGAACCATGTAAATCTGAAATTTTAGATTAATTTTCTTTGCATATCATGCTTGCTCTATCACTGACTTTGATTTTATTTTTAGCTGTTGCACTCGGCTTCTAGGCGGAAGATGAAACATACACCAGATTTTAGTTTAGACCTCCAGCAATACAACTTATACAACTGTGAAAACTACATCCAACTTCGTGCAATATTTTTTGCGTGATGCGTATACAAACATATATAGAATGAAAATTGTAAAAATAATAATGTTGGCTTCTATTGTTCTTAGAAAGACACCTCATATTAATTTTTCTTTAATATCTAATAGCCTAATCCCTTTCATTCTGGGACACTGTTGATCATTATTATAATTATTATCTACACTAATATTATAAAGAGGAAAGATTTGTATTTTTGTATAGAGCCGATTTTAAAAATTCTTTCGCTGTTAGAAAGCTACATTATCACTGAGTAACATAAGCTATATTTATTACTAGAAAAAATTAGGAATCCTGACTAAAACTTCAATAATGTCCACCCGTGCGAAGCCGGGACAGGCCGCTAGTCTTCTATGTATAGACACTGGCCAGGATAAGTCTCGTATTGGCCAGTAATGTCACTAAGCTACATTGCCCTTAACATGAAACACAATAATGTTAACACATTATTGCTTCATCATCACCACAGCCTATAGCAGTCCACTGCTGGACTTAGGCCTCCGGAAATGTGCGTCATTTCACCCTGTCCTCGGCTTGTCGCATCTAGCTTCCGCCAGCAACCTTTCGCAGATCATCGCTCCATCTTGCCGGAGGGCGTCCTACGCTACGTTTGCAGAGTCGCTTTTTTATTATTGCTTAGCGGTAGTAGGTATATATTTGGCAACAGTGGTATTACCACGGAAGAACTCACCAGCAGAGTCCTTTCATATTCGCTTAATTTTAATTATTTATCCAACAAAGGAGTGTCCCTTCTTCCCATAGCGAAGCTCTAACAAGATATCATTCATAGGGGACATTCGATACATCGGGCCATTGATAACCGGATGTGACGATCAGAAAGCTTGACGTTTTGTAACGGGATCTACATTGAATTGCCTTGTACTTTGTATTGAAAAAAAAAACGGAATTGGATATCAAAGAGCCTAATTATATTCTTTCAATCTTCCTCGTTTAGTACCACGACGGATGACCAGAAGCACGAAAAAGTGGCATCGTTCATGGTGGTCATTAAAAGAAAGAAAGGAAAAACTTTTGCACCCCACACGAGATATAAAACAATGAGAATAAAATTAAATATCCAAGAAGCATACAAAAAATAAAAGCGTGCGAGGCCAAAATATGGCGCCAATCTCAGCTGATGCTGTAGCCGCATAGTTGCTGCTGCGCTCTAGCATATTCACCGATTCACCGATTTACTCGTGATTTAAAGACACTCAGATTATCTGCAAGCGCGCTCCATCGTAGATCGCAGTATCACTTAACGACAATAAAAAAGAAATGTTTTCAAGTTAAGGGGTTGCTAGCAAGGCTGCGGAGAATGAGGTTTTTAGTCGTTCCATCACGCGTGTGGTCCCCGATGGTATAGACAGAGGTGTACTGATGTACAGACAACAGGACATCAAGTTACCAGCCATCTAAACTAGACCCTTGCTAACATGCTTTTATTTAACGACCAGCATAATATTTTTTTTGATGACGTTGAGTTTTCGTTTTTCGGGAAGTCTTTTTTTTATTGTACGGAAAATCCTAATGGATCTTCTGCCACCTGGGGAAGCGGCAGGGTGTGTCGGACTCTTAAAACCATAGCTATTTGCCGTCCTTTGCCCTGTAGTCAAGGCTATGGGATTCGTGACATTCACCTCTTCACAGGGCAAACTCCGCCTCGCATCCTATTTGAATGCGCACGGTGCCCAACACGCGCTGCCTACTGGGGCGGACTCCCCAAGTCACCCGCCTGCAGGCCAAAGCTCATGAAGGCCGGAGGTCTGTCTACGCGGGTGTAGGAGGACACCCGGTGGTATTTCGGGAAATCATCTTTTAATAATCTCGACTTCGATGAACTTGGACCTTTGGGTCAAACCTTGAATATCCACACATCCTGTTATCGCAATATTGCTGGTACCAGTTAAGAATGTCACACCTCTTCGCTCTTATTTTAAAATTGTCTTGTCTTTGGAGTTTCTTGCTGGATTCTTCTCCATATGATAAACTTTGTGTAACTAGTATTATAATGATTCATAAATATTCGGATTAAAAACATTTGAGCTTGAACTTGTAGACATATTGTGTTATATGTTTTGGATTTCAACTTTATTTCCTTTTATGTACATTAATAATATTTATAGTTTTTTGTGTAGTATTACTCAATACGATCAATCTAGTTTTTATACTCAATGTGTACAATAACCAGTGACATGGTGATGTCATCTAGCACCTTCCTAGTTGATCGACCACTTTGGCTGTCTATCAGACAGATACTACGCTTAGTCTACGGATTTTGTTGGGTAATTTAAAGATGTTGAGATTTTCTATCAATATACTGTCATTGCTTCATTAGTCTAGTGGTCCCAAGCGTGACTGCTACGCTAGAGGTCCTGGGTACGATCCCCAGATCGAACAAAGTGTTATTGGGTTTTTCTATAAAATTCTCAGTAGCAGCTCGGAGTCTGGATTTCTGCCCCTATTACATGGGACCTAAACATACCAGCGAACTGTGGGTGTATATTTGTACGCCTCTGCCTAACCCTTCGAGGAATACAGGCGTGATGGTAGGTTATGTTATTAAAATTATACTGTCTACTTACTATGACACTTGTATTCCCCGAATGATCAGCCAGGAGTGTACTAATAATTATGGAGATGTCCTAATTTATTAAACCAACCATGACCCTGAAATAAAACTACTTTTTACGGATTTTATCGCGTTGTATTGATATTATTTCATTCCCGACATTTCGGATCCTTTACAGCATCCATGGTCACGGGTAGACTGGCCTTAGATGCCATATTTTTTTACGGATATACTTTTTACGGATGGATAAAATCCCTAAAAAGTAGTTTTATTTCAATATTCGTGTAAGTGTCAGAAACTAGGAAACCATAACCCTCTAGAGGGTCGGTACAATTATTTTTCTTTCTGCTTATTGATCCTTGATAGATTAAAGCCTTTTTTTTAACTAAGGTAGCCCATATTTTGATTTAGTAAAACAAACAAACACCCTCGCATCCTATACCGTCTCCGTTCCGTCGTGGGTAAAAATAGTTATACGGAAATTGTTCCTAGTTCCTAGTAACACAGACACTCATAGTAATAGTTTTTATTTGAGTGCGGAGTAAGTAATAAGTAAGCTGATCAAGTGATCTGCAAGGTTATGCTGCGCTCGCTGCGGTCAGTCTGTGGATGAATGACCGTTCTTAACACATCGAGACCCCCTCCGTGCCTCGGAGAGCACGTAAAGCCGTCGCTCCCGGTTGTCATACGAACATCTATGGCAATTTTTAGTGGTAGTCAGAAGCCTAAGAAGCCTGACAACAAGTCTACCCTCCGGATATCGGTATTGCCCAGAAATTGTGTTTCGGAGGTCTGATGCTAGTCGCTTCGAGCAAAATATTGATGTTCAGCCGCATCTGGTTAGACTGGAAGCCGACCCCAATGTAGTTGGGAAGAGGCTCGAAGGACCACGCGAAGTAACACTGTTTAATTTCCGAGGAGGAAACAAAAGGCTTCCGACCTGTACAGCGCAAGCCAAACAAAGGAGGGGACCGGGGACTAAGTTATTCAGCAGACTCTACCTACCCACTAGGTAGTAACTCTTTTTTACTCACTATCTAATAGCTTTCAGTCTGGAAGGTAGGTCTAAGTGAAACCCGTTGTCTCCCCCTTTAGGGCGATACTTTACATTGATCTTATCGGACTAACAGAGCCCTAAACTTAAATAATTATTATAAACTTAATTTCCATAACTCTTAATATAACATGCCATCACGCGTGAAATCCCCGAAAGTTAAGGCAGAGCTGAAATAGGTGGTGGTGGTGGTGTGTAGGTAATAGCAGATGAGCCATTAACCGGACATAAATCCGAACTGAGTTGCTACTGAAAGTTTTATAGAAAATTCCATTAACCCTTGGTCTGGCTCTGGGAATTCAACCCAGGACCTCTAGCGCAGCACTTACTACGACCACTGTTTTAATGCGCTAGTTCAGAAGAGTAGTTTTTGTGGTATAAACGTACAAACATACGAAGAGTTTTCCATCGATCTATCGCCTCATGACCGATCTGACAATGGCCTTATGACCTTCTGGTAGTAAGCGCGTTTTTGTGCGCAGTGTCATCATCCGATCGCATCATCGACTATAACGTGATGTGTACGATTTTATAATGATTTAGGATTTGATAAACATGATTATATTATTATTATAAGTATGAATCATTGAATATTTTTTTTAATGGCTGGAAAGAATGATTGATCGGAAACGCAGCTATTAAGCGTGGTCTAGGTACAAATCCCAGATCGGGCAAAAAAATATTGTTTTTGTGCGAAGGTTCTATGTAAAAGTCAAATGTATTTCAATAAAAAAAAAACTTTTGAAATTTCATAAACTTTAATCTTTTCCAAATAGTACTAAAAAGAACCGGCAAGCAACTCCATATACGCTTCTTTCAATAATTATGAAGCGGCGGTAGCCTAATGTCTAAGGCGTCGGACTTGCGATCATGTGGTTGCCGGTTCGAATCCTACCCATTGCACTACCGACGTGAACCCACTCGTAACACAAGCATTTAGCTTAGCACGAGAGGTTAACAAAAATACTAGTAATATGCGACCTACATTGCTAGTAAGCTTTAAAAAAAAATGTTACAAAACAATTTTATTTATGAATGTGAAAAAGCAGAAATTACCTTCGAAAAGGATAAAAAAGGCCATATTGCCATATGCCATTGTATGTGAGAGCTGCCCAGTTTTGAAAGACAGCACAATATTATAGCATATAATGGACCTAGAAATATGTTTATTTTCTAGTGAAGATTTTTTCATGCATTTCATGCATTTGCTTCGGGGTACAAGAACAATCGATTTTGCAGTGTCTGTAATTTGTTACTTGACGGGTTAAGGGTGATCAGGTCGCTTGGATTTACACCCACGAGTCCACGACTCATAATTCAGAAGTCAGGGCTACCAATATTGACAATGAAAATATATTTTTTCCATACACCCGACTATAAATTAATATTGTAACAAATAAGTCATAAAATTTGGACCTAGACCTGATTACGTTTAATACTGCAATAACTCGGCCACTGTGTACGCTGTGGGCCAGCGTGGGCGACCATAACCTGGTGAATTTTGCAACAGCTGTTTAGTTCAAGGTCATCGTCATCCTACTCTCAATTAATCCCCAATTAATAGTGTCGGCTTTCAACTGGTATTTGACACGAAGCGACTGCCATCAGACTTCCGCAACCCAATTTATGGCAATGGGCTCTTTTCTTCAGTGGCAGTAGGCGGAGCAGATGTCTCGTAGAACTGATGGCCGTTTGAGCAAAAAGGTTCTCAAGTGCCACGCATTGGAAAACGCAGTGTAGGATGGTCTTCAAGGAGATGGAGAGTCGACAAGGAACTCGATGGATGCAGCTTATAACTTCGTGGAAATGTATGGGTAAGGTCTTTGTTTAGCAATGCATGTCCTTTGGCTGATAATATGATGAGCTCTTCAAGCTAACTACTGTTGGCTTCAAGCGGTTACGATACTTGCAAGGTATTCGATGTATCGGAATGACGCGAGAAGTTAAACTCATAGTTTCACAATATTTTATTACACTGTCAGTGTTTATGGAGAATTAAGGGACGGTCATGGAGCGAATGCCCAACCAGGCATCCGCTCCTGGCCAAGAACCCACCTCGCTATAGCGACAAAGCTTGAGGTTCTTCAATTGTAGAAGTTAACAGTTCTTTAAAATTATTTAAGTAATATTTATATACCAATTAAAATAGGTAGGGCATAGTGGAATTGAACAATTCCATTCACAATTATTGTAGCTGCTCGACTGGGAAGTACCTCCACCTTGCAGAAAATCGTAGCCAAATAACATAACTCCGTGCTATGTTGTGTTCCTAACGGTGAGCAAGATCGCCACTGCCCCGCCAGGAATCGTTGTATTGGCAGATAGGATAAGCATCACGCTATTGTCTTCTGTGCTGCCAGCCCAACTATTCCTCCTTTATATACAAGGTCGGCAACGCGCGAGTGATACCCCTGGTGTTGCAAGCGTCCATAGGCTACGGTAACCGCTTACCATCGGACGGGCCGTATGCTTGTTTGCCACCTTAGTGGTATAAAAAAATACAATTATTAATTATTTATTGTAGTTTAAATCAGTTATTGCTGGCTGAGAGTAATGAAACATAACACTACAGTTAAGTAGCAATTAATTATTATGGCAATATCCTAAATTTCATGGAAATCCTTAAAAATACTTATGAAGGTCATATGTAAATCAAAAATTTCTTTTCACACAAAAGAATGTATGTAAGATCCTCTTAGCAAATTTTTTAAAAGTGTGATAAATTCCTCAGTGACACAAAAATAGCGAAGTTAAACATATGTTTAACCTCATAGTTATTTGTTTTGTAACCAAAGGACTTAACTACCGGTCACGTCTACTAACGGTTCAAGGACTGAGCGACGGTGTTAGTGTAAGCGATTAGCGATGAAAAATTTAACTGGGATGTCCGACAGTTTTTATGGAGGATGGAACTAGCTTCTTATTCGGCTCCAATGTCCTTAGATTCTGCGTCTCGTACTTTTACATGTCTAAAATTTAATATAAATAATGGACTAAATCAAACTTGTATTTAAAACCACACCTAACCTTCTCTTGTCCTATGGCCAGGGTTTCACCATTTACACCACCACGATTCTGTGCTTCCTGTCGTAATATCATTTTGCTTAAAATCGGGCAAGTACGTGCTATGACGTACCTCATTTATGTCCGTCTGTCGACCCAAAGTTTATAGATAAGGACCACCATTGTTACTTTAGTTCATTTATTTATTTGTAAAAAAATCTTCTTATTATTCTATATGCCATATGGCCTACTAGCTGCAAGGACTGCTGCTGAGCGGGAGGTTCTGGCTTCGATTCTTAAGGCGTGCAAAGTGTTAATGCATTTATCCATGAAACTCAGCAGCAGCTGGAGCTTGGGTTTGCGCTAGTTAGTGCACTAAATTTGACCCTAGTTCATAAAACCTTGAAATATATAGGCGAACTGTGCCCATACCTCTACACTTACCCTCCGGGACTACAGGCGTAATGATATTTTTACCCAAACAGAAAACAAAGACGTATCTTATTTTATTTCATAAGCGTTAGCGTTTTAAAAATCTGCTGTCGCTTACGGTACCACCTCGTCACAAAGTACAGTTGTTACTCGTATTGCTAATGTTTACTTCATTTGCACTCACTAACACAAACATGTCACATGTTGTCTACAAGTGGCTTTTATACTTTTACTGTGGTTTTGTTTGACCAATACTTATGTACTTATAATGTTTGCACAATAATCAACTAATTAGTTGTAGCCGGGAATCGAACATGGTCGCAGTTTCGTTTCCTGTAGTAAAGGTAGATTTTATTGTTTTTGATTATGTAGGTACAGACCGTATATATTGGTACCATCACGCCTATATACCCCGATGGGTTAGGCAGAGGTGTACTAATATATACCCACCGTAGGAGTTTTTTTTTTATATGATAGGAGGGCAAACGAGCAGACGGATCGCCTGATGGTAAGCGATTACCGCCGCCCATGGACACCCGGAACACCATAGTAGTCACAAGTGCGTTGCCGACCTTTTAAAAGGGGATTGGGCCTCCGGTAACCTCACTCACTCGGTGAAACACAACGTAAGTATTGTTTGACGCCGGTTTTCTGTGAGGCCGTGGTATCACTCCGGTCGAGCCGGCCCATTCGTGCCGAAGCACGCAAAATTTTATAGAAGAACTCAATAACACATGCTCGAATTGGTAATCGAACCCAGGACCTCTATCGTACCTCTGTCGCGCTTGGTACCACTAGACTAATGAGGCACTATATATTTATTTTCATACACAATTTATTTTTATTGTCATATAATTTTGTAAGAAAAGAAGAAAATCTGTATAAGTGTCTTTATTAATAAGCTTTCATAATAACTTATTACTAAAACAAAGACCAACAAAACTGTTTTTATGTTTTGTCTGTGGGAACAGAAAATCTTAGTAAGTGCGTTATAATATGACATTGGTAACAATAATTTTAACCTAAACCAAAAGCGGCGGTACTGTAATGGCTAGGGCGTCGGACTTGCGATTATGTGGTTGCCGGTTCGAAACCCACCCATTGCACTACCGACGTGAACCCACTCGTAACACAAGCATTTAGCTTAGCACTAGGGGTTAACAAGAATACTAGTAATGTGCGACTCACATTGCTCGTAAGCTTAAAAAAAATAAGTATGTATACGCTGTTAGAGGTTCTTCATTAGGTACTGATAGAATTCCTCCTATGGAATTCCTCCTTATGTACCTAATTTCGGTAACAAAAAAGTTCTGGATCGGCCGGGAATTGAACCCGGGCCGCCCGCGTGGCAGGCGAGGGGCCGCCCGCGTGGCAGGCGAGCATTTAACCTAATTAAGTATGTATATGATTTTAATTTAACTCTTTTGGTTTCATTTCTAATATCTGCAGGCATTACAACCTACATCTGAATGGTTAGTTGGTTCCGTTGGTGTATTTTGTTTAGAGTCACAACACAAGACAAAACCTTAAAACGAATGATTATAATACGTATTTATAGTAAATCAATACACGATTGTGGCGACTAGAATTTTGCGTAGGTTTACCTAGACGACATCATCGTTTCTTCCGTCGGTACGTGTTATTATCATTTTATTCTAAACTAGCTTTTGCCAGCGACTTCGTCTGCGTGGAATAGTTACTTTGTTCCCTAGTTCTTCGCCCGCGGTTTCACCTGCGTTGCCCCGTTCCTAAGGGTTGTAGCGTGATGTTTTATAGCTTGAAACCTTTCTCATGAATCACTCATTTTCCCAACATTTCCCTTCACTGCTCTGCTCCTATTGATAGTAGCGTGATGAAAAGTATACTATAACCTGCCCAGGAGTATGAAGAACAATTGTACCAAGTTTCGTTGAAATCCGTCGAGTGGTTTTTGTTTCTATAACGAACATACAGACAGACAGACAGGCAAAAATTTTACTGATTGCATTTTTGGCGTCAATATCGATCACTAATCACCCGCTGATAGTTATTTTGGAAATATATTTCATGTACAGGATTGACCTCTCTACAGATTTATTATAAGTATAGAAGAAGATGTTGTCATCAAATATTCACCAAATTTGTATGGGACTACCTAGGGAGTATACTCTTTTATACATACATAACATAATCAACCCATTATACTGTCCCACAGCTGGGCACGGGTCTCCTCGCAGAATATGAGGGATTAGGCTATAGTCCACCACGCTGGCCTAGTGCGGGTTGGCAGACTTCACACGCCGTCGAGAAAATTTCTCAGGCATGCAGGTTTCCTCACGATGTTTTCCTTCACCGTTTAAGCGCGTGATAATTAACTATTTAAAATTATTTAAATTAAATTATTACATAAAAGGAATTTTTGAAATCGGTCCCCAACTGGTGAAAATATTGATGAAAATACATAAAAAAATGTTTTTTTTTATGTATTATAACATAGAACCTTAAATTAACCTTCTTCTTTTTTGAAGTCGGTTAAAAATCGCAGCAACAGATTGAATGATAGCAGCGATTACGAACAGAGTCATAGGTCACATAATTACGTTGTTACAGTTCTCTTGTGACTATGTTGGGTTCACTTTCCATTTGTTTAATATGCAAGCATGCACAGCTGATGAATGAGCGCAGCTATGAATTGTGATATGTTGCAGTATTACGTATTGCGAGTGACAGTTGTTGTTGCTATTGATGTGGGATAGCAATAGCATTTGTCACTTAGGATAAAGCAAAACAATACATATGATAGCAATAGTACAAGCATGGGTATTTGATGCATTTATTATGTTGTCTAAGTAAATACATACTTACATCAATATTATATGTAAAAAATATCTAAATCATTATATTATTAATTATTTTTTGACTTATGGTGAGTAGCTTTAAATTACGTTAAAATTAAATTAGGAGAAACGCTCTTACTTTTAAAGATATACTTTGTCATGAACTTTTTCGAATTATTTAACATCTATGCCATTAGTATTAAGTAAGCTGTATTTTAAAATGACATCATTTGCTTGCTTTACAATCCACTGTAATCATTAATTTACATTTTCAAATTAAATAGCAGCTGCAATCAGTCAGATTATTAAAACAGACTGCATTTTGCAAAACAAATATTTGGGTACCACGCCAATGCACTAAATTATGACAGTTGTAATTGCCTTGACTCACGGAATATGAATCATAGTGGGCTGTTCAAATATTGATTTGTTTGAAGCTGAAATTATTGATACTTAAAAGTATTGCGTTTGGTATCGATTCAAAACTGTTTCTTTTTAAATAAATACCGATATAGTCACTCCCCGTATTAGGGAACAATCCCTATATCGTGGGGGACTCATCATCATCAGCCTATATTCGTCCACTGCTGGACGTAGGCTTCTCCTAGTGAACGCTACAGAGCCCGATCTTTGGCTTTTCTCATCCAGTCACTGCCAGGTGCAAGTCGTCGCTCTACCGTGGGGACTCACTTTAAACGAATTTCCGTAGGATAGACATTAGCAGCTTATAGCTATTTTTGTTTTTTTCTTTTTCAATGATTATTTTAACTAAGTCAAATCAGCATAAATTATCATTCAAAAGAAATTTCACGTGAATATGCAAATCAGTGAATTAAACACTTGCCATCCCCATCGATACGTAATCAGTGCCAATGTTTGGGTCACAATTAATGTTACTAGGGGTCAAAATCTAAATTAAATACCGTATATTTTTGATACAAGGTACACAGCTAGTTGACCCGTGGGAACACTTGCAATTATTTAGTCTGTGGTGTCGTGACCGTGTATCTTAAGCTTAATGTATTTGCATTGTATTGCGGGTGGGGCTAATAGGAATGTTTTGACATTTCTTGAGTACGAATTTACATAAGTCTGTGTGAACTGATTTTGTTAGCATGCATACCATCACGCCTGTATTCCCCGAAGGGTTAGGTAGAGGTACTAATATATAGGCACCAGTTCGCCGGTATGTTTAAGAGTCCGGCGGACCGAATTTCTTTTACAAACGTAATATCTAAATAAATCGTAATGCAAACACAATTTAATAAAATTCTGTTATTATTCGGATTCCGATACTGTTAATTTAGGTTCCTACTCTACCATTTTGTTCAAAATACTTCACTAACTACTAACTTTACCAAGTTTGGAACGATTTGCCGTACTTTAATTTCCAGTGAAGTTGTAGTAGACGAAATAGTACAGTAGGGACCTAGATTAACGGTATCCAAATCCGAATAATAACACAATTTGATAGAATATTGTCTGGATTACGATTTATTTCGGTATTACGTTTTTGTGGGCAATTCAAGCTCCGCCGGACCCTTAAGTTCCATGGCGGGGCTAGCCTATTGCCATTAACCGAGCTACTACTGAGAATTCCAATTACATTTTGCTCGATCTGGAAATGGAACGCTCTAGCGTGGCAGTCGCACTCACGGTCACTAAACTTAAGATCTATCTACCTATTTATTTATTTAAACTTCGAACAACTAAAGTTCATTGGCGGACTTAAAGCCTTAGGCTAGCTCTGCCAGTCATCCATAGGGTGGTGCAAAATAAAATATAAGTTGATAATTTAGAACTACTTAATTACGATACCAGCGTGTATGTATGAGAAGATGTATCAATGTATATTTTACCGTGTTTTTAGATTAAGTAACAAAATATGATGTTGCAACTTTGAGTGTTGTATATGCCTATATTGGCATACGCATTAGATCCTGTACCCCTGTTCATTATTATGTTAAATGTGTGATGTATATGCTGTTTGTGTACCGAATACAAATATGTAAATAAATAAATAAATGTGGAAGAAGCAAAAGAAGTATGCAAGAATTGTAGCAAATGGCAGTCTATTAATTCTGCCTACCCCTGTGGGAGAAAGGCGAGAGTGTTTATAAATATGTACTTAATTACGTATTTTATCTGTGTGTATGGTTTTATATTATTAAACACTAGGTGACCCGACCGACGTCGGTCCGTCTTAATTTGAGAAATAAAAAAAAACTTTTTTAAATTTATCAAGAATCCCCTGGAAAAAGCTCTTTCAGTTTTTTTTAGAATGATCCAATTTTTTGCCCAACTTTTCCATTTTTATTCCATAAAAGTCTTATTTACATTATTACAAATATTTTAAAATCTGGGAAAACGGCTCTACGTTTACTTAGTTGTGATGCGCTTATCAACGATCAGTAGTTCATTTTTATTTATGTATGTAGATTGTCGGCATATAAACACATTTTTTTATAAACATCCAGACATGGAACAACTACCTGTAGGTAATTATTTCCCAAAGAAAAACCATCGATTTACGTAAGTTTACGCAAATATTTTTTTATCCATACTAACTTCAAAGTTAATATTATAAATGCGACAGTAACTGTCTGTTTATCTTTTTTTTTGCATTTTCCATGCTGTCTGCCGTCTGTTTGTTTGTAAAGCTTTCACGCCTAAACCACTGAACCCTATTTTGATGAATTTTGATATATGTACTTAGAGATAGATTGGACTATGGAGAAAGACTACCTTTTATCTCGAAAAGTCCTTTGGATTGTGATTGTGAGAGAAACCGCGCACAAAACCTAGACCTTACTAATATTATAAACGTGAAAGTTTGTGAGTGGATGTATGGATATATGGATGTTTGTTACTCCTTCACGTCAGAACGGCTGAACGGATCTGGATAAAATTTGGTAAACAGATAGATTATAGCCTGGAATAACATATAGGCTACTTTTTATCTAGGTCGGACCCAATTCTGAAGTCCACGCAGACAAAGTCGCGGGTAGAAGCTAGTACAAAATAAATAAAGACCGAAGTTCTTTTTATCCTAAGGCTACATAAAATCAGTAAACTTAATAATGATGTTCATAAAATACCGGTCGGGTAAAAGCGACGCGGCTCACTAGCGCCGCGGGCGGTCATTACGCGAAATGACCGTTTGATTGATCATGCAAGTTTATCGGCACATATCTATAATTCATTGTGGCTTATTGCATTAGAAGAATGTATATATTATAAACGTTGATATAGAAGCAGGGACTAAATCGCTCTGTAGTAGCATCGCTAGAAAATTTTCCATATACAATGTAGGTATTAAAAAAACTCTGTTCGATCCCAAAGGGGCATATAGGTATCCCAATCACATTACCAAATAAAATAAGAAATATTAAATATTCATGAAAGTAAACATATTAATGAAGATCAAAATTCACGTTTTTCTGACCCTTAAAAAATTGTCTGATGTCAGTTTCGCATCAATCATAATAATTCATAACCTTACATTACCTATTTCCTTGTTAATTTACTGTTATTTGGACAACATTTCAATTTTCTCACTTTCCGCCGTATAAGTGACGTCATCACGCGTTTTTTGATTTTTTATTTTTCTCCGAATTGAAGAAATAGGAAAACAAAGAAACAGTATTTTTGTTTTGGGTGCTTAATAATTTTCAAATGTTATCAATTTCCGTAATTACCCTAAAATCTAGCAAACTTAGAATACGATACAACCAGCATAGGATAGGCCTTAGTATGTTTAGCACAAAAATACCCATCTATGGAGTTTCTTGGCGGCTCTTCTCCAAGATCCACTTTTTGGAAGCGTGCAACTAGTTGTGACTTCTTAAAAGCACCGATTTTAGTGGTCTAATAAAACACAAAAAACCGGCGTCAAACAACGCTTGCGTTGTGTTTCGCCGATTGAGTGAGGTTACCGGAGGCCCAATCCCCTTTTAAAAGGCCGGTAACGCACTTATGACTCCTCTGGTGTTGCGGTTGTCCATGGGCGGCGGTAATCGCTTACCATCAGGCGATTCGTCTGCTCGTTTATCCCCCTATCCCATAAAAAAATAACATACTGGCAAACTATACATACTATATCAGTACCTACTTCTCTGCCTAGCCCTTAGGGATACAGGCGTGATGGTATGTTATATTAATTATGTAATATTGATAGATAAGCAGTTCATTGTAATGTGAACTTTATGTTTTGATAATTAGGTTTGTAATACAAAATCTTGTTAATTATTATCTAAGTTTATCATATCTCCCGGGTGTAAATTCTCTTCAATGGTATCGCGTGAACATGACGACAGGTATTAATGGGTCTGGCAGAGCTCCAAGTCACACGGTATGCGTAATGAGCAGTCTAACGTATGCTAGAACATTAAATGGTCGATGACCTACTAGGTCCACGGAAGTTGGGTTGGTATAGGTCAGGGTAACAATTTTTAAAAATTCTGGGATTCAGAAAAAAGTATATAGGCACTGATATTAAGTCGTATCTCATTATCCTTTCAGCCTTCTCCCAACTATGTTCACTTACCATCAAGTGACTCGCTTGCCAGTTTGCCTCCCTCCTCTATAAAAAAAATTTCAAGGATAGAATGGTTGTTAGGCTTTTTGGGCATCTTCACTCACGAGTGAATCGGTTTCTTCTAGGCAAGCCCGCTCCATCGTGGATCACAGTGTCGCTTAACTCAGGCGAACTGGCGGTCAGGCGTAGGCCTATCACGAATAAAGAAAATCGAAGCTGTCAATTTAATTAATGGTTTAATAGATTAGCAAGTCAAGACAGGTACGCTGACGGTTGGCAGGTCGCCAGTTCGCGGGCGCTAAACGAGAGCGCCATGCGTATGCGCATAGATAAAATACTAAACGGACAACGGGAGATCTTCCAACGCTGCATAATAACCTACCATCACGCCCCTATTCCCGCAAGAGTTAGGCACTGGTGAGCTAATGAACACCCACAGTTCGCCAGTATGTTTAATAGGGAGTCTATTGCCAATAACCCTATCATTTCGAGCTGCTACTGTGAATTTCAAAGAAAAACCTAATAACACTGCTCGACCTAGGACTCGAACTAAGGACTTTTAGCATCGCAGTCGCGCTTACAACCACTAGACTAAAGATGGAGGCAATAAAAATGATGAAATACACAGGGCTTTCTATTCGGCGCCAGCAGTTCATAGGAAAAGCAGGCTATTACCAGTCCTTAAGCCATTAGCGGGGTTGGCAGAGTGCCAGGTCGCAGTAACGAGGTGCGACTCATGCACGCTATGCGCTAACGTGGGCCAATGACCGCCTGTTATGCAATTAACCACTAACAAACTGAGAAAAATGAAGATTTTCTAAAAGAAATGTAATAAAATAAATTAAAATTCAACTGAAAACCATGAAACGACAAATACCTATTTACCTATTATTGAAATCATTGCCGCAAAATCTTGCCGTTATCGACTTAATGTTACTCTTCTATAACCCGTCACGGACGGAGCTATACAATACATAAGTACATTAATATAAGTTATAGAAATACATATTAATACAATAATTATATTTTCTATAATAATCTTTGAATGCCCACGCAGCAACAATAATTAAAACCTCATTTGATTTTCATTAATTTTTCATTTAATTTTTTTCGTAGTTCAGTTTTAGTTTGTTGAGCTCGCGCATTTGTTTTATTGTTTATATCCGCAAACGTACAGACCATCTACCTGATAGTAAGTATTCAAAGTCAAAAGAGTTAGGTATTTCAATTACACCACTAAAATAGGTACTTTTGAAAAGTGGTAACTAGTCATCGTCGTCCATGGACACCAGCATACCAGAGCTGCTGATGCGTTGCCGAGCCTTAAGAGCCTTTAGCAACTGCCGACTGCCAGAGCCGCAGCAACTGAGAGAGGAAACTAGGTCTCACGGACGAAACACACACTAAGGTGCTCTCCTCTAGGAGTTCTCCAGCTTTTTTCCAATTATGTAGGGGTGGCGTCCACTCTAACCAGATTCGGTTCAATATATACGAAGCTACAGCTCTCAGACCTTCAGACAACCCTCTTTTCCTCTACTATTTAACCGTGTGATAGTAATTAATTTTTATTATGCAGGTATGTGACTTGAATTTGAACTCGAAATGATATTTAACAGTCTACAGTCATAACGTTCGACTTTCTCTGCATAATACTGAGAATGGACGTTTAAAAATAACACGAATACTAGTATAAACAATTGTGTATCATAAAATAGATAACGTGTGGTGATAACAATAGGGAAATACGCTGGGAAGTGAGTCATAAGTGCGCGTGTGTGTTTGTGAATAATATGTCATAGAAGTACAACGTACGACGTACTAGAGTAACCACGATAAACGTATGCTCAAAGAAGGGTTAAAACCAGGGCTATACTTAGACAAGGTTATAATAATAAAATCGTTTACTTTGGATAAAGTTTATCGTGAGTTAATTCCAATGCACATGTTATCTACTGTTAAATAATTATTATTTTATAATTGAGTGTGAAGCCGCATTCATCAATTCTTTTCTTAGTTATGGGCGTGCGATTCCTAAACTGTATTTTTCACAAACGCCCAGACTCGAATCTGCGGCCTAAGTCTCAAAAGTCGGTCGCTCAGCGAGCTCGGTCTTTTATTGACGAATTAAGTGGCCAAATCAACTCAACAATACATGGAGTTATCAGTCGCTATGTGGTCTTCTCTGGTATGTAATATCTCAATAGTAAGTCTGAGTTTTTCAAGGAAATGCTCAGTGAGTTTCTATAGTTATGAGTTTTACCGCATTGCTTGCAAATACTCCCACCAACGCTTTTATATGGTTATGTGGGGATGTTACCTATATTGGATGGCTGTTTTGCTGGCTGGACGTCGATTTTCGTGTCACGTTTTAAGTAATAAGTGTTTTCACCCTCAATGCGAAACCTCAGTGGGCAAAGTTTTTACTATTTTAATTTTATTTTTTGGTTCTTAGTATTATCTGGATTATTCTTATTTTATGCTCGACAAGCCTCGTCTCGAGCGAATTTAATTACTAGTATTATATTATACAATATGCAATAACTCAGATTTTAGATATTACAAACATACACCAGATTTCAAGTTAGAACTCTAGCAATACAACTATGAAAACTAAATATCTTTTTGTGATTTTTTTGCATTTTATAAGATTATAATGTTATATTAGTAAAGGAAAAATTCAATCGCGGGCAGGATTTGATCTTGCGCCTCCTGGTTGGATACACCAGACGCTCTGACCTCTAAGACTCTGCTTCTGGCACCTGGTGTATCCAACCAGATGAAGCAGGGTCGAATCCTGCCCGCGATTTAATTTTTCCTTTACTAATATAACGTTAAGAAAACTAAATTTAATTTCGTGTGGAATTTTTTGGACAGATAAACAAAAATTCTAAAGACAATTTTTTCACTTTTATTCAAACTAGGGGTGAAAAGATATGGGTAAATTCTTAAGATATTCTAGTCACTTCATCCATCTATCAATTGACCACGGTAAACATACATAGTTTTATCAAGCAGATTAGCTTATCCAATGGAGTTATGCCACTAGCCTTGTCCTAGAATGTTCTAGCATTTTCGAAATAGACTCTATGACAATATCTCCCATTCCATGTCGCTCAGCACCCAATTTACTAATCCCCGGTCGCCCCACTTCGCTTCAGATAACATGCAATGTAATACGGTGTTTGATGAAAATTGATAATTTCCCGACTGCGGTGTTGAAAGGATGGGTTATATTATTGTTGTTATGCTGAATGATATAGGACATATTCTAAGCCCTAATAACTATATTGAAAACCAACAAATATTCTTAAAAAATTTGGAAATGTCGACGAAAACACTTTTGTACATACAAAGGATTGATGAGTTTGTTTCAGTGTGAATGTGAGGTCCTGTTATTGTTAACTTAAATTTCTCTCCAACAGCTTGGAATTTGGGTAATGTAGATTAGCTCACCCCCATATTACATGGGATCTAAAAAGCGTCCTGTGGATTTACATTGGTACAGTTCTGCCTATCCCCTCGGACACATATACCCATGATCGTATGGTATAAACATAAATTGTATGCATAACTGCGTTGTTAGCCTAGAACTGCCTCGGTAGTCTAATGGTCCTGAGCGCTAATGCTACGCTAGAGATCTTGGGTTTGATTCCCAGGTCCAGCAAAATTGGGTTTTTCTATGAAACTTTCAGTAGAAACCGGAGCTTGAGGTTTGTGCCCAATAGTGTGTGTGGCAATAGGCTCGCCCCCTATTACATACTGAAACATACCGGCGAACTGTGAGGCTGAGCAATCGGCTTCTGCGCAACGTGTTGTGGGTTCGATCCCCACACGGAGCAAATATTTGTATAATCTGCAGGTAGTTGTTCCGGGTCTGGGTGTTTATGTTTGTGAGAATTTGTGTTTGTAAACGCACCCACGATACAGGAGAAAATCCTAGTGTGGGGCAACGTATTTAAAAAAAAAAACACACTTGATTGTAAGATCGTATTAAAGTATCCATTATTGACGAATTTCGCCGTCACTATTGCACTGTCGACGTGAACCCACTCGTAACACCAGCATTTAGCTTAGCACGAGGGGTTGTGCGACCCACATTGCTAGTGAGATTTTTTTTTTTAAATTACTTGCCATTGGCAATAATGTTGTCGCCCTCGCCGCCCGCCCAAGCTATTAGGTAGCTTTGTATTAGTCACAGCAAACGGCACTACTTAGCTTAGTTCCACGATTTCATGTATAATTTAACAATCGCTTTCTTTGTCATGGTTTTATCGATTTCTTAGTGCTTTGGCGCAGTTCTGTATTAGTCCTCCGAGACGCGGCATTGTTTTACGTCCGAGTGAAAAGTAATATAGTGATTTTATAATTATTCTTCTAAGAAAGTCCTTCTTTTCATATTAGGATTTTTTTTGACAATGTGAGTTTTTTTATTTTTTTAACTTTTTCATGAATAAACTACAGTTATGTTTCTGGTTTCTGGAGACCTGGGTCTCCAAGAATGTTAGAGCCTCGCCAGGCATTCTCCCGCGTACCTCCACGATTTGGAATGGTCTTTCTCCTGAGGTGTTCCCACTGCGCTATGACATGGGGATCTTCAAACGTATACAGGGCTCTTAAGGGCCGGCAACGCATCAGCAACTCCTCTAGTGTTTCGGATGTCCATGGGCGACGATGACTACTTACCATCAGGTGGCTCGTCTGCTCGTTTGCCGACGTCTAAATATATATAAAAAAAACAGTACCCTAAATTGTTTATTTCAGTATTCCCTACAATTGTGTTAGTAAGACACCTATACAAAATGTAACTGCTCATTAGTTATCGTAAGTACGACTGCTAAGCTAGAGGTCCCAGATTTAATTTAAGGTTCTACCAAAGTGTTATTGGGTGTTGGGAGTAATGACAATAGGCTCGCCTCATATTACGTGGGATCTAAAACATACCGGCGAATTGTAGATTTACCTACAGTAGTACAATGCCTATGCCTACCGAAACATCACTAGGTTTACTACTTCACCATTATGACGGGAGTGAGAGCTTGTTTTGACCTTGACCTTTTTTTTGGGTACGGAAAATCTTCATGGATGGAATCATACCTACAGAAAATCATACTTTCCTTCCTTTGACTTATACTGATCGCTATGGGATTCGCTTTTGAACTAACCTAATGTCAGATTCGTGGCTCATCGATCTCTGTAACCTTATAAATCTGGTAATGTGGGTAGGTGCAATGGTTTAAGTCCGAAGCTGTTAAGTTCAATAAAGTAGTAAGTTCCGGCAACGCACTCGTGACTCCTCTGGTGTTGCGGGTGTCCATGGGCGGCGGTAATCGCTTACCATCAGGCGATCCGTCTGCTCGTTTGCCACCTATCTTCTATACTTATAATAAATCTGTAGAGAGGTCAATTCTGTACATGAAATATATTTCCAAAATAACTATCAGCGGGTGATTAGTGATCGATACTGACGCCAAAAATGCAATCAGTAAAATTTTTGTCTGTCTGTATGTTCGTTATAGAAACAAAAACCACTCGACGGATTTCAACGAAACTTGGTACAATTGTTCTTCATACTCCTGGGCAGGTTATAGTATACTTTTCATTACGCTACGATCAATAGGAGCAGAGCAGTGAAGGGAAATGTTGGGAAAATGAGTGATTCATGAGAAAGGTTTCAAGCTATAAAACATCACGCTACAACCCTTAGGAACGAGGCAACGCTGGTGAAATCGCGGGCAAAGAACTAGGGAACAAAGTAACTATTCCACGCGGACGAAGTCGCTGGCAAAAGCTAGTTCCATAATAAAAAAAAAGTAGGTACCACCGCATTATCTCTAAGCAATAATGTGCTAACATCATTGTGTTCCAGTTCAAAGGGTAACGTAGCCAGTGAAATGGCTCGTGCGTCAGCTCGTCCCAAAACAAACTCGGACATTATTGGGCGAATGAGATTAACTACTATGTAGGCTGTGGTATGTCGCTTACCATCAGGCAAGCATGCTTGTTTATCATCCTATAACAATAACAAAAAGTACCATAGACCAATATGGCCATTATTTACCTTTACAAGTATTTATGGACAAGTTGGCGTGGGATACTTGAAGGCTGGTTCAGCCTATAAAAGTGTATGACTCAATCGGTTTTGAGGGTTTCGCGGTATTTGGCCAAGTAATGAGTGATGTGTAATGCTGTTATTTTGGTTATCATGAGGTTTTACAACGCGTCTATATATGGATATGGAAACATCCCAGTCTGGGCTAAAACACACCATCACGCCTGTTCCCCGAAGTCGTCAATGGAAATGCCACTCACAGTTCGCCGATATTTTTTAGGTTCCATGTTATTATAAGCTTCTTATTTTCCCGTAAAAACGTAATACCAAAATAAATCGTAATTCTAACAATATTTAGAACCATTAATCTAAGTACCTACATTACCATTTCGTCTATTACTACTTCATTGGAAATAAACGACCGGAAAACGGATCAAAACTTCGTAAAGTTATCAAAAATTACATTCCGTGAATATTTCCAGTGAAGTATTTTGCACAAAATGGTAAGATTTACCTAGATTAATGGTATCCGAATCCGAATAATAACACAATTTTATTAAATTCTGTTTGAATTACGATTTATTTTGGTATTACGTTTGTAAGGGAAATTCACTCCGCCGGACCCTTAAACTGTAACTGAGTATTTCGATTACATACCATCACGCCTGTATTCCCCGAAGGTATATTTAGACCCCATGTAATTGAGACAAGCCATTGCCACTCCAGAGTTATTACTGAGAATTTCATAGAAAAACCCAATAACACATTGCTCGACCTGGGAATTAAACTTAGGAACACTGGCATAACAGTCATGCTTAGGACCACTAGGCTAATAACCCAGGAATAAATAAATAAAAGGGTCAGGATGAGGAGGCTTCCGGCGACCGGACCGCAATGAACTCGGACCGCGGTCCCAGATGCATTTAATTGTAATATTTTTCTTCCGGCGACTGGGACCTCAATTAACTCGGACCGAGGTCAGGTCCCAGTCGCCGGATCAAGTCTCAGGATGAGAATGATACATTTTTATCCGTAATACCCCAGTTAGTTTCCGAAGCTTGTTACGTGCGCAGGCGGTAACAGTAAAAAATGCTGAATGCATATCTCGGTAATGATTTTCCCACATTTGTCATGTTTTCTAATCGATGACAATGGTAAAAGCTTGCTAACATCATATAATCTCTGGTTATGTGTTGATCCGTTGAGACACGCCGCACTGAGAGCGATTAGCGGACGCAAGAGTTCTTTGAGACACAAGGTACCTATGCCCTTTTTCAATGCGAAGGTAATTATATTACCTTAATACCAAATTCATCAAAATTGGTGCTGGTGTACTGATTTACACCCACGGTTTACCGGTATATTTAGGTCCCATGTAATAGGGGCGAGCCTATTGCCATTGACTGGCAAATGAGAATTTTATAGAAAAACCCAATAACACTGCTCGACCTGTCAATCGAACCTAAGATCTCTAGCCTAGCAGTTGCGCTTGGACCATTATACCAACGAGGTAGTTAATTTGACACAACAGTAACTAGTTCTTTTGTCTACGTAACCAAAACTTGTGAGAGATATGTTTTAATTGGTGCTTTAACATTGACACTAATTATTCTACATCTAATTAACCTATCAGGAAACATGAACATCATCCCAGGCTATGATAAATGTTAATTCATTATAATTGTTTGTTTGTTACACCTGTCTGACGTAATATTCTGTTAAAGGAATGCCTGTGACTTCCATACTAATTCGAAAATAAAGTTCCACTCCCTAATTCGAAGTATTATGGTGACGCAAATTATAGGTAGAACCATAGATATGAGTCTGAGAGGTCGTAGCTTAATGAACAGCGCACATGGCCGGGTCCGTGATGTTGAGCTGCACTCGTCGCGGCCAGTACGTGGATGGGTGACCATCCAATATTAACCTGTGGGTACAAAAGTTATAACCATATCTACGATAGACTTATCGATAGTCTGAAACCTTTTTTCCTTTTGCTTTATTTCAATTCTCCTACTTTTGAATCGTCAAAAGCTAGCTATAATGGTTCCAAATAGTGTAGGTCATATGGAAGACGAGTACGGTAGAAAACTAAAAAGATACTAATCTTTATAATAATCTTTTCACATTTTTGTTTAAAGTGAGAATTATGTAGCTTTATGTAAAAGAGATATTCTTGACTAGGCTCAATTGCATTAAAAAGCGATTGCCGCATGTAATAACAGCTGATCAAACTCGAAAGACTGCATTCAGTAACGACCTTAATTAATCCTGTGGCAATTTCTGTTAGAACTGTTCAGTTAAGCATTGATTCAAGAGTTTTATAAACTGAGCTACGCTATACATATTCGTCGCTTCATCTCGCCCGCTATCTGTATGACCATCGCCTTATCTTCGGGAAAGTCACGTCATGTTATTGTTTTAAATAGCGCCGCGTCACAGGGGAAACTCGTGCGCTGAGAAAGGAAATCGCGAAGCTATGTTGTAGCTGAACTATAGACAGTTTTAGAAAATACTGTGTAACATTTTGTAATTTAGCGGTAATAAAATGTATATTATCAAAACGCGTTTCTACGGAGGATGCAGAGACGAATGACTTATTTCAAAAATTATGTTATGTTAGTCGCGCTTGGGTGTTTCTATAACATTCTCAGAAGCAGCTCGGATTTTGGATTTGTGCCTGGTCCGGCTATAGGCTCGCATCCTATAATAAGACCCAACTTTTAGGTCGATGTGAATTAGGACCCAATGTACAAAAAAAGCTAGTTTAGCATAAAACGTGGGAGAGCCATGCTACGGCACGAATGGGCCGGCTCGACCGGAGTGATACCACGGCCTCACAGACAACCGGCGTCAAACAACGCTTACGTTGTGTTTTGCCGAGTGAGTGAGGTTACCGGAGGACCAATCCCCTTTTAAAAGGTCGGCAACGCACTTATGACTCCTATGGTGTTGCGGGTGGGCGGCGGTGATCGCTTACCATCAGACGATCCGGTTGCACGTTTGCCGTCCTATCACATAAAAAAAAGTGTTTTAATGTAATGTTTTTGACTAAATTATGAACTTATTGCAATAAATAGACAATTGCATTACTTCGTGTAAACCAACCTTAACTATCACAAGAGTGTGTAAGTAACACAAAGTTTATCGACCTCTTATCTGTCCGTGCATAGGGGCAAGAGGACTTCGGTACTGATACATTGTAATCTATGGGTTCGGCTTGTGGGAACAAAATATATTAACCAAAAGTAACTTGCTTGGTTTCCTGAGATGACATGAAAATTATAAAATGTATAATAGTAATGAGCCCCCTTGTTCCTATTACCAGTGGGCAATGCTTTTGTAAAAATACGTATACTAATGAAAAATAAAATGGAGTAAATCTATATATAGATTTTATGTATGGATGCCTGTTTGTAAAGTAAATGTATTTAAAAAAAATAAAAACTACTATTTATAAGATGCTTAGAGTAATAAAAAATGCTATTTATAATTATATATGACAGTTTTTAGAAACTTTGTCTGTCTGAGATTGAGTATTGAAATTGAGTATTTAGATTGAGTATTAAGATTAAGTATTGAGATTGAGTATTGAGATTGATTATTGAGATTGAGTATTGAGATTGAGTATTGAGATTGAGTATGGAGATTGAGTATTGAGATTGAGTATTGAGATTGAGTATTGAGATTGAGTATTGAGATTGGGTATTGAGATTGAGTATTGAGATTGAGTATAGAGTATTGAGAATATATTATCTTGAATATTTAGGCTCAACGGCTCAAAAGAATTCAAGATTATTGATCAATTGAATTGAATTTTATACGCGAATGCGAGCAGCACCGTTGAGCACAGCTAGGATGTTGGTGTAATAAATCAATGCAATATTAAATAAAAAAATAATAAATCTACCTCAGTGTCTCATTGGTTTAGTGGTTCAAATTGTGCCCGGTTAATGGCAATAGGTTCGCTCCTATCACAAAAGATCTAAAAATACAAGAACACTTTAGTTGTACATATAATTATACTCTTCTGCCTTAGCTACTTTAACTATTGTGTAATAATTTCAGATTCAGAATATTTTATTTATGTCGGTAGTTATAGTAGCAGCATAGTTCTACAACAATTGTTAAATTTTATTAACATATAGAGGGCATTCATTATAAATAGATTATTGTAAATAGTTATATTATAAATTAAGATAGTGAGCGCTGAAATAGAATATTATAAAATGTAATAAAATGTTGTCAGGTATATTAATGATTTAATAACATTTCCTTACAAATAAATTATGTCAAAATTGTAATTGTAATATTGAATAAATAGGTATTCGGGCTGAAAACAACAAAAATAAAACATTTATATATTAAAATACCCGGATAGTATGCTCATCTAAGCATTCAGATTAACTACTTAAATATTTCTGCAAAAACGAAAAAGGAAGAATTTAAGATAAATCTCGAAATTGCATTCAAGGTTGTTTTGCTGACTGTACGGTGCGCCCGCGCTGCGAAGAACGCGCGCGGCGATGCGTTGAGCGTCAGTCGATCCGCCACCCCCGTGGGAGTCTCACGCGTCAGCTCGCGGCCTATCGACGCATCGATAGCATAGCGCAGCCCGCGATCAATTCGATAAAAAACCAGTGTTGTGTTATTTTTTTGGCGAAAAAAGGATTTTGTTTTTAAAAATAGTGGTGTGACGACTTGGACGAGTCGAGGTTTTTTTCTGTTAAGGTTGGTTTTTTTTATTGGATAGTGGTAACGGCCTTTTTTTATTGTGATCTATGATTATCTTATTATTTTATTAGTTTTCACACAATTTCGTTGTGTTCTTTCGTCAGCAAAACATATACTAGTTGGATTGTACAATTAATATTTAATTGAACATTCATATTCGATTTCAATTAGTTAACTCTAATCAGTTATTTTTATAGCTTATACTAATGCAATAAAGCTGCTTTAATGGATTAAAATAAAATGTAGTTTGAAAAGGTTGAACTACTTAGTAATAAGTATTTTACATAAATACAATGTCAATTATGTTGCATTTCAAGATCGAAAAAAGAGAATGACGCAAAACAATTTGATAATGAACACGGCAAGCCCTTTCGTGGAATAATCACTAAGTAAGTAGCATAAATATGAGATAATGACAATAAAATATTTTATATCAGGTCCGGTTTAGTGCAACTGCAGTGCCTTTCACGATGTATATTTTTTTTTATCAAAATGCAATGACGTCATGTTATCTAAACACCGATAATCTACTTAACTACAATTGGACAGTTTTATAATATCGATAGCGAGTTATCGATAGTATTTGCGTAGTTACGTGCCTACTATGTCACATTATCATCAGGCGTCGATAGGCATATTGATAGTTGATAGTCCCTCTAGAATGTCATAATCAAAACGCACAGCTCTGGGATTTATGTCACAATTTAAGGCCTTATTCATAGCATTGTTAATAAATGTTGTAATTGAATTATTTTTTTTACCAAATGTTTACAATAATATTATATTTACCAAGGGAAAATATTTAATATCGATAAGGCAAAATATTTAATTTAAGATAGATAAGACTTAAAAAAAAATAAAGTCTTGTTATTACTATGAAAACTTTTTAATTACTGTACATATATTTTATGAATGATTTTTATAAAAAAGTGCTGTAAACAGCTCATAATAATATGATATTTTTTTCGATCCAATAAAAAATAAATATTTGCTAATAAATAAAAAAGTATTTTTTTAAATAAAAGTAAGGTTTGCAGAAAGATTACACAGCATAAAATACATTTTATAATTCCATTTTTTATTACAATTAATACTAAGTAATTCCAATAACATGTTTTTCATAAATATTTATGTGCTCCACATGTTATTATTACTTAATAAGGAAAACACGAATATAACTATTATTACAGGAATATAAAACCATATCACTTATTTAATAATTAGGTATGTTGTTAAAACTGTTATCTTGAACGATTAGTGCTTTTTGTCATTTGTATGTTAATTATTGAAATACGTGTTATTAAAGTCAAAAAGCTAGTATTTATCTTAACGTTAGTCGCGAAAATATTATTACACGCGTCGAGTAGGACAGGTGGCGAAGGTCAGCAACTGAAATTGTAATATGCACAATAAATATAGTAAGATCTTCTAAGTACATTTTATATTACACTAGCGACTCGCCCGCGGTTTCACCCGCGTTGCCCAATTCCTAAGAGTCGTAGCATAATGCTAAACCGCTTAAAACCTTCCTCTTGAATCATTCTATCTATTAAAAAAAACCGCATCAAAATCCGTTGCGTAGTTTTAAAGATCTAAGCATACATAGGGACAGACAGACAGCGGGAAGCGACTGTTTTATACTATGTATTGATAATGCATTATAAAATATTACAGACTAAAATGACAGAATTTTTGCAAATGCTTTTTTATTAAGTTTTAATTAAAATCCCTTACCCAAATATTTTTATACAAATATTTTTGCCGTGATTTGGAATCGACCTCATGACCCGTAGTACAGCAGCCGATTCCTAAGACTTTGTGCTTATTTTGCCAGCAAGTTAAAGATAAAAATTAATTTTACAATTTAACAAAAGTTTTAAGAAAAATCTAAAAGGTTTGATTTGAGATATTTTTAATTAGCACATGTCTTCGTTTAAAAAACAACTCTGTTTTAAAAATCATACGTTATCTATTTAAACAGTTTTTAATAAATGCGGTGTCTTTACAAATACTGAAGTCTGTGAAGTGCTGATAAAATAAGCAGATGTTTAATAATTAAAAAGCAAGCAGCAAGTTCAAGTGGTACTAAAATATCTTGACTGTCGCTTCCTTCGGTATTCAAAACCGAGCATTAAGACTCACGTATGTTATTTTAAGAGTATGCCGGTCTACGTGCAGGGAATGTTACATTTTACAGAATACCGTTGACATGTTCCAAAATTAAACAGATTCTTTGGTTTGCCTGACGTAAATAATGATAAATGTTGCCAGTGTAAAAAAATAATGTACCTAATAATTTGAAAATAAATTAACTTATTCCTTTGATTATACGGTCAAGCATAGATTTTGTATTAATTGATAAATTTAATAAGTAAATAAAGAAATCATTCAATGAAGCCCAAATCGATGTCAGTCTCGTCACTGGCTAACTGGAAAAACTTTTATATAGTTTTAACTGGTCTTTTATCATCAAAACTAAAGGTTACATAAACTGATATTACGATAGTCAATCTGTGGGTCATTTATTTTTTAATAACTGATAGTTTATTTAAACTTAACAGTTATATGTGCTAAAAGGCATCACTATCCTGATTGCCCCAAGGTTAACAACAAGTACTGACAATTTAACACATTTTGCCGACGAACACATCATCAGTAATCACCGTAATCGCCCAAAATGTAGGAACAATTAGTGGAAGAATTCTAAACACTACCAATTTTAGTGCTTTACAACCAAAATCCTTCACCTAAACATAACCTATGCTATAGAACGGAGCAATTATGAAATTACTGAACCGAAAAATGCACTTGTTCCGGTTTTTTAAATGAAATAAATTATTTTATTTACAAAAACGATGGACCGTTGCAAAACAAGCGAATATTTATTTACAATTGTCCAGATTATGGACATCATTTATTTTTAAGTATTGCTCACGAGGTCGGAAACGCATCGACAGCTTAGATTTTTTATTAATAAACTTATATGTACAAATTACTGTAAATACACGTAGGCACTAAGTTATCGGTTAAAATAAATAGAAGCAGATACTGTTATGTCGTTTTCAAAAATAAAATACTTATTGAATTAAGTTATATTAAGCTTTTCTACGCCCTAAAATAATAAAAAACAATAAATTTTAATCTAAGACATCTTAGTCTAAATATTTTATTCTTGAAAACGAAAAACAAAAGTATCCACCGTTTTTATTATAATTCTACGAAAAAAAACTAATTAATAAAAATAACATTTTTATGTGAAATGTCCCAAAACTTAAATTTTCGCCCCAGAAAAAATGTTATCGTAAGGCTGTCTCCACGTTTCTTGGGTGTCTGTCTTCACCTTTTTCCGATCACCGGTTATAAATTATGTCCTGTCAGATTAAAAAATAAAAATTTCAGTGGATATGTTTTTGTGAACGGCACCGGCATTGTTATGTATTATTTCAATACCAAAACATAAGCTTGATTGACAACTAACAATAAATAAAATGTGTGTAAGATTTTTTTGCTGTCCGTACTAGAGTTGTCATAGTGAACAATCAATTACAATCAAGCAAATTGTGTAACATTGTTACTTACCGAGTAACGCACGGTTATAGGTATTTAGTTGGAGTTATTTACTTCTTAAATTCAATTAAAAAGTAACTTGTTTCTGACCGCGACTTCATCTCCGTGGACATAAGATAATTCTAAAGTCCACTGAGATGAAGTCGCGGTCCAGGTTATAAACAATCTGTGTGCTTTTCATGGAAATTCGTTCAGCAATTTTTACGTGATTGAGTAACAAACATCCAAACATAGCATCAAGATCTACCTAGTTACTGTCCACTGCTGGGCGTTGATCTCAGAATTAGAGGGGATAGCTGGTTGGTTCAATTATTAAAAGAAGAACTGCCACATTAGTTCAGTGGTCTTAAGTGCGTCCGCTACGATAGAGGTCCTGGGTTCGACTTCCAGGCTGAGCAAACTATTATTGGGTTTTTCTATGAAATTCTCAGCAGCAGTTCGGAGTTAAAATTTGTGCTCGGTAAAAGGCAATAGGCTCCATTGCCTCCATGCGAACTGTGTATGTAGGTACAATTAGCAGACCTCTGCCTAAGCTTTTGGGAAATACAGGCATGATAGTATGTATGGTGATTGTTGATAGAAGTTTATAATTAAACTCTATCTTTATATAGGTATGGAAGTCTTTTGAAAAACTCAGTGAAAGTACCTAGTCACATTATTTAAAACGTTTCTGTTATCGATATACTCGTACATGTTTTAAATCGATATCAATCCGATAACTTTATCTGTGACCATAGCACCGGTAGAGAGCTATTGTTTTATTGTATTGCTATCGCATTATTTTCACTTCATGCGTGTTGTGTATCGATTAGAATTTGTCAAGAAAAATTGGCATTTAAATTTTTATAATTAAACTAGTGGACCCAGCAGACGTTGTCCTGCCCTGAAAATAACCCAAAACTCGATTGCAGCGCCACCTACCGGGTCCAATTGTGAATCTAAACCATTCCCAGATCCCCTTGAACACACACAAAAAATTTCATCAAAATCGGTCCAGTCGTTTGAGAGAAGTTCAGTCACATACACACTCACAGAAGAGTTATATATATAAAAGACTAGTGGACCCAGCAGACGTTGTCCTGCCCTGAAAATAACCCAAAACTCGATTGCAGCGCCACCTACCGGGTCCAATTGTGAATCTAAACCATTCCCAGATCCCCTTAAACACTCACAAAAAATTTCATCAAAATCGGTCCAGTCGTTTGAGAGAAGTTCAGTCACATACACACTCACAGAAGAATTATATATATAAAGAAGATTCAGGACCTCTAACGGGGACGTACGTAACGACGGACGTACGTAGTACGCCTCTGGCTAACACTTCGAGGAATACAGGCGTGATGATATGTTTTTTTCACCTCTAGCTAGGGTTTCACGAGGAATCATATATGTATATAGGAAACTAGCATTTGCCCGCGGTTTCAACGTTGGTTCAGCGTTAGTGAAATGATTACAATCAGATAGATAGAGATACTTTCACGTTTATAATATTAGTAAGGATATAAGTATAGATTTGGCAAACTATTCTACTTTTATTAACCTATTCAACCTATTCCTATAGCTGAAGGTACCAGCTTAAGAGTCCAGCGGACCGAATTTTTCTTACAAACGTAATACCGAAATTAATCGTAATTCAAACAAAATTTAATCAAATTCTGTTATTATTCGGATTCCGATACCGTTAATCTAGGTTCCTACTGTGCCATTTTGTCCAAAATATTTCACTGGAAATAAATGTAAGCGAATGCAATTTTTTCTATCTTTACTTTACCAAGTTTGGAACTATTTTCCGGCCTCTTATTTCCAGTGAAGTAGTAGTAGACGAAATAGTACCGTAGGAGCCTAGATTAACGGTATCCAAATCCGAATAATAACATAGTTTGATAGAATATTGTCTGCATTACGATGTATTTCGGTATTACGTTTGTAAGAGAAATTCGGTCCGCCGGACTCTTAAAGCTACGAATAGAGAATAACATAACAGGTGAGAAATAGCAAACATGGGGCCCAGTTTCCTTAGTAATGGTAATGCACGCCATTGCCGCTCTGACCATTGTACTATCACAAATGTCTATCTACCAATGTAATCAATATGTTGTTATCAACGTATCGTGTATGTCCGAGGTCGACTCACTTCCGTACCACGAGGCCATCGGTACTCGATGCCCTAGGTGTTAACTCTAGCAGTAAATAAGGAAACTACGAGATGCTTTGAGGTGGTGGAACTGCTACTGAGTTCATCTGGCTTAGTACCATAGCATTGGCAAGTAGATTATTCTTTTTAAGTGTGGGAGCAACACTAGGATTTTCTCCTGTATCGTGAGTGCGTTTATAAACACAAATTCTCACATACACAAACGGCCAGACCCGGAACAACTACCTGTAGATCATACGAATATTTGCTCCGTGTGGGGACCGAAACCATAACACGTGGCGCAGAAGCCGATCTCTGAGCCGTTACGCCAAACGTGTCGTCACATAGCCAGTATAGATAGATATGTATATATAGGTAGAATATTCTTTAATGCACAATCGCACTTTCAAAAAATATGTCAAGTACTATTTATTATTCTGCCGATAAGCAGTACCTAATGTGTTAACATTATTATGTCCAGCATGAAGGGTAATGATAAACTCTAGAAAAAAAAACTAGAAACTGCCTCAAAGTGGCCCTGAGCTCGACTACTACGCTAGAGGTTCCCAGATTCCCAGGTCGAGCAGTGTTATTGGGTTTTTCTATGAAATTCTCGGGATTTATGCCCGGTTTAAGGCAATAGACTCGCCCATAGGGCTTAAACATATCGGCGAAGTGTGGGTGTAAATTAGTACCTATACCTCTGCCTAACCCTTCAGGGAGCACAGGCGTGATGTTATGTTAATGTAGCCAAGTCAAATAGTGTATAAATAAGGCTGAGGTGTCAAGATGACAACGCGCAAGTGATACCAGTGGTGTTGCTGGCGTCTATAGGCTGTGGTTGCCGCTTACCATCAGACGACACATACGCTTTTCTATCATCTTACCTAGTAATCAATCAATCATGCGGGTAGGGTTCGCGGTGGCTTAGAGGTCAGAGCGTCTGGTATATCAAACCAGAAGACGCAGGTTCGAATCCTGCCCGCGATTGAATCTTTCCTTTACTAAAAAATAACTTAATAATCTTACCTAGTACCTTAGTAAATAAACATGCGCTCTTACACTCCTAACACATTTAATCTATTTCCAAAAATGACATCGTTAATTGATATATGGTGGAATTTTATGTAATTATAAATGATTCACTGTGGCTTGCGAGAATAAAAGTGATATATTGAGTAATTTGTTTATCTACAAAGTGATATTCCGGAGTTCTTAGTAAGGATTAGTCAACCGAGAGATGGGAGGCATTCACATGAAAATTATGCGATCTTTCTCTATTATCTTACTGGTGTTGTGCAGGTAACGCTTGATGATAACATTTGCTACGACTTTACCTAAAAGTATCTAATGATAAATTGGATTTATTACAATATATTTACATATATAGATTTTATAAAAACACTTGACAATAAACTCGGAGAACCATGGTCTCTTTTAAAGTCAAGACATGTTTGTCTAGCAATGACTAGTTGTATTATTAACTGCTACTCTATGCCTAGACAAAGACAACGAGAGCATAGAGGCACTCGTCAACCATGCCATAGCCTTACCGTCTTTATCATTACATCTACATATATATCTACATCTACATAGTTGTTATCTGTCTGTTTGTGCTTAGTCCTTCTAAATTCCACAACGAATTTTGAGAATATCTTCCAGAAGGTTTTTAAGCACTTTATTTATACACTAGCTTTTGCCAGCGACTTCGTCCGCGTGGAATAGTTACTTTGTTCCCTAGTTCTTCGCCCGCGGTTTCACCTGCGTTGCCCCGTTCCTAAGGGTTGTAGGAAGTAGTAGAAGAAAGAAGTAGGAACGGAGTTCCTAAGGGTTGTAGCGTGATGTTTTATAGCTTGAAACCTTTCTCATGAATCACTCATTTTCCCAACATTTCCCTTCACTGCTCTGCTCCTATTGATCGTAGCGTGATGAAAAGTATACTATAACCTGCCCAGGAGTATGAAGAACAATTGTACCAAGTTTCGTTGAAATCCGTCGAGTGGCTTTTGTTTCTATAACGAACATACAGACAGACAGACAGACAGACAAAAATTTTACTGATTGCATTTTTGGCGTCAGTATCGATCACTAATCACCCGCTGATAGTTATTTTGGAAATATATTTCATGTACAGAATTGACCTCTCTACAGATTTATTATAAGTATAGATAGATTGCATTCACGTGAAACCGGGGCGGATCGCTAGTATATGTATAACTTATTGTAATGTATAACTTTTGGTGACACGTTTGGCGTAGCGGCTGAGCGATCGGCTTCTGCGCCACGTGTTGTGGGTTCGATCCCCGCTCGGAGCAAATATTTGTATGATCTACAGGTAGTTGTTCCGGGTTTGGGCGTTTGTGTATGTGAGAATTTGTGTTTGTAAACGCACCCACGATACAGGAGAAAATCCTAGTGTGAGGCTACGTTAAAAAAGAAACTAGCGACATGGTGTAAAATGTAACATCGCCCCATTTTCCACAACTAAACGCTTTTTTCCCTAAATACAAGGTAATGCTTAATTCCTTAGTTTGGGAATCAGCATAAGTATCTAATGTACATTACATTTAAACTGTGTTTACTAATTGTACTGTTACCTTTAGTAACTTTGCGTCAATAAATACTATTTAAAAAAGTAAAAAAAAAACTATAGCCCGCTCACAAAAAGTCTCACCTCCCAAGAATATAAGTAAAGTCATACATAATGTGTGTTGAGTGGCGAACTCAAAATAAATACCGGCGCGACGCGGGTGATGCGCTGTAAACAGATTAGCCTACTAACTTGTAGTGGCAGCAAAACAGTTGGCGATGCGGTCAGGTTATTCAATGAATATAAAATCGGCTGTGTAGTTCGCAAAATAGTTTTATTTTATTTGGTGTACAATAAAGTATATATAAAAGCAATAAAGAAATAAAAAAAATTAAATTAAAAAGGTACCTACATTATGGTTAAAACGTTTTTTTTTGCAAAATTAGGTTGTTTTGTATATAAATAAAATAAAAAAAACATGATTTCAAGTTGTGGTAAAACAATACATGTGTGTAAAAACTTGACCTTTTTCAATGAGACTTAATATTTACCTGTTTTTTTTTGCATTTTCCATGCTAAGATTATAAAGTTATTTTAAGGCTTAATATTTCTTATTGTATTGACTAAAATTAGATGAAATAAAGATTAAGTATGGTTATCGCGGTTGGAAGTTAATAGTCGGATAAAATTTATATCTTCTGTTGAATGATATTGCTATGTTTATAAGAATGTTGTTAATAAAATATGTTATAAAAGAATTAATGTTGACTGATAATATATCATATTACCACATTACGTACGGCTTATAATAACAACATAAGAGATAATTTCTTCGTTATAGCATAATTGTTGTATATATTATATGTAAATACCTGCATTATGTTAAGAAACGACAATGGAATAGTTATTTGTTGAATTGAATATTAATAACTTTTAAGGAATCTTTTTTTTTATTCATCAAAGCTTTCGGACATAATGTTAAAATAATGTTCACTTGCTGGTTTATTGACGTAAAAGAATAAGACGAGAAATAATAAATAAATAAATCTAAAGTAAAATAATGTAATGAATTGGATTTAACTGTTGTCTGTACTCTGCGGCGACAACGGAAGTCAACAGAGCGTGCGCTTGCGCAACCGCCACGGATCTGCCATTGTCTTGTCGGTGCTGACCCTACAGGCACGATGTAGTACCGACACACGTGCACGTTCATTACGTATTGTTTTGATTTGAGCTTGATTGTTTTGTTGACCCTATTTTTAAGTTATGGGCGTCTTAAAAAGTTTGATGTGAAATGTTAATAGAACAGGACAGATTGTAACGATAATAGGAAATGAGATCTTGGTCTACCAATTCTTAAACAAGAGCGTTGATTAAATTGTAAATTAGTCAGAAAAAATCTTACAATATTATGGATAATTAATTAAATAATATTAAACTATACACCTAAAGCAGGTCTAAACCTAGGTCCCCAGGTCGAGCAAAGTGTTATTGGGTTTTTCTATGAAATTCTCAGTAGCAGCTCGGAGTTTGGATTTGTCCCCGGTTAGTGGCAATAGGCTCGCCCCCTATTACATGGGACCTAAACATACCGGCGAACTGTGGGTGCACATTAGTACGCCTCTGCCTAAACCTAACGAAAAGGAAATTGTTTAAAGCAATTGACACTTATTGTTTATCACACAATTAATAATCAAAAATTAAACCATTTTTAACATTCAGTATTTAATCGGGTAGAAAATTTTGGTGTGTAGGTACATATTATTGACGTCGGTTGTACAATGTACAGTCAGCATAATTAACACAATAATTTCACAGAAATTTCCCGAAACATCCGAGAAAGAAACCTAGTTCTCACAAAAGCTTATTATCATTCATTATTAATGAGGATACGATTTTAGTATCTATTCTGTAGATTTTATAATCTGTTACAAAAAGATAAGTTTCTGTTTCAATTAATTACGAGACAAAACTTCTTTGTCTGCAACCTTTTCGACGGTAAATTCACTGTAAAAGATTTTCGTTATGATATTTAGAAGCCACTTCCTCTCTATGTTGCGAAGAAATTGGTAGGATCTAATAATCCGCCTAGATCCGCTAAAATCTTAAGGATCCGGCGGAGCCTGAATTTCCCACAAAAACGTAATACCAAAATTAATTGCAATTCTTCACTGGAAATAAACGACCGGAAAATAGTTTCAAACTCGACGTACCTAGTTATCAAGTATTACATTCGCTTACATTTATTTCAAGAAGGTAAAGCAACCTAGATTAACGGAATTGAAATCCGAATAATGACACATAATTGATTAAATTGTGTTTGAATTAAGATTTATTTTTGTATTTCGTTCATCTGGTAAATTCGGTTCGACCCCGGCTTCTTAAGAGGGGCTCGTGGTAAAGTAATAACTATACCAATCAATCGATCTAGAACGTTATATTGTACAGTTAGCTCAGACGTGTTCCCTGTATCCTTATCAATGTATGAATGTAAGAAATGTTGGTTATAGTATTGTAGAAACGAGCCTTGTGTCTGAGCGCTCGAGGCTCGGCCTCAGCGTACGTTTTTACAACACTTGGTTAACTTAATACAAAAAAAACTTGAAATACGTCTTCGCCACTAATAACGCTACGCAAATTCCTGGTGTCACAACAAAACCTAGGCACAAATATCTAGGTCAACTGTAAGATTACCTAAACATCTGAATTGTTTGCATACCTATTACATGAACAACAATGACTTAGATGGACTTGTTCTGGGTTAAAGATTACTGAATCAAGTCCGGATTAAATTTATCTGACACTAAATTTGATTTGTAGGTCGAGAAATACTTTAGGAGGACGTTTTATTTTTAGAAAAATAAAATAGTTTCAATTCTAAACAGACGTAAGTGCCAAATGACGTCATTTGTACGGATATACGGGTTAAACGGTGATCAGGCGTCATTTTTCTGACCCTTAAAAAATGTCTTATGTCAGATTGGCATCTATTCTATTTATTCATAACCTCACATTACCTATTTCGTTATTGATTTTCTTTTATTTCGTCAAAATTTCAATTTTCTCAGATTCCGCCGTATAAGTGACGTCATCACACGTTTTTTATTTTTATTTCTTTATTCCGAAATGAAGAAATATAACAAAAAAATGTTTTGGAACTCAGGATAGGAAAAAAAAGAAACGGTATTTTTGTTTTGGTTGGATTTATAATTTTGAAATGTTGTCAATTGTGATTCATCCGAAATGGCCACTCTCGTTTTCCAGGTCTGGATGTTTGTGTACCAGAGAATTGCCCCTACGACACAGGAGAAAATCCTGCCCATTGACCGAACATGGTCATTGGTCTACTTACAGTGATTTTCAGAGAGCTATCGTGTAGAATCGATGGTGCCTAATGAGGCGTGAGATATGTACATGTAATAATTATGTATGATAATGAGAGGCGGTTATTATCTACCAGTAGCTATGAATTATGTTGTCCACAAGTGATTATGCAGCGCTAACATAACATAACATCACGCCTATATTCCCCGAAGGGTTAGGCAGAGGCGTACCTACTAATATCCATCCACAGTTCGCCGATATACGAGTAGTTAAGTTCCATGTAATAGGGGGCGAGTCTAATGCCACTAAGTGAGTTATAACCGAGAATTTATTTCCATTAACACTTTGCTCGACCTGAGAATCGAACCCAGTACCTCTAGCGTAGCAGTGTCGCTTGCGAACATTTGACCTAGGCAATCAAATACGTAGTCGAAATTGTATGGATAAAGATACACAAACGAGCCTTAACTTATCATCACTCGTCAATAATAAATCAAAGATCAGTCAACTACCATATTGGTGAATTGCATAGTCAGTAGTTACTCGCGTCGGGAGTGGAACCCGCGAAAGCGCTCACTGAGCCGCGGCGGGCGACCGAGCGTGTGGGTAAATGAACTGTGTCACCGTGTGCCACTGTGTAGATGCATGGTGATGTATGGACGTACGTGTGAATAGCTGGCGATTGCTGGCCATACCGATGAATACCATGACTCTACAATTTATTGTCACTTAAACACGTAACATACCCAAAATGTAATGAATTAAACAATGATTTGATTTGAAAAATGATTTGATGATACGATACATGTTATCGGTGGTTGTGGTACGTTCGCCGAGGTCGGCCCCTTCCAGCTCTTCCATCCGTAGGTACTCATCATGTATTCGTTTCGTCAATCACGCCTGTATTCCCCAAAGGGGTCGGCAGAGGTGTACTAATGTACAACGACAGTTCGCCGATACACTTACGTCCCATGTTTGGGCGAGCCTATTGCTATAATATGCCATAACCGGACTGCTACTGAGAATTTCATAGAAAAACACAATAACACTGCTCGCCCTGGGATCGAGTCCATAAATCCCAGGAAATAGTAATATATCGTGTGCGGATTTCGTCGAGCTATAAATCTGGGAAGTTAAGTTACAGATGCTGCGGTCAATTTTTGGATGGGTGACCATTATTCACTTGTGTAAATATTTACATTATTTTTTCTTATTCTCTGAGAAAAGGTCTTAGTGTACCTTACCTTAGATAATATTTGATTAAATGCAGGATCTTAAAAAATCAATTCGGCGTCGTCAAAAAAGTGTAAATTAAGCAGTAAAAAATATTAATCCCCATAACAACACATATATCAAAGTATCCGGCACTCCCAACCAGTTTTCTTAAAAAAACTAATTAAGCGCCTTAGTTTGTTGCGCGTGGTTACATTGACATTATAAAGTTAATTAACATGTAATAATCTAGTTAATTTGGTAATACTTCGGATAAAATCGGTGCTTTCAATGTGTTTAAATTGCTATACCGAATGAATCGATGTTGATTACGCTTTATAAACGATTAGTTTTATAATATTAATCTTAAAATAATTTTAAAAGTGCAGTGATAGCCTACTGGTATGACCGTTTCACTGCCAAGTCAATGGGCTCGAGTACGAACTCAAGGCACGTACTTTTCGAAGACATGTGCGTATTAATAGTTAATTATGACACGCTTATACGCCGAAGGAAAACATCGTGAGGAAACCTGCATGCCTGAGAGATTTTCTCGATGGCGTGTGAAATTTGCCAACCCGCACTAGGCCAGCGTGGTGGACTATAGCCATGAGAGGAGACCCGTGCCCAGCAGTAGGACAGTATAATGGGTTGATTATGTCTGTATGTAATCTTGAAATTGTTAAATTATTTGTATAGGCGAAAATTCTAATTTTAAAATTTAAGTATGTATTATTAATTAGATTACTTAGGGCAAGACGAATATACTTACGAAAAAAAACTGTAATGTGGGCCGTTGAATAAAAATAATTCTGTATATTATTATTAAATATTCAAGAACAAAAACACCATGTACTCAAATAATTTCAATTTAAACCAAGCACAGACAAATACAAGAAAATCATAATCACCCTTTTTGCGATATGTCTAGACTACGCGAACAAAAAGTCAGATTGCTGACAGGATCAAATAGAGTCGCCAGGCTAATTACTAACAATTGCCTGTTGCCTGTCAAATCACTAGCTGACAGCCAAGGATAAAATATTTTAGCGTTATGACCAGACTTTAAAAGAACCACCATATCTTGACCCGTGGCGAAATCAGGAACAAAATTAAATTGTACCGAATTTGACGTAACATTGACATTAGCCTTGACAAGTAGCGTCACTGTGAAGTGTCAACTTATACTAGTTAGTTTAATGAATTGGCTGGCATCCATAACATTTGTCATAGTTTTGTGTCGGTTACGAAATTTGTAATTGGAATAGAAATTAACTGCTTCATGGTCTTGGTCAGTAGGTCAATGTATGGCTCATGCCTCCTCCAAAAAAAAAAAAAAGAAATATGTGGTTCTTCGTTGCAGCTCTCTTCTCTATCTCTTTAAGTTTCGTTTCCATTCTAGCCGTTTAACCGCCACAGTCATGTATGGACCACAAATCAAAATGTGCTTCAAAAGGCACATTTGGGTACAAGATTATCCTTACGATATTATTCGGCGTAATATCAGTATTACGCAATAATCGATTGCGGGGGTCGAAGGTCAAATGATAACGCGCTACTCGGTTCAATCAAGTTGGATTGAGATGCTGACTCTAACAAATTAAAAAAAATATTTTGATGAATATTTGAAACTGCTTCAATTCTACGCACGACTACTACGCTAGAGGTCCTGGGTTCGATTCCCAGGTCGAGCATTGGTATTGGGTTTTTATATGATATTATTATTAGCCGCTCGGAATTTGGATTTGTGTCCTCTATGAGCGATTTTGCAACTGTACATGTACATCTCTGCCTAACCCTTCGGGGAACACAGACGTGATGGTATGTTATGAATATTTTAAACCGTGTTATTTTAAATCGTTGGTGTTTTTTTGTTGCAGACCCGTTATGTCCATTTAATCCTTCAAAATCCTCCACAATGGCGAGCGCAGGCGCAGTCCTCCTGGAGGCCCGGCCTTTCAGGCCCTTCAAGTCCTCAGAGGAGTACTTGTACGCGATGAAGGAGGACCTGGCCGAATGGCTGACGGTCCTCTACCCGGAACTCAGGATCAATGCTGACAATTTCTTGGACAGGCTGGATACGGGCGTCGCTTTGTGCAGGGTAAGTCTTATCATGTTTTTTTTATGTAAATGTGCAGATTGCGGTAAAACGTTAAGTGCGTTCATGCATCCATGCGGTCGTGCATCCATACATTGGTGCGACCATGCGTTCATGCGACCATGCGTTCATGCGATCATGGCGTTCAACCGTCCATACATTCTTGCATAACTATGTATTTTGTGTTATGAAACAGATGAGGCTAATACTTAATATTTTTCTTGTCTAAACTATTTCAAGTCTTACCATCACAATAAAGTAGATCAGCATGACACACCATTAGTTACATGGTTATCTATGCTTTACGAATTAATTTAGTTGTCAACTATATTGAACAGATTACCAGCAAGTACCTATGATAAGATTAATTTTTGGTTTCCAAATATAATTGAAACAAAATAACGCACTAAACACCGGCTGACAGATTTTATAGGGCGTAAATGCTTGGAAGATACTGGCATACGGAATCCTAGTGTGAGGTGTGCCATTAGTTTTGACAATTCCAAAGTACCTGTAATATTGGTCTAATTGAAATAAAACATTTGACTTTGAGTCTAATAAAACCCGTAAAATGACGACACGATTGGCGTAGCGGTTGAGCGATCGGCTTCTGCACCACGTGTTGTGGGTTCGATCCCCACACGGAGCAAATATTTGTATGATCTACAGGTAGTTGTTCCGAGTCTGGGCGTTTGTGTATGTGAGAATTTGTGTTTGTAAACGCACCCACGATACAGGAGAAAATCCTAGTGTGGGGCAACGTTTTGTATTTTTTTAAAAAAAGGAAAAATAATATTCTAATAATTGAAAAAAACTGTACATTTAACAATTTATAGTAATAATAATTATTATTCCCTTTATTAGTTTATAAAAATAAATATTTTAATTTTGAAACACCAACAATAAAATAAAAAAAATATTATCTAATATGTTTTTTGGATTTTAGTCCTAGGGATAAAACAGACATTTTAAGTGTCAAGAGGACGAACAAATTATTTCTTAGACGATAAATTAGGATTTTACCTGTTTGTTCGTTCTAAGAATCGTCATGGTATATTATAATACTTATTTATAAACATTAGGTAATATAAAGTTCACTATATTAACATAACATACCATCACGCCTGTATTCCCCGAAGAGTTAGGCAGAGGTGTTCTAATGTACACCCACAGTTCGCCGGTATGTTTAGGTTCCATGTAATAGGGGGCGAGCCTATTGCCATTAACCGGGCACAAATCCAGAATACGAGCTGCTACTGAGAATTTCATAGAAAAAGCAATAACACTGCTCGACCTGGGGATCGAACCCAGGAACTCTAGTGCAGCAGTCGCGGTTGGGACTAATGAGGCAGTCTCATAAGTCTAATGGTCCCAACCGCGGCTAGTGTCAAGTCATAAATGTGTGACATGTACCGACACCTTTATCTATGAGGTCTTGAACTTTCAGAGAAAAATTCTTTAGTTTTAATTGTTGCTACAATTAAAACTAAAGAATTTTTCTCTGAAAGTTCAATCAAACTTCGAAATGTTACATTGAAGGAATCATAATTTGAAATGTTACATTAGTTTTTTGTTAGGAATCTATTGCGTCATGATTCTTTGCTTTTATCGCTGCAAAGAGGCCAATAATTTATTATCAACGATAAATACTTTAGATTAGCTAAATACTTATGTGAACTAATAAAATAAATGAAAATGTTCAACACTGATAAAGTTTGAAAAATCTAACCACTATTAATATACACCTCTATTTCTTAAGAACCGAAATAGCATATTCAGAGACTGTAATAAAACATTTTAATAGAGGACTTACCGAAAAAAATTACGTAAGTTGGTTCTAAATAAAAAATAAATGACTATTTTAAAATTATGAATATTTATTGGGCTTATTGGGACATAAATGTATTCTGTGGAGTAAACACGCATGGACAGTTAGTTAAAACAGGAGTCAGGACGTAAAATAGTTATAGTAAGTACCTATAATTTAACTATTCTACGTCCTGACTAAAGAAAGTAGGTAGGCCTAATCCTAGTGAAAGGGACTACGTTATTTTTTAGTATTCTTAATAATTACATTAAAAAAAAACATTGCCCCACCCTACGTTTTTCTCCTGTATCGTGGGTGCGTTTACATACATAAATTCTGACATACGCAAACGCCCAGACCCGGAACGGCAATATTTGCGCCATGTGGGGATCGAACCCACAACAAGTTGCGTAGAAGCCGATCGCTCCAGCCGCTACGCCAAACGTGTTTGTTGCCTGGACAAAATGAACTACTATTTTTGTACTCCTAGTGAAATAGATTATTATCATATTTTTTATTACTCTTAGCAAAACATCAGCATTGCTATTCCACTAGGACGAAGGTCTTAGATTCCTCCAGGCACTCTTTGAATATAGAACTGATATTCCTGTATTAAAATTTATTAATAGGCGCTTCACACTCGCGGCCCTCATTAGGATATCCTGTGCCATCAGTGCCCTTACAGACACACATCACGTGCACAAACATATAACCTCTGTACACTTCACCATGAGATATAACATATACATAGCTTACTTACATGACTAAGAGCAGAGGCAACATATTCTATTCTATAGACAAAAAGTGGGTCTTATGGCGAAAAGCTGGCAAGAATCTCCATAATTGGTACCTTACTTAGCCACGGGCCCGTCTTTGAACAAAAATAATGATTTCAAAATATGTAATTATACCTTAGTTATCTCGTCCTCTTTATGTACCATGTAGTTTGCACCTTTGCACAATACGCCATCACAATTTTTAAAGATTAAATAAAAATATTGTTTCATCTGTGGTCCGTTCGACGTTCTCGGTGCTCTCTGCTGTCAACGTCAATGTCAACGTCATTGTACTTTTTTGTGCTCTGCGCTATTCACGTAAATTATTCACTTATAACCAAAATCCTATTAAATAACGGTTTTACTATCATAATTTTCATAGAAACATACTATGGAAAAAAGGAAACGCGAACTTCCCATGGAAAACAATCACATAGAGCTAACAAGACGAAATAAACATAGGATGAAGTCATAACGGCGGTAAGTTCATTTATCATTGTTAAAAGAGATGTATCTTGCCTAAATACGTTATAAGATCGAAATAACCGATTATCACGATACATTCGAACGTTGAGGAGTTAACCATGAGGGTATTTTAAACCCTGAATAGTCCGAACACTGACAATTCCTAAAAAGAATGTTGATACTAGTAAAGTAGTCGACATCGACTTAATTTTCACAAAGAATCAACAATATAGAAACAAAAATGTACCGATTTTACTTGTGTACCTCATGACTTCACACGAAAAGTTAGTCACAGGCAGCTATGATATCAGTACGTACCATGATTGAGCGCAATATTAGGTGTTCATACTTGGTGTACCTAGTTTTCACAGTAGGTTAACCGGTACAGCAACATCAAGCAATCATATCTGGTGTATTTAACTGGAGCTTTCACAAGAGGTCAGCCGTTAATGACAATATGAAACAATCATATTTGTTATACCTACCCGGAGCTTTCACAAGAGGTCAGCCGGTGGTAGTGACAATATTAAACAATCATACTTGGTGTATCTGGGTGTAACTAACCAGAGCTTTCACAAGAGGTCAGCCGTTAGTGACAAAATGAAACAACCATACTTGGCATACCTACCCGGAGCTTTCACGAGAGGTCAGCCGGTGGTAGTGACAATATCAAACAATCATACTTGGTGTATCCTGGTGTAACTAACTAGAGCTTTCACGAGAGGTCAGCCGTTAGTGACAGTATGAAACAACCATACTTGGTATACCTACCCGGAGCTTTCACAAGAGGTCAGCCGGTGGTAGTGACAATATTAAACAATCATACTTGGTGTACCTAGAGCTATCACGAGAGGTTAGCCGTGGTCATTATACCATGTTTATAATGGAGACAGAAATGAAGCGGATAAGACAAAGTCAAGAGAGGGGGGGGGGGGGAGATCAACTGGATGGATATCCCTGTTTGTAAGTTCCATCATGCTTACACATGTTAAAGATCGGAGTAACCAATCATCACATGTACAATAAAATATTGTAATCCAAAAAGCATCTTTTGTCCTCTCCGGACAACTTTTATCAATAACAATTAATAGCAGTTGTGCTATGTTTTGATTTATATAGCTACTTTACATGTAAATACATGTCAGTTCATAATGTTTTTCATCCTAATATAGGGTAACCCTTTGAACCAAGTGATTCAACTACATCAAGAAAACCTTAATATAATACTGCCTTTTAATAACAAAGAGGGTACGGTACCCGAGAAAGAAATTATGAACTTTGTAGAGGTTTAAATCCAAAAAGTAGAGAAAAACACTACACTGACTGCTGTTATTTCTGGGATAGGACACATACAGAATCATAATTAGAATAATGGTATTTACTCAGCAGAATATGAGATACTAAATAACACTGCTTGGCAAGTGTGTGACACATACCTACTAGGTACATGGTACAACAGCTAGACAGATACTCATCTGTATAAGTTGTAACAAAGATTTGAATAAATTGTCTGAAAACTTAACAATATTTACTAATTGTACTAGAGTACTAGTTGTAGACAAGCGGCACAAAGTGATCATCTGAATGTCAAAAACAATCTGAAAAGCCAATAATTATAGTGGGCAACACTATCATACCATGACAAATGCTCCACAGAGACGTTATCAACAACATCACTAGATGATGCTAGATGGTATATAAATCGTGATGAAAGATGTATATACCTATAGAATCCCTATATACCTACCTATATGTATATGACTTGATGTGATGTATTAAGTGGGAATGTATAAACAATAATCCTACAATTTATATATTATGTGACTGAAAGTAAGATAACAAAAAAAAAAAAAAATTTTTTTGATCATGTTCTGGTTTCACCAGAAATATATACATACTTACTCGGGTAAAATTTTACAAATGGGATCCTATGTACCATGTGGACAATGATTCTTTCCAGTATTCTTTTTCATACAAAAACAGATGACACATGTTTATATGTGTCATATCTCAGAAACTTAAGGCCAAGTACACACATGGCACATATTTCAAATTGAAGGACCTCATGCCTCCCAAATGTTATAAGGCTGTCATAGACTTAAAGTACATACTATTTATGGATTATACACATGTAATAATTAAGATTTAAATCTTAAAATAATGATAACTAAGTAGGCATATGAAAGTACATTCTAGGTATGTGTGTACCTATCAGTTATACTTTCAGGAATATTATGAAGCCAATTAGCTATTTTGCTAGCGTTTATTAGCAATTAGTTTATTGACCTCAGGTAATCTCTTACCTGAGAACAATAAGGTTTTTCCCAGTGATAAATTTAAATTATATTTATTCCTTGCCCCACAGATTCATAAGTTATGCATTTGTGTTTCATAATGTATTTTTTGATGTGTTCGTGAAATGTGTTAACTTTACTTGCAGAAAATACACATAAGTATATGGACAAAAGTGTCTCAGAACCTAGACAGACCAGTATATAGGATTTATGTTAAATTCTATTTACCTTCCATCTCACTTCCACAGAAAAATATAGTTTTTATTTTATTATGACTTCAGACTGTCAAGTAAAAAGGAGATGTAATGTAAAATAATAGCTTGCTCAGCTGTTTGGTGACTTACTACATAGAAGTATAAAGCATGGTTAGCTACACATCAAAGCTATGTAAATACTACCCATAACTAAGAGACCAGAGCTAAACTCGATTTGTGGTTCATATCATATTGAAATTAATCACAATAACAATAAGCACTTTAACATTATTTCAGAATTTTTCTGATTCTTTACAAAATGGCTACCTGGAGCTGCTACCAAGCAGCTTTTATAGTAAATAGGTATTCAAAACACTTGCATCTGGAATACTGTGAGGTTCCATTTAAAGTAGAAAACTGTTCCACCTAACCTACAACCAATAAGAGGCACTCACCCTTGCTACCTAAAAGACTTGGCTTGAAAGGTGACAATGGAGCAACAAAATAAATACATGAGTATAATGCATTAGTTTAAAAGGAAATATGGCAGAACTGCAACCTAAACCTCTTTAAGTGAGTGGAAGTCAAGAGATTATAGCCTACAAGATAAGTCTTGCTTATCCTAGCAAGCGCCAAACTGATCTTTTAGGAAATGGCTAGCCGATTCAGACACATACCCGATGCCTTCATAATATGTTATTTTATTTTATGATTTTCTCTCACACTGATGGAAAATGTTACCTACAGAAAATAAAAAGGACAGGGGAGGATAGGCATTGTAGTAGTCCCTTAGTAACCCATGATATCCATTGCTATAAGAATGAACCTATTAGCGGAAAGCTAATTTTCTTCAATAGAATAGCCCTAGTTTTCTTAGAAGGAAAACATAGAAGCAATATTACTTCTTTTATACACTGCTAATCTATATTTGAGGAAACACTTATCTCGGAGCCAAAATGTGGATTCTTGGCTCAATCCAAATGACTCAACTTGAGGGTTTATCAGTCAGTTCACTGAAAATCACTAGGAAAGCCATGTTTTTAATTTTATTGCCCGTATTGGTTAATCCGCGGCAGAGTGACAGTCTTTTGAAGATAGAATATTTAGGTATTTTGTATATTGCATATACAAAATACCTAGTTGACATTGCTACGGGTTTCCTAACGTAGTCCCCAATGAAGCCTATAGCTTAGATCTACGACCTTTTACGTAGAACGTTAGGACTTGCTTATGCTCCTATAACTGCAGACAGGGTTCTACCTGACCCAAAATTCGAAATCCTTAATCTCTCACTTGTATAGACATTCAGGAAGATACCTATTAATGGAGTTAACGTGGTATGGTAACTCCAGAAATAATTAAAGCCTGCCTTTGGCACCAGTTGCTTTGTTGTCAACAGAAATTGATATTATTTTATTTTTTATGACTATAATAACTACTGTTTTAAGGAAATATTTATATTTGTCCTACAATAACTCTCACGTCTTATTTAGATGTTACTGGAAGTACCTACTTATAAGGCAAGGTTATAATAATTATGTATAACATTACGGGAACCCTTCCTTCATTCATTGTAATTATTATTAGGTACCTAACTAGTTTGAACAAATCTAAACTAGGAATAATAGATACTACTAAGTAAATCCTTTAAGTATCAATATCCACATCACCGGAACAACTTACTGCAACTTAGACATAAAATTGGCGGTCGAGACCAATAGTTATTCATTTTAATACCTATACGCTGATGATCAAGCTATATTCCCTGTACCTACACAGAATATAAATGTTGTAATTCTATAGAATTACAAAATTTATATTTATATATATAGACCGGGTGTTCCTGGTAATACAGGTACATATAAATATTATTCATTCACGATGTTGATTTGGATTGCGGATAATAATAATAATAAAAAATTAACAGTTAACTGGAATAATAACTTCCTGTTACTATAATAAGTTAATTAATAGTTACCATGTGTGATATTACCTTTTTTCTAGCTGGTTCTAACTAGACTGATTCTAGATTAATAACCAAATTAACTAAAATTAACTGAATAAGTTCTAGATTGTCTAACGATTAATTAGTGTCGATTATGAACACAACTTTCTTCTTTGAACATCTACATGGTACATAAAGAGGACGAGATAACTAAGGTATAATTATATAGATCGGACTAACTTACCTAGTGACGTCCGATCCTCAATTATACATTTGTTATCTCGTCCTCTTTACAGCCCAACCCAACCCATATATTCAAGCGATTTCATCACATTATTTTCGTTAGAATAATAATGATTCCCTTGTGGAAAGTTGTGCTGTCGCTTTGTGGCTAGGACTCTACGACGCCTGTTTCAGCCTTCGAGAAGTCCTGGTCTTATGCTTTGAAAGAATGACGTTGACATTGACGTTGACAGCAGAGAGCACCGAGAACGTCGAACGGACCACAGATGAAACAATATTTTTATTTAATCTTTAAAAATTGTGATGGCGTATTGTGCAAAGGTGCAAACTACATGGTACATAAAGAGGACGAGATAACAAATGTATAATTGAGGATCGGACGTCACTAGGTAAGTTAGTCCGATCTATATAATTATCATGCATATTATGTAAGCTTGCATTTCGACCTTGTGTTCAAAGGCCGTAAACTTGCCAAGGTTAGTGTCCCGTTTACACCCGTTTATACCCAACATATTCAATGTGTAGTTATATAAAAGCATCATTAAAAATGTATATTTTCTTAATTTTTGTAAATATTATATAATATTTATGAATACTTCAATAAATTAATGAGAAAATTGTATAAAAATAATACTATTAAGTCATACTCTCTTTATTCATCAAATAATTTATTATTCAGATTTTTAATTTATTTTACAAAAATTTGCATTTTCAAAACATCAGTAATAAGAAAAGTCCACTTTTATCATGCGTACCGCTGAAATGTGGAATGAACTTCCTGAGTGGGTCTTCCCTGATAGATATAATCTGGGTGTCTGTTTCTTCTAGGTAAGCGCGCTCCATCGTATATCGCAGTGTGGCTTAACATCAGGCACACTGACGGTCAAGCGTAAGCCTATCACGAATAAAAAAAATGACTTCAATAATTTTCGCATTCATGCGAAAATTATAAAACACTACTATTAAGTACTCTCTTTATTCATCAAATAATTTGTTATTCATATTTTTAATTTATTTGACAAATATTTGCATTTACAAAATAAAAATCTAACTATTATCTACTTTTCGAAATTTTATTCTCAAGGATAATCAAATAAAATTTTTTGTCGAAAATATATCAAATTCAAAGGCCGTAATCTCTGCAAGGTTAGTGTCCTTTACGGCCGTTTAGCCCGAAGGTGTTGAATGTGCAATTTACAATTATTTTCCAAGTTCCACGGGTTCACTGGCCGTACGATACCGTGCATAAAGGATAGCCACTTATCACTACAAACTAGTTTGACAGATTGTTTTGCGAGTTTTGTAATTTACAATTTTTCTTTTTATTTTATTAACCAAATTGCGGTCGTTCTCAAAAAAGGTCAGGTTAAGTGCTAAACCGACGATCATGCATGAGGATTTATAGGTTAATATACTTTCATTGATGAAGCGAAATGTGTGCGAGGATCGTAGCGAGTGGAAATCTATAGTATCTGCCTAGGGTTCGATTCCCAGGTCGAGCAATGTTTAAGTTATTGCATTTTGATATGAAAGTCTCAGTTGCAGCTGCCTGGTTAACGTACAATAAATCTCCCTATTACATGGAACCGAGACATACCGGCGAATTGTAGGTGTACATTAGTACACCTCTGCCTATTAAAATAAAGAATACAGGAGTTACGGTATGTTATGCATTAAAATCGGTTTATCGGTTTAGGAGGTATGATTCTACAGGTAAAGTTTACAAACACCTATTTGGGGTCAAAAAATCGGTGGCAATGTTCAATTGACGTAATCTGTTTACCTGATTGGTTGGTACATAAATATATTTTGTAACAGAACCGCAGCGGCAAGGTAAACATAGTGTTATCAAACACTCGATTGATAACATCGATAAAGTGACCGACTAACTGAACTCGAGTGCGGCTGTCAATATAATAACGGTATATGATTTTATACGGCGGACATTTTTTCTCTACAATTGTAGTACAATTGTAGTCTGTATTCATAAAATGTATACAATAAAACATTTAGACAAGATGGTGTAGTGACCTAATGATGATGTAATCTCACACCAGATTTCACTGAAATCCGTCAAGTAGATCTTGAGTTATAAGCGGACATATAGACTGATAACAATTCTAAAAATCATTAATTCAGCTTACGTATCGCTCAATTCACTTATTTATTTTACAATTATTTTGAAATTACAGACACGTCTTGTCGACTTCAAATATGTATAAATAAGATAGATAACGCTGTGATCATTCAGTTCGAAGTTCCATTACGCCTGGTTAATGGCAATAAGCGCCCACTATCATCAGGGACTGAAATTGATCTTCGAACTGAGAGAGCTACTTATATTTTTGTCAGGCAGGCAGTTAAAAAAAACCTGATAATTGTACAACACAATTTGGCCTTTGTATTTTTATATTTAAAACCCAATAACATTTTGTTCGGCTTTTCTTTGACCAATCGAACCGAGGACCTCTATCTAGCTCGCTAAATAGTCGCGCTTATAAGAGATAATTAGGTAATACGCAAAACAATTATTATAATCGTAAAGACTAAATTCAAGTTAGCGTTAAAACCATGTTTGAATCACAATGGAAACTTTATTGCCTGATAATTTGTGAAATAATAATTTAGCCAAGCATGAATGTTAATTAAGCTGTGTCTTAATTGGTGACTAATTTGATACTACATTTAGGTGTTACGAAATGACTAAGTTAATTAATATTTAACTATATTGCTACACTGACAGCAATGTCTAGGTTAAATAACAAAATCGTACTTATTATTTTCCATCAATGAAGAATTGCCTTAACAGCAGATTTCATTGAATTCCGTCAAGCGAATCTTGAGTTATAAGCTAACATACAGACATGCATACAGACTCACAACAATTCCAAAAAATATTAGTTCGGCTTCAGTGTCGACAAATTCGGTGGTTCGTCCTGTGATAATTTCGTCCCATGGGACGAAACAAGAATTTTAAATCCTTATACTTACTAATACTATAAATGTGAGAGTTTGTGAGTAAGTATGTGTGGATGTATGGATGGTTGTTACTCTTTCACGCCAGAACGGCTGAACGGGTCTGGATGAAATTTGGAATAGAGATAGAATAGTCGGGAATAACACATAGGCTACTTTTTATCCAGGTCGAACCCAATTTTGAAGTCCACGCAGACAAAGTCGCGGGCAAAAGCTAGTAATATCATTATTTTCGTTCATTGATCCGTCCTCGCTCAATTAGTTTCCTTTACTTATTTTAGCCAATTATTTTGTAATGCATGACAGGACATTTGTACAGATTTATGTTGTATAAATAAGTGTTCAGACATTTTAAATTTATTTAGTAAATCAGATCTGAGGTTGCTTTAAACAATCCATATTTTATTTCTTTGACAATGGTTTCGTATCCGTATTCACTTGATAACCTATCGTGTCGATAAAACATAATATTAACTTCAATAATAAGTTCTAAATATAGAAATGTCGCAGTTATATTTATACATTCATTATCTTTTTCGCTGTAATTTGATTATCAAAATAAAAATTTAACTAGGAACTTAAAACTCAGCCTAAGGAGGCCATAATAAGCATATAGTTCTTACCGTGGTACCTGTGATCAAATCACAGGACGAGCAGTGTTATCGAGTGTCTATGTCTCAGTTATAGCTTATAGTTTCGATTTGTGCCTGGTTAATGGCAATTCGCTGGCCACCATTAGATGGGACCTAAACATACCGGCGAACTATGGGTGTACATTAGTACACCGTTTCCTAACCTTTTGGGGAATAGAGGCGTGATGGTATGTGTTTCAAATTACTTTTATACTAAGAATCTGTATTTAATTTCTTACTATCATTTTATCACATCTCTAAGTATTTTTTGAGACAAAATCCTAGAATTGCTAATTAGAAAAATAGAGCCTGTGTTACTCACTGATAAGTAGCTTTCTATTGGTGAAAGAATTTTAAAAATCGGTTTAGTGGTTTAGGTGTAAAAGCGTAACAAACAAACAAACTCACTTTTGTATTTGTAATAGTTGGGATTTATAGTAAAGATGTATTCATAACTCTGTCATAAATTATGTTATCAAACTATTTATTACTTCAGAACTATTTTAGTTTGAAGAGCCGACATCTTTATTGAAGTAGCTATAAATGACTAGGTACATACTTCGAAATTATACAGTCATAAAATGAGTAAACATTAAAATGTATATATTATCCTGTTTATTCAAACATTACTCATTTTGTTGTACATTCCCAATGAATATTTGGAATAATTTAAACGCTTATAATGACGTATTTATCCATACAGTTGATGTGGCGAAATAATTTTTCTTTTTTATACCACTAAGCTGGCAAACAAGCCATACGACCCGCCTGATGGTACGCGGTTACCGTAGCTTTGCAATACCAGGGGTATCACTCGCGCGTTGCCGACCCTGTACATCAAGGAGGAATAGTTGGGCTGGCAGCATAGGAGACAATGCGTGTTGGTTATCCTATCTGCCAACACAACGCTTCCTCGCGGAACTCTGGCGACCTTGCTCACCATTAGAAACACCACATAGCTTGGAGCTATGTTGTTTGGCTACGATTCCTAATTTATGTAAGGATGCTAAAAATCCGTAAAAAATTAATTCTAAGTAATTCTAATATACTATCACGCCTGTAACAGCATTTAGCAGCAGCGAAAGGTTCGACAGAGGTGTAGGTACTAGGTAATTTTCATCCACAGTTCGTCGTCTCGTGGTCCCAAGCGCGACTGCTACACCAGAGGTCCAGAGGTCCCCGGGTCGAGCAGTGTTATTGGTGAAATTCTCAATGGAATTGTGCCTGGTTAATGGCAATATCTTTTTACATGGGTTCTACAAACATACCGGCGTGGGTGTACCAATGTACACCGTACGTAACGTATGTAGAAGTATTTTGAACAAAATGGCAAAGTAGGAACCTAGATTAACGGTATCGGAATCCAAATAATAACACAATTTGATTAAATTGTGTTTAGATTACAATTTATTTCGGTATTATGTTTGTAAGAAAAATTCGGTCCGCCGGACTCTTAAGTTATTTTATACAGTAAGTAGTGTTATTTTCAAACGCTTCCATTTGGTGAGACCTTGAGTGGTCAAGTGTTGTGACATCTCATTAGCAAGTGTAACCATGTGGTCGTCTTGTCGCAATGTGACCCTCAACGCGAATCTATGCTCTGAGGAATTTCACAAAATTTTATAATAATACCTACGTATTTTTACTAATTTTGTATATAATTATATGCATAGGAGTTTAATGACTGCCTCATTAGTCTAGTGGTCCCAAGCGCGACTGCTACGCTAGAGGTCCTGGGATCGATCCACGGGTCGAGCAGTGTTATTGGGTTTTTCTATGAAATTCTCAGTAGCAGCTTGGATCTGTGCCCGGTGAATGGCTATAGACTCGCCTCCTATAACATGGGACCTAAACATATTGCGGGGAATACAGGATTAAGTGATGGTATGTTATGTTATGTTATAGGAGTTTAAGGATAATGCAAAATTAGATAAATGCTCTATTTATTTTGAGATTTTTAACGGACTTCAAAAAGGACGAGGTTCTCAATTCGATGTTTTTTTTGTATGTTTGTTACGCGATTATTCCGTCAATTATGAATCGATTTTTTGATCTTCAGAGGTGGTCCCATAAAAGTCAAGATCTGATTATAAAATTTAGAACAAAGTGACAATAACACGTAACGACTCAGTAAATGATAACGTCGTCTAGGTAGGTACGTAAAATTCTACTCAAAAATTTTGAAATAAAATAACTTTTCGGAAGTCGGTGCCCTTGATTTGATCGGATCTTGCGATTTCGCTACCGACTTCCGAAACTGTTTCGCACATAACATTATTTTTTATGTTTTTGAAGGCAGTTAGGACGCAGGCAGGAAGGACTGCCTCATTAGTCTAGTGGTCCCAAGCGCGACTGCTACGCTAGAGGTCCTGGGTTCGATCCCCAGGTCGAGCAAAGTGTTATTGGGTTTTTCTATGAAATTCTCAGTAGCAGCTCGGAGTCTGGATTTGTGCCCGGTTAATGGCAATAGGCTCGCCCTCTATTACATGGAACCTAAACATACCGGCGAACTGTGGGTGTACATTAGTACGCCTCTGCCTAACCCTTCGGGGAATACAGGCGTGATGGTATGTTATGGTATGTATGTTGAAGGCAGTTTTACTTCTTTTTTACCCCTGTGGGAAAAACGCGTGACTATCATGTTCCTTTATTCTTATGAAAATACTACTCAAATTCACACACCAAGGAGAATACAATCTATCTATACATATAAAATGCTTTGTCCTGAATGAGTGACTGACGGATCAACACACAGCCTAAACCGCTGATCGTAGAGACCTGAAACTTAGAGCGTGTGTTCTTTGTATGATATAGGCATCCGATAAGAAAAGATCCTCCGAAACTCTACCCGAAAGGTGGTGAACAGGGGGCTGAAAATTTGTATGAAAATCTGACATTTTTAGCGGGTGAAACTATATACGAGTATATAATTATATCACAAAGTGACATAACACAAAATTAATCATACCATTCAGAAGAAACAGCAAGAGAAACGATTCATAAAACCCCTTGTTTTGTATATGTGTAATGATTCACGACTTCTGGTAGAGTTTCAACATTTTCAGACTAACTGTTAGTCATGTAACAGTCATTCCAGAGTCACTTCCGCCCTACTAAATAGTAACATGTGTTTGATAACGTTTACTTCTAAATGGGCAAGTTTGAGAATCTTATTTGTTTTTTTGAATCATATACTGTGCTTGCGGCTGACCGCGGTTTCATTGCGTTTGAGTTTCAAAAGGCATTTTTACTCCGACGTAAATTCAGAATGTGAAGGCAAAAATTCAGTCATACGGGTGGGGTTCACGGTGGCTTAGAGGTCATAGCGTCTGGTGTATCCAACCTGGAGACGCAGGTTCGAATCCTGCCGATTGCATTTTTCCTTTACTAAAATAACTGTTACTGAGATTTTCTTTGAAATTCCCAGTAGTAGTTCAGAGTTTTGATTTGTGCTGTTCCTCAGATAGGCATCTCGTGAGAACTGAGAAAATATCTGACTTGCTCGGTGATAAAACCTCTTGGGGTCTGACTGCCTGGCCTTTACGTCGGAATCTGTTGTAAATAATAATAATAACATAACATACCATCACGCCTGTATTCCCCGAAGGGTTAGGCAGAGGCATACGTAATTTACACCCACAGTTCGCCGGTATGTTTAGGTCCCATGTTATAGGGGGCGAGCCTATAGCCATTAACCGGGCACAAACCCAGACTCCGAGCTGCTACTGAGAATTTCATAGAAAAACCCAATAACACTTTGCTCGACCTGGGGATCGAACCTAGGACCTCTAGTGTAGCAGTCGCGCTTGGGACCACTAGACTAATGAGGCAGTAATAATAATAATAATATTTATTCAATTCAGACATCATGATCCATTTTGTTAGTAACTTCTTATACGATGTTAGTAAGGTTATATTGAAATATTAAGTAAAATATACAAATTAATTTAAATTAAATTGAGCAGCGGACAATTCCCACTATCAGCCACCGCTCTCACAATGCTGTTGGAGCTGCCCCTTATCCGGTACAACAAGGACGATGCCTTTTTCCGCATAATGGCTTCGAAACTGTCGACGTGAGCTACCGCGAGGCACTGCAGTATCGTGGCAGACCCATCAGCACCCTAAAAGCGTTATTGAATTGGATGCGCAAGGCACCAATCGATTTCTTTGTATAATTGACCCACAAACTGCTCGAGTAAAATGACGTACAGTATGCTTTACAGTGTAATTTTTACTGTGTCTGAGCATCGAGCAAATCTGCGAGCCAACATATTCGCTCTTACCGAGAGTGCCCTGCGCTCCCTCTCAATATCTTCATCATCCTTCTGATTCTCAACAATTATATGTCCAAGGTACTTAAATTGCGATACCTGTTGTATTTGTCTCCCGTATAACATGATAGGCGGTAGGACACTGGGACATTTATTACTCGGTTTAAAAACCATATAAACCGTTTTTGGACAAATTGTAAAGGCTATCTTGTAAAGCACCTTGGTGTGTGTTTCGACTTTTGCAAGTTAGAGCCAGTTCCCTCTCGGTTGCCGTAGCTCCAGCAGTTCGCAGTGCGTCTCTTAAAGCTCGGCAACGCATTACGCACGCGGTGTTGCAGGTGTCCATGGGCAGAGACTTGCAACTTGGTAAGTAGGCATACCATCAGGTAGCTCGTCAGAGCGTTTGCCGACAGAATCAATAAAAAAAAACAACTTTTAATGTCGGATGACCTTGACAATACAGCCTGAGCAGATAATAAGGCTCTTGAGGCCTAAAAACCTTAAAAAAATAATACAAAATGATCTTCTTTTAATGCAAAATTAATGGCTCCTTCTAAGAACGCATCGAAACCGACGTTATATTTTGGGCTAATTTGAGCAACAATTTTACGCTCTTCAGTGGGAGGGTTAACTTATCTGTAGTTAATATTCTTTAATGTATTCTTAAGTAAGGTTTGATTGAAAACTTGCAAGCTTGTTGCGTTATATTGAGATTATATCAGTGAAGTAAAAGGGTTATTATCATAATCAATATTCATGAAGGAATATGATCCGTGGCTGTTTGGACGTGTAAAATATAGTGTTGGAATTGCCATTTTATGGATAAGAATCAGTTATGGATATTTGAAGAGATTTTCTGGTTCTCAAAATGCATAATGTGACTCCTATAATTCCCGAACATTATTACACATATTCATCCACAGTTCGCTGGTATGTTTACGTCCTATGTAATTGCAGGCGAGCCTATTGCCGGGCACAAATCCAAACTCCGAGCTGTTATTGAGATATCTAATAACATTCTGATTGACCTGAAAATCGAACCCAGCACCTCTAGCGTCGCAGTCGCTAATGACTGGGACAGTCACTCGCATATAGTTAGCACTAGCGACCCGCTCGCAGTTTCACCCGCGCTGCCCCGTTCCTAAAAGGCGTAGCGTGATGTTATATAGCCTATAACCTTTCTTGATAAATGGACTATCCAAAACACAAATAATTTTCAAAATCGGTTCAGCAGATCCGGAGATAACCTCACAAACTTTATCTTTATTCGATTATTGTTTGATTAGAATTAGTTTCATGCGATGTTCATATAAACAGTATTGTCTTAAAAATGCTGACCATGCCTTGTGAAAGGATACAATGGTATATAACGGATTTAAACAGTAACCCCATAAGTATTTGAAGTACATACAACGCAAATACAATCTATTGGCATTACAAACAAGGTCGGGTAATAAAAACCTAATCATTATTCCACAATAGTTTATACGTTAAGTGTTTATCTCGAAGATCTAAGTTCAAGCTGATAGCCAAATCTTTAGTTAACTGTTCGTTACGAGGTTTGGTGAAGTGAAAGGAGCCGTAAGGGTTTCAGCTAGGTCATAGAAAGGAGATGAGATGAAATATATCATCATTTTTATAACGTATCTACACGCCTTTATTCTCCGAAGGTTTAGACAAAAGCAATACTTATGTACATCCATAGTTCGTATGTTTAGGTCCCATGAAATAGAGGATGAGCCTATTGCTATTATCCAGACACAATCCACTCAGATGCTACTGAGAATTTCAGTAATATGAAACCCAAAAACAATTGACCAATGTGGAATGCGCTTCCCGAGTGGGTCTTTCCCGATAGATATAACCTGGGAGTCCATGCAGGTATCGAACCCACAACACGTGACGCAGAAGCGGATCCCTCAGCAACAGCCAAACGTGCCGTCAATGTTTTTTGTAATTCTTGATAAGCTTACGCTTGACCGCCAGTTCACCTGATGTTAGCGATACTGCGATCTATGATGGAGCGCGCTTGCCTAGAAGATACCGATTCACTCGTGATTTAAAGACACCCAGTTTATATCTATAGGGGAAGATGCACTCAGGAAGTGCATTCCACATTTCAGCGGTACGCATGATAAAAGTGGACTTAAAGCGTTTCGTTTGGGTTTTCGGAATGTCCTAGCGTCGAAGTTCCATTCCATTTGAACATTCGGTTGCAATTTGTCTAGCTCGATCCTCTGTAGGTACATACTATTATTTCTTCAAGTAACTAGGTACCTCACGTGAGGACCGATCAGTATCAGTCAATTGATTGTAAATGTCAGTTAGTGTAACATTTACCTCGTACGTAGGTACATCGTGATTCATAATAGTTAACAATTTTAAACGGTGCTTGTTACATGAACATTGAACGTGGAATATTTTGAACTGGGTGCGTCTCAACAGAGTCACTGGTGTTCAAATGGAGCTGGTGTTTGACTGTCTGACCATTACTTGCTTTTTCTGAACACATCATCACGCTTATAGACCATCAGAGCGAAGGCAGAGGTATTGTTCCCGCAGAGGTTTTTCGGTCGTAGCGGCAAACTAATTACGAAAACCCAATTTTGAGCTAATGCTGAGTATTTCTAAACACAATGACACTTTTCCCGATATGGGAATCAAATGTGCAACTAATTTTGACTTTTCAAATGTACCTATTTTAGTGGTCTAATTGAAATAAAACATTTTGATTTTGACTTTGACTTTCCATCCACCTCACTAATAATCACGTTGGGCTCATATAACGGTTTTCGGGCTAATCCTACACAGGGCAAACGTAACTTTTAAGTTAAGTATACTAAGAAATTTCTTACAGGAAAACTCAATAACTGTTTGGTCTACTGGGTAATCAAACCCAAAACCTCAAAAATCACCTCCTAGCGCTCACACCCATATCCGCTATCTCAGCGTATAATTACGCCATTACATACGCGTCTGAAACAACAGACATTATTTTATCGATCGCTAAAACAGTATATCGGCACAGCGTCCTTGTCGATAGTCATCGGCGGTAATTACTAAGATCGCGGGCGGAGGCGCCGGCGCAGGTGGCTTAACGCTTTGGCACGTCACAGCTAATTTAGAGAAGGTTGCCTCTGCGTGGTCACGGAAGAGTCAAGCTCTCAAATGTCTCGATAGTTTGCTACATGTAGATAAATGTTTCATCATCAAAGACCTTTTTTTTTGTTTACGATGGAAAACAAAAAGTATGGGGTGTTTGATTTTAACTACCACGATGGTCACCATAAGCGCATGGAGAAACTGTGTCTTTAGAAAATACCACCCCAGAACCCTCTAACACATCCCTGGGGGCGATTCGATACCTAAATCATATAGTTAAAAATATATGGGAAGTAATACTTACAATAAATTAATTATATTAAGGTATTATATTTATTACTACCTATTTTTTTATTTTTGTGTTATCGTTTTGTTATTTTGTCCTGTTAGCACAAGCTTATTACTTTCTTTCTTGAAAACTATAAACGTATACAGGATATACGTTTATAGTATTTTATATGCAGTTTTTTTAAATCGATGTTTGGAATACTTCCAATGTAGTGAAGGAAGGACTTTGTTGACACATGGCTGCTTGACAAACTAGGAAATAAGGCTTACGCACCGTGTTTTACATGAACCAGTTCGACCAATTAGATGTGAGACTTCTGTGCATTTCCCTATCCAGTGGCTAAGCTATTAAGTTATTTACATACCAGCTTTATTGTTTGATTGTGTTAAGAACTGTTAGTTTAGTTTATGTCTTGATTTGAGACGGAAAAGCTCCGTTTAGCATTTATCCTGCCCTGTTTTAGGGTTAACTGTTGATGATTGATTGAACTCTATGCTATTTACGATTCTGCGGAAGTGTTCGCCCAACATAACTTTTAAATGTCGTTCATATACACACAGTTATATATAAAAGCACGTTTGGCGTAGCGATTGAGGTGGTCACTTCGCCCACTACCGTTGTGCCGCGTGTCGTGGGTTTGATCTCTATCCGAGGCAAATATTTATGTGTTGCACAGATACTTTCTATTATTATATATTTCTACATAACTCTGTAAATAACAAAATCCCCATACCAAAACATGTCCACGCAACCACGGCAAAATATTTCAAATGCCATTTATAAAACAATAGTGTGACATACCACGGGAATTTGTTAAAGACACTACATTTTACGTAATTACGATTCCGAACGCGTGTCGATCACAATATTCGATGTATCGACACAAATTCTGTTGGTCTCTGAGAATGAGTGGACGCGGCTTGAATGTGCGATGTGCTATGTGTGAAGCATGTCGTAAAATGGCGAGGTGAGAAAAATCGTGAATGCTTAGCGCGAAATACTTGGGAACAAAGTAATGTGATAAATAATTCAAACTTATGTTTTCCAAAGTCTGGGATGGACCTTCTCTTTATAATATATTCCTGTATACTATATTCCTGAAGGGTATTGAGAAGATTGATTGCTGTACATCCACAGTTTACCGGTATTTAGATCGCATAGAGAGTGAGCCTATTGTTATGAATTGAGCACAAATCACCACCACTCACCATGAGTTAAATCCCAGTTGCTCCTCAAAATGTCAATGGAAAATGTCTGCAAAACAGTTTTACTTTAAAATATCGACATTTCAGTATTCGTGTGGTGGTCCTATGGCGGTTGACCTACTTTGTTCGAACAAGTCGTACGGTTTAAGCGGTTGGAGTCCGACAACACTAAAAAAAACTATATTTTCTCTACAGAAACTTTCCATGAAGATCTGTATCCAAAAAAGGGCAATTCAATCTCGTCTCTTCAATCTCATTTAATTTAATTTATGCTACCTATAATTGGAGTAATTTTTCAACTCAAAGGTTAAAAAACTTGAAAAACACGAGAAGCTAATTGCCAATATAAATATTTCATTAATCAATCCGTTTTATCTCGTTTGAGTTAATTATCGATCAACGAAATATAATTGACATTTTTACTGCGAGTGTAAAGAGACTAACTTCCTTACTTTTCCACTTTGTATGTACAATACTGTGTGTCAGTGATATATTAGCTGTTAAGGGCGATTTACACGTTTTGGCTGATGTACAGTTTTTTTTTAAATCGTTGCCCCGCACTAGGATTTTCTCCTGTATCGTGAGTGCCTTTACAAACATAAATTCTCACATACAGAAACGACCAGACCCAGAACAACTACCTGTAGATCATACAAATATTTGCTCCGTGTGGGGATCGAACCCACAACACGTTGCGCAGAAACCGATTGATCAGCCCTACGCCAAACGTATCGTCTTTATGGGAAGTAAAAGTGATGTGATCGCTTCCTATTCTTAATCGATGTGTTTAATTATGTAGTTATTTTTCCAATCTTATTAACGTTATGTAGTTAACATCACTTTTTCTCAGTATTTGGGTGATGTGGGCTACACTATACGAGGTACACTACTATCTAACAGTGATGAGTCATGGAGCAATGTGATTTTTAGTTTACTGTTAAAGGTATTACATTGCCCAATGACTTTGAGGATTTAGTCTTTGTGCTAGTATTTGTTAGTCACAGGCATTGCTGGGGTACTGTGAGGCTAGTGAGGTTTCGGGTATTTCTTTATTATTTCAAAATATTCAAAGAAATAAGAAAATAAAAATAATACAAATTGTTAATTACGTCATTCAAATTTTATTGGTATAAAATCCTAAAAGCAGTTAAAGAGACAAAATACAAATTAGGTTATAAAAGGCCTATTTACTTCAATATTGAAAATTGGGGCAAATTTATAAAAAATTCAACAATACAATTTGTTTGTGATGACCTTAAGTATAACATATATTTTTTATATGGCAAACGCACATCAGGATTCCACTAGAAACTTCTTTAAAACTAGGGTGTTTTTTAGATTTGAGCGATGTACTGCCCTTAACAGTGAATTAAAAATCAATATGTATTGATTTGTATATTATATGATTGTCTAGTGCTCCCTGAAAAAAATACTTAGTAATTTCACTATAGTTTTTAGATATCTAGGATACAATTCCGTATGTAGCTCTAGCTACTTTTTCATTTAAAAAAATTAACGTGTTCGTGATCGTATGTAATGTAAGTATGAAATGTGCTATCAATGTAATTATCGAGGAACGGAAGAAAATTATAAATATTTGCAGTATTTTTATATCGGCTTGATCGATAGAACTAGTGAGAAATGAAAAATAATGGTTATATAATGAATTATTAGTTACCGGGTGAAATACTTTAAAATAATAATACTTACCTATGTTTACTTGAAATTAAATGATTGCATAATTAATACGCACAGAGTACAGTTATTCTAAAATCACTAACATCCTGGATCCTGATCCTGACTGACCTGAAGATCCTGGATTTTCCATGCCCAATCTTCTACATATAGGTACTTGCTTATCTTATGACATATTTAATCCTCAACCTTATTTTCGTACACAAGTTTCATCTTGTTTTTTTGAGAATATGAAAGTCTTGTAAAAAAAGCGTTTGAAAATTATGTTTGCTGTAGGAGAATTTAAAAATATATTCTTGGAAATTATCATTGCTTTAAATATTTAAAAAAAAATATTGCTATAAGGAAGTTACCTATGATTTTTTATATTTAGGTTTTGTTATGTTTTTTTTTTAAATAAAATAAATAAATACGTGCCTTCCTCTATAAAAAAGGTACGAAAATACATATATACAAATATATATTACAGTAATTAGGCAGGGTAAGAACATTACATTCAACCTACAGTTATATAAAACTCTTTGTTGACTTTATTTTTAAATTAATTAAATACGTTCCAATTATAAAAACGCCTTTTTCGTACATACTCGTGTCGCGTTTACATCCGTACATGTGTAAACGGACCTTAACTGGACATTGTCATGGGTAGTGTGACATTTAGCCGTAAGGAGTGTCTGTCTGTCTTTGAACTTTACTTTTTCGTAAACCAATTGTAATTGGAGTTAACTGTTTTGAATAAGGTTTACATTTGACCTTAAATTGTCAGCACACGGTGCAGATAATTTAAATGTGCAGTAATTTTAAGATTGGTTAGATAAAGTGTCTAAGTTTCATCTTCCACATCAAGCAACATAATTCTCACTATTTGAAAACGTGCCTAGTTTTTGACAAATTCAAAAGTAAGTAAGTACTTAACTATACTAATAGTGTAATTGCTACAAACATACAGTAACATACTTTTACCTTTCATCGTATATAATTTTAATTTACTTTATTCATTCACTCATTAGTGTAGTGCTAATAGCTAAGGGATTTTCACCAACTCGACCCAAGAGACTGGACATACGTGTGTCCAGTTGGTGAAACTCAAATTTAGTATCAGTTATTATTTCGTCATTTGGACACGGCAAAATTTTTACGCTTGTCCACATCATCATCATCATCAGCCTATAGCAGTCCACTGCTAGACAGCAGTGGACTGCTATTGGCTGATGATGATGGGGATGGATCATATTGGGGGAGGCCTACGGACGTAAGCCTTTTCACCCTGTCCTCGACTTGTCGCATCCAGCTTCCGCCAGCAACCTTTCGCAAATCATCACTCCATCTTGTCCACATAGTGAAACTTACATTAAATTACTTTTATAATTGAAAAACCTATAGCTAATAGTGTAGCTAGAGGTCCTAGGTTCGATTCCCAGATGAGGTGTTATTGGGTTTTTCTATGAAATTCTTAGTAGCAGCTCAGAGTTCGGATTTGTGCTGGATTAATGACAATAGGTTCGTCCCTTGTTACATACTGTGAGTGTACATTTGTACCTACACCTCTGCCTAACCGTTTGGGGAATATGATAATATGTAGGTATCTAATAAACCATAGTCTTGTTTAAACTATTCTACTGTTAAGGATGGGTCGCTTATAATTAATAAAGGGAGAGACTTATCTATACTTACTAATATTATAAAGAGGTAAAGTTTGTGAGGTTGTATGGGGTAATCTCAGAAACTTCTAGCACGAATTGAAAAATTATTTTTGTGTTGGATAGTCCATTTATCGAGGAAGGTTATAGGCTATATAACATCACGCTACGCCTCTTAGGGACGGAGCAGCGCGGGTGAAACCGCGGGCGAGTCGCTACTCGGCCATATACATCATATAGTATCTACCTACTCGTATACATATTGCTGGTTTTAATAATAGCTGAAAAATATAATGTTCTGCAATCAACATTTCTGCAGTTAATCATTAATTTTAATGGCCAACCTTGGAAATTATGACGAATGTATAATGATATGAAATTCACTCCATAACAACACATTTTTTGTAATGCCAATTATGAATGAAATTAAAAATAATTTTAATGCAATTATAACCGACTTGATGGCAATAACAATTGTAATAAAGGGTTGTTAGTGAAAAAAGTTTTAAATAGACTGTATTTTGGCTATGACTCGTTGAGTGTTGCCAGGAATAATTGAATCTTGACTATATTTCATATAAATAAAAATAAAACAAAGTTTTTATTATATTTGTGTTTATAGGTATAAATAAAAATATAGTAACAACTTTCTTTTTTCTTTCTTTTTGTAACTTAAATTTTTGTATATTTTTGTGTATTATAACTAATTTTTACGCATTTTATGGCATTATATTGATATTAATAAAAACAACTACAACGTTTCCGACTTCTAAAGATTTATTGTTCTGTTAAAAAACCTAACGTCTTTTGCGTTTTTTAATAGTTTTCCAAGGTCTTTAGGTAACTTTTTTTACCCTGGTAACACTTGAAATATTGTGAGTATTCCAATCTGTATCTTTTTAAATTAACCTCTAACACTGATAGACAATGCGCAGCTTAAACAGGTGAGTAAATACATTCCTACAATTTAAATAGGGATATGCAACAATAATAAAGTGTCAGAACTCAGAAATCATTACTTTTCTTTTCTATATTTCATTCTCATCGCATCTTCCATCCGTTTTATAGATAGAAAGTTGTGTTGTACAGTCGTTAATGTTAATTATTAACTATGAGACACCGAAGAATTCAACAATGACAAATCTCATCTCTTGATCACGTCTCAAGCGCGAATACTTATATATTTCTTCACTCAATTAGCGAATTCTTCGACGGAATTAAAATATCACGGCTAGCAACACTCACTTGAGAGATGTGACAGGTCGCCATATTGGCGCACCATCGACAATTAGAGGGACAATAAAATGTTTTTAAAACCGTAATTAATTCCTTATATCGAAGTCATTAGGGGCCATAATTGTTATTACTTCGAATGAAGGACTTTTCAAGTGATGAATGGGGCTCAATTGTATGGGGTTTTTGTTAATTTTTATGGGCATGATACGTTTGGTACAATGCTGTTCTCATTACGAAACTTCGAACAACCATCAAAGTTTCGGGGCCCAATTTCATATCAATCATGTTGGATCAAGTTTTTTTTTATTGTACTAAAATGATAACAAAGTATACGGGTCTCCTGATGACAAGCGGCAATCGCAGCCTATAGACGCCAGCAACACCAGTGGTATCACTAGCGCGTTGTCAATTTGAGATCCGAATTGCTAAGTAATGTCACTGGCTTTATTACCCTTTAAAACTTGAAATTCAACAATATTATTGAATATAATGTAATACGGCGGTACCAACCCATATGAACTCTATAGAGTTCTAACAACTGAATAAAAAAAAATTATGCGATGTCAGGGTCAAAAAATCCAAGAACAAATTTATCAAAAGTCTAAATCCTTTCATTGCTTGCTTTGTAAAATAAAGCCTAGTCTATTTTATTATTATTATGATAATAAACAGAGGCAGGTTATTTGTCTATTGTGTAAGAAAACTAGATTAACTCGTTTGACATAATACCGTCTTATTGTACGAGTATAGGAACAACTTTTTATTCATGAATATTTAAATAATCTCACTTGCCAATGACACAAAAGTATTTAATTCGATTTTTAAATGTAACGGTTGACACATTTTTTTTTTTAACTAAAATTGTTCAAAATTTGAAATGTAAAGTAAATAATTAAGCTTCGTTTGTTTTAAATTAATCGGGCAGGAATTTTCTAAATGTAAATTCTTAAACGATTCTATTTTTTTTCTCCTAGTTAATATCAACCATTGCTATATGAATATAAACCGTTCTCTTTGCTTGCACGCAAACACATTTTTTTAAGAATAACAAACCGTACTCTTTGCTTGCAATTTGCAATACGCCGATAATTTTTGTACCTTTCGGTCAACTTCAAAGACAACATTTTTGTTTCTTTTCTATTGCCTACAATCACGCGCTTATTATATTTGCATATTTTCCGTGGTTTTCTTTCACATTACCTCCACAATGTAGATTCCCGAGAATATTTCTCTGATCCAATTAAATTTAGTTTTCTGCCTACCCATTTATAGAATATATGCGTGGCGATGGCGATACATCTACAATATCATTTAAAAACACTTCCTGACTAAAACAAACAGCGGGTTGTCTAACCGTCACGCAGTTCGATTCCCGTGTGAAAACATTCGCTAACTTCCTCGACATGATAGAGTTGTGTCATTACTTAAGTGCCACTTACACATTACGATAACTTAGCTAAAAGTTTAAATACTTGTAAATTTTGTTACAATGGAAAATACATAGACTATATATGTATCATACTATATATAGAATATGACTGTTATAAAATATTTATTTATTTTGTGCTTGCTTCTGCCCGCGACTTTGTCTGCGTGGACTTCAGAATTGAGTCCGACCTGGATAAAAAATAGCTTATGTGTAATTCCAGACTATAATCTATCTCTGTGCCAAATTTCATCCAGATCCGTTCAGCCGTTCTGGCGTGAAAGAGTAACAAACATCCATAAATCCATACTCACAAACATTCACGTTTATAATATTAGTAAGGATGAATTATATCTCTAGTTTGCTTTTTGGCAAACGATCTGAAGAGCCACGTGATAGTAAGTAGTCATCGTCGCCCATGACGCCTGCAATACAAAAGGAGTCGCTGATGCATTGCCGAGCCTTAAGAGCCTCTACGAACTGTAGACTGCCAGAGCCGCAGCAACCGAGGGGAAACTGACTTTTTCAGATCCAGATCGGACCCAATTCTGAAGTCCACGCAGACAGTCGCGGACAGAAGCTAGTAGGACATAATTCAGTACCTAACGGGCCAGGGAGCAAACACTATTTATACACCTAATCCTTATAAATAATCAGTGACCCTCGCATTCATACCATGTCGTTGAGACATCCTGGCTGTACTAACTAGCCAATATAACTTCACCTCTCACATAGAACAAAAGCTAAGAAAACCTTCCACAGGATATAGGCCAAACTAAACTGGTTATCACCAAGGAAGCGACACGCCATATTCGGCAAAAAATTAAAACTCCCCTATTGAATTTGAAACTTTATTTCGTTGTATTTAAGATTAGTTTTGTGTGTGGTGAATTAATAAGGATTGTTTATAATGGTTACTATTTCGGTGCTTCGCATTATAATTTAGGCGACAGTTTGGTTTAGATCTTAGATTGTGGCAGGTTTTGCTAGCCATTGTATGCAAAATTATATAGCACGTATTTTGGTGAGCGCCATATTTTTTTTCTAGTCAACTGCTGGGCAAAACTCTCCTTTCCCTCCTTCCAAACCCCTCCGTCTGTGGTTTTAGCCACCCAATCTCTATCGGAAGAGTCCAGTTCATAGCGCCACCTCCGTCGCTGTCGCTTCGCTCCGTGTGGGATCCAATTTGTGGAGGCTTTTGCCCCCAGTTCGTTTGGCATACGGCAGACGTGTCCCACCCAGTTATATTTAAGCTGCCTAGATTTTGTGTGTGACATCAGATTTTTGAGTTTTGTTTTATACTTTTTAAAATAAATTTTACTGGGATTGCCTCATTAGTTCAAGATGGAGCAAAATGTTATTGGGTTTTTCTATGAAATTCTTAATAGAACCTGGTTATTTGGATTTGTGCTCAGATAATCGCAGTAAGCTTGCCCTCTATTACATGAACATACCAGCGATCTGTGTGTGTAAATTATTATGGTATTCCCCGCCTGTATTCAATGCACATTCACGGCAATACAGGCGTGATGGTATGTTATGTTAAAATAATCATGGATGTTGATACCATGGATCCATGTCTGTCCATGTCGTAATAAATGTCTTTGATATGTATATAAAATAATAATTCCACAAGATTTTAGCCCCGTATGTAAAAAAAACGATATTAAAAAATGGTAGGTGACAACACCAATTGTCGTTCGTCACACTCACGACGAATCAGGAAGTGACGGGCATGCAGTGACAGTTACATACACTCATTACTGCTATTACCATACATAGAATCGTTTAGTGATCACCGCTACGGTGCCTTTACCTCTGCTTACTCCGTTAGCTTTTAGCGTGGTGAGAAAAATAAATAGTTTCCACGCGAAATATGGGCCTTACAAAAAATTGGGACAGTAATGTGCAAAATTATAAATAATAAGGTAAAACCACCAATTGTCATCCATCAAGACGAATATTAAATTGTAAAAACAGTTAGGGCAAAAACACCAGTTGTCGTCCGTCATTCAATCAGGAAGCGCTCGTGACAGGTACTCGACACCTGTACACGCCGCCTCATTATCGATATTACCATAAACGAGAGATGATTGTCCAAGCAATTTAATACTGTATTGATTTATAATTGACTGTAAACGGACGCTTACGTTTTTTCCTGGCGATTTTATACCAATTAGTGGTAAAAATAAGTATTTAAAAAGTAAAAGGAACGCGGAAGTGGATTGAAAAATGTGGCTATTACTTAGTAGGTTTGTCAATCATATTGAGATGAGAGTTATGAGGTGACTTGACCATAATTTTAATCTCCGGTGTACCAAACCAAAGGATGTATGTTCGAATCCTGTCTGAGGTATTTCCCAAAACTTATATAACTTTAAACATTATACCTACGTCGTGTGAGCATTGTCCAATATCTAAATTTTGGAATGAATATTATAAGACCACCTCTCATCTCTGATCTTCAAACACTTCCTGGGTTCGATTCCCAGGTCAACCAAAGTGTTATTGAGTTTTTCTTTGAAAATCTAAGTGGCGGCTCAGAGTTTGGTTTTATGCCTGATTAATCGAAATATGCTTGCGTCTTAGTATGGGACCAAAACAATCTGGCAAACTATGGGTGTACATACATTACTATTCTTCTGCCTCACCCTTCGGGGTATAATGCGTGATGGTTTTGTACGTTAGATAGACTCGCATCATATACTGAAACATATTGTGTGCCAAATAACTAGGTACTTAGTGGATTGGTGCTTGCCCGTAGCTCTTCAGGATCCAGGGTCTGCAATGAAATGCATCGAAATCCTCAGCGTGTTATTTTATTGGAACGTCGAAAGCTAGTACGTGATAAAAAAAATGTAGTAGCCATTAGTCTGAATGTGCATCCATACTGCATTCTATCCCTCTACGGTTAAGCAAAGATTTATTTATTCCATTTGCGTCCAAAGCTAATGTAATAAGAAAGTAGGGTAGCTGTCGCAATAATCGTCCGCGCACTCATTGTTACCAGAGACAATACGCTATAATCTTAAGATGGCGGCTAAACTCTAACGCCTTAGGCAAACACATGATCACTTTCTTCAATTTTGAAAGTTTATCCACATTTGGCGTATCCGCTCCTAATTGTGACCTTTTGGAGACTTGTAACATAATTGTAATTGAGTTCGGTTCGGAACTGTCATTATTTACCGGTGATTGAGTAATTTGGTCTTGTAGGTAGCTTGTCAACGGACACTTTCGTGTATACGTCGTCAAAGTTAATGAATTTTTACATATTTTGGAGTTATGACACGGTCTAGACGTCGTTGAGTACGGATTTCCTTTGTATGCTCTATGTAATAATGCTGTAATATCTTGAGACTATTGTGTAAATGTACGGCTACAGGTGCTAGAAACTAGAGCTAGAGAACGGAACTAGAAGAGCAGGAAATCATGAAACATAACTGGAATATGTCCTATCGTGAGGAAATCTGGGAATGTTTGAAGTTTTCTTCTGTATTCCTCGGAGGGTTACGCAGAGGTGTACTAATGTTATAACCACTGTTTGCCGGTATGTTTAGGGGGCTAGCTGATTGCCATTAACCGGGCACAAATCCCAAACTCCGAGTCGCTCCTTAGAAATTCATAGAACAACCTAATAACACTTTGCTCGACCTAAGAATCGAACCCAGAATCTATAATTCTCTAGCATAGCAGTCACACTTGGGACCCACTAGATTAATAATTTATATTATCACATATTTACAATTTCTTGAATTCTGTTAGGCGGTGCTTATTACGCTCATTTGGAAACTTGACAAAAAAGTTTGTTTGCTTTAATTGAGGGTTAGCTGTGAGGCAAATGAAGCCGTGTAAGATCTTCCATCACTCACTTCTCTTGTCAGAAGCGGCAGTTGATCGATATTTGTAATACATCGCAGTCACATGCGTTACAGCCCAAATTAATGATCGAAGTAGCTTGTAATTGTCAATCGTCACGTATGTGATATGAATGACGTAATCCATTGTCAGCTCGTCAATCTTGGGATGGCTATTTTTTCCTGTAATGACGGACAGGTCCATGGTGTGTCCTACCTATGTATTCTGGGTGGGGAAACCGATGACGTCAAATTACAATTAAATGAAATTATGCTATATGCTTCATTAGATGCACTGCCTCATTATTCTAGTGGTCTCGAGCGCGACTGCTACGCTAGAGGTCCTGGGTTCGATCCCCAGGTCGAGCAAAGTGTTATTGGGTTCTTCTATGAAATTCTTAGTAGCAGCTCGGAGTCTGGATTTGTTCCCGGTTAATGGCAATAGGCTTGCCCCCTATTACATGGGACCTAAACATACCGGCGAACTGAGGGTGTACATTAGTACACCTCTGCCTAACCCTTCGGGGAATACAGGCATGGTGGTGGTGGTTGTTTATATGCTTTTCATAAGTGTGTTAATTCTGTCAACCCGCGAATCTGCTATTTCTATTCATTTTGAGAGTCTTAAGCGCCAAGGAGCCGTAGCCAGTCTACCCGTTACTGATATGCCTACTACTTGACACCACAATGAATTGGACCTCACTACACTCTCCGTATCATCATCAATGCATATAGGTACTGTCCCGCTGCTGGACATGGGCATCTCTTCTCAGTGTCAGAGGGATTAGGCTATAGTTCACCACGCTAGCCTACTGCGGGTAGAACTATAAATAGTGTAGTTAGACTAATACATCTCGACAATGCAACTTTACCAAACCCTTCAAACCGTGACGATTACATAAAAACTTAAAATTGCGACATCGTGTTTCTTATAAAAATTACCATATTGCATAATTTTAAGATCAATTAAGTGAACAAAATAACTGTAAATCCATTACGAGAGATTGTAATAGTTATTAGAAAGAATTATACTGACTTAGTTTTTCACAAAGATGAATCTACGAATCACGTAGGGTAGATGCGCCAATTGTTGGCTAGTGGAACTTAGTATCCATTTTGTTGAAAGTGAATAAAGATAATAAATTATTAGGTAAGTATATTTTATTTTGAGTAACTGGGTTTTGGGTGTCTAGTGTTTAACAAAATTGTGGAAGGGGGCAGTGTCATCATACTTAAGGCATGCTGCAGATTGAATTTAATGAATTATTGCGATTTATCTTAGACTTTTAATCGTTATATTTTTTATCGTGATTGGAAATCCCATGCGTTAGATCAAAAGGCCAATGCGTACAAGTTGAGTGAGTGATATAAAATAATTCTCTGCTCATAGGATTGACGTCATAAGCCACAAACAATGAGGTTACATTGAGTGCCAAGCGCCCATCGATACTTCACATGAGAACCCAACGATATTTGACACATTATTAAGTACCACTAAAGGACACAATATATTTCACGAAAAAATATTGTAAGACTGACAACGTAGTAACTTAAAAACAGCCATTATTAATAGCAATTACCAGAATTACGCCTATATTATAGTTTATAGTAAAAAGGCATTCTAGGTTAGTTATTGAAGTGTCATCAGTCATCACTCTTCTAAATAATTGGGTCTACATTTATTTAATTTAGGATTCTACAATATTATTGCTGTGATCACAGATAAAACGTTACCAGTTATATTTATTTTTTCTCACCTTTACTTACATAATGCGAAAACGATGGTCGCCCTGACAGACCTGATTTTTCAAGGAATTTTGGACCCGTTATTGGACACAAAATCTGTGTTTCTACCTTAAATTTGATCAACAGTAGCTCCCAATTATTACAAGGCAGTGGATTCCCCCATTGTTCTTACTTCTCACGTAAATTACGAAAGTAATTGTTTTAAATGTACGCTTAGATTTGATTCTTGTAAGTGTTGCATGACGGATGGCATCGGGCACTCCATCATCTAGTGACATAAGAAGTTTACTCTGTACAAAGTTTTAAGCAATTCGAGTCATTATTGCAATAAAATAATTGCGTATTTCATGGTTTAATTGTGAGTCTTTTGTTTCGATGTGAGCAACACTGCGGCCTATGTGAATGATAGTTATGAGAAACGCCGAAATATTGTAGTTTTTGGCACAGTTTGGCAAATACCTTTGTAATGTGAAAATGAAACTACCATGACGCCATTTTTATTTTGATTTCCGTGTGATGCTTTTCTAACTTGCTTGATAGTTCAGAATTTAATACCTTTTTACTTTACCTGGCGATAGCCATTGGCTTACAAAGCTTAGTTTTTAGTTTTTTGTCTTTCTCAGATGAATATTCACAATTCACATGATCTATCGTTAAAGCGTCGAACAACAATAAAGCGAGTTCAAAGATCCGATACCATAAATAGTCAGAGGTTACCAACCTATAATCTCCAGTTATAATTTAAACTTTATCCCACACTTTTACAATTCGTTTTAACAACTATCTCTACGGATTTTTTGTTCCTCAATTAGTATGTAACTAAATCGTTATTGTATTAATACGTCTAATAAGGTAATCTATAATGAGCTATAAATTTTCAACCCACATGTTTGAGAGTTTGATGCCCCAATACATAATATTTTTTATTGTTGTAATCAACTGAGAACATCATAACTTATAAATAGGTTATAAGCACGAAGTATTAACCATTCCTATTTTTTCTTTTTTCGCAATAACATAAATTTAAAAATATAAATATCATGGTACCTATTTGTCGTGGGGATGTGGTGGTGAGGCAAAAGGTAGTTATATTTTTTTACCTTAGATGTCTGACAAAATTATAATTAGGGAGTTAAATCAAACAAAAAGGTGTTTAAATCTATCTTATCTCCCACATCCTACCTCTTAATGCTGACGTCAGCGACACCTATTTGACTACATTACTACGCAGGTTCGAATCCAACTTGAGATCGAATTTTTCTTTCACCAAAATTTATATCTTTAAACAGATGGGCTTAAATTCCAAAATACGAGCTGCTAACGAAAATTTCACAGAAAAAATCAATAACACTTTGCTGGACCTGGGAATCGAATCTAGGACCTCTAGCGCAGCGGTCGCACTCAGGACCACTAGACTAACGAGTCTATTCTTTATTTACTATTAAAAATGACAATTAACTCAAGAAGCCAGCCTATCCTTTTCTTAAAGGCGGGCCACATGCAACCCCTCAGATGCTGTGGATGTCATTGGGTGGCGATCATCACTTACCATCAGGTGAACCGCTTGCTCGCTTGGGAGGCAAGAGATTCTTCTATAAAAAAAATATTCACAGAAAATTAATCTAAATATTCCGTTTAAAATTAATATACTTTATTCTTAAACATAATATCTGACATAACAACGCGTTAAGATGACATTGTACGACCTTCTCTCCTTTTGTGGACATGCGAATTGTTTTGAAGATCGTTAAGTCAACAAATATAGACGATGCCATTTAGTTTTAATTTTATTATGTATGCATCACCTGCTAGGGAGTCGACAATGATCGTCAAATGATTTAATAATTTCATTTGGAACTGACGTAGCTTCTAGAAATGTTTTAGCATGGCGTTTAGATGCCTATGGAGCTTAAAACGATTATTTGCACTAATTACATCGCTTAAAAAAAAGTAATTGAACAAACTCATTAGACTAGTGGTTCCAAGCGCACCTGCAACGCTAGAGGTCGAGAGGGTTCGATTTCCAGGTCGAGCGAAGTGTTATTGGGTTTTTCTGTGCTTTGTCCTCGGCTAATGGCAATAGGGTCCGATTATACCGGTCATATCGGTTAACACTGGGTATACATTAGTACGCCTCTACCTAATCCATCGGGGAATAGAGGCGTGATGATATGTAATGTTATAAAATAAAGTGTCAATCACTGAACTGACTCGATAACGCATCGATTAAATCACAACAGTGACATAAAAATGTCATCGACTTGCGCATGCGTCGCATTCCCCGAGCGCCGCGCATGCCATTTCACCCACCGAGCAGCGCGCGAATCCTCGGCGGAAACACCCGAACGATATGTGATCAGAATTACGAATACTTCCTTCGTTCTATATTTGTATTCGAATTTCGGTTTTGTAGGACGATTATGAGTGTTTTCACCTTCCTGTTTCAAGTTATTTATAATGTTGTTTTTAGAATAATATGTATACATACTAAGATTCATTTTCCAATTATGTTTTACTAATATTTTATATTTCTTGTTACAGGTAAGTTAACATTTTTACTTCATCACTGAGTGAGAGCAAGCAAGGCAGCGCAGGGTAAGAAAACCAATTCTTGAAAAAATCAATCTTATTTTTCAAAAATGTTTTTTTTTTTTTAAAAAAGCTTACTAGCAATGTGGGTCGCACATTACTAGTATTCTTGTTAACCCCTCGTGCTAAGCTAAATGCTTGTGTTACGAGTGGGTTCACGTTGGTAGTGCAGTGGGTGGGGTTCGAACCGACAACCACATGATTGCAAGTCCGACGCCCTAGCCATTAGGCTACCGCCGAACTTTTTTACTTCCGCGTGTTCTGTATAATAATGTAAGTTTAATTATTTTTTTCGTTCATTGCGGTTTTGTTTTTTAACTGCATGCCAAACGAGCTCATTAACAGCATTTGCGGTTTTTCTCAAAACATCCCCGACCTTACCGTGGCCAATCCATTTCTCTGCCGCCGTTATTAAAATTTGTATAAAACGATAAATATTTGATACGAGGTTGTAGGAAGGTGGATATTAAGAAATAATACTATGTATAAAAAGAATAATAAGTTAAATTAAAGCTTCACAATGGTAATGTATCCGTTCTTATAATCATTGTCGACAAAAAAAAAAACATTTTTGTGAAGGACGGTTATTGTGGTTGGCACCTTGCGGAAACAAGCGATTTTAATATGACGAAGAATAGTCTGTTAGGGTAAGATGAAGATTAAAAAAAATATAATTAGGCACAGACAGTTGCAATCGGTTTCTGCGCCACGGATTGTTAGTTCAATCCCTGCACAGACATATTACATTATAGACATTTATTCATCGAATTACAACTAGGTACTTCGAAAAATCATTTTTTTTTGTTTTATAAAGCTTACTAGCAACGTGGGTCGCACATTACTAGTATTCTTTTGAATCCCTCGTGCTAAGCTAAATGCTTGTGTAACGAGTGAGTTCCGGTCGGTAGTGCAATGGGTGGGGTTCGAACCCGCAATCCCATGATCGCAAGTCCGACGCCCTAGCCTTTAAGCTACCGCTGCTTTTGAAAATTTATTCATTGAATAAACAACTATTTCGAATAATCGAATAACAACTACCTAGTTCGAATAATTCCACAAGTGAAAAGCTAAACTCACGCTATCAATTCGAAGAGTAATAGTTATGTAAGCAAAAATGACGTCATATCGGGTAAGCTATCTAATATTATTACAAAATTAATGTAGGCGTAATAAATATTGATAGAACAATATACTCGTAATAATGAGCGCGTCCGCGACCGTCCTTGACCGTGCGCCCGCGCTCCGCTCCGTGGCCAACCGATCCGATAGGCACAGCTTTGTCTCTGTAATTAATTGATTAACCGTCAAGTCTGTACTGTGGTGGAGATAAAAATAAATGATTTTGCACCTAAGAGTATGAATCATTCAAGGTTTTAGAGAATTTTAGATCTAAGACCAAATAGGACAGTGTATTTTTGCAACGATTTGATATATTAGACTGCCTCGTTAGTCTAGTGGTCCCAAGCGCGACTGCTACGCTAGAGGTCCTGGGTTCGATCGTTATTGGGTTTTTCTATAAAATTCTTAATAGCAGCTCGGAGTCTGGATTTGTACCCGGGTTCGCCCCCTATTACACGGGACCTAAACATACAAAATGTGGGTGTACATTAAGTACGCCTCTGCCTAACCCTTCGGGGAATACAGGCGTGATGTTATGTTATGTTAATACCTACCTATATTATTATTTATGGAACCATATATATCTTAAAATCCTTGGCCTTAAATTCGTGATGCATTTTCAACGTGTAACTCTTGCCCTCCGGCTCTCAGAGGTCAATAATACTCTTGATGTTTTTATTAATATTATGAAGACTAGATATGTGCCCCTGCTTTTGTTAGATTCTAAGCTGGTATAAGCCATCGGTGTATTTATTAAGCCCATAATATAATCTCTATATATATAAAACTCAAAGGTGACTGACTGACTGACATAGTGATCTATCAACGCACAGCCCAAACCACTGGAAGGATCGGGCTGAAATTTGGCATGCAGGTCGATGTTATGACGTAGGCATCCGCTAAGAAAGGATTTTGATAAATTCTACCCCCAAGGGCATAAAATAGGGGATGAAAGTTCATATGGAACAAAGTAACTAACAAAGTAAGTAATTTGACAACACGTTTGGCGTAGCGGCTGAGCGATCGGCTTCTGCGTCACATGTTGTGGGTTCGATCCCCACACGGAGCAAATATTTGTATGATCTACAGGTAGTTGTTCCGGGTCTGGGCTTTTGTGTATGTGAGAAATTGTGTTTGTAAACGCACCCACGATACAGGAGAAAATCCTAGTGTGGGGCAACGTTTAAAAAAAAAACTATTCCACGCGGACGAAGTCGCGGGCAAAAAGCTAGTATAAAATAAGTCCATAATATTTCAAGGGTCGGCAACGTGCGAGTGACACCTCTGGTGTTGCAAGCGTCCATAGGCTACGGTAACCGCCATCTTAGTGCTATAAAAAAAGACGAGCTTATTGCTTATGTATAAAATGTATTACAATTATTATGTCAATCTAGGCCCCAAATAACCGACAATTTTAATTCTAAAAATATTTTGCAAAATTCCTGTTCAATTTCATTGAAATCTATACAGCTATTTCGGCGAAACTGACTAACGAACAGTTGCACGCCTTTCAATTTATTACTGATTTTTTCTCACACGCAATACCTAACAACCTAACACTTAGTCAGTGGCTATTATGATTGGTTTTAGCCTGAAGGTGTGAACGGCCAGTGGGAGGGAAGGACTTCTTTTCATATTTATATCTATTTTCAAAATACTATTTTATCGGGCTTTACCAGCCACACCTGCTTTATATGTCTAGTGGTCGCAAAGGGGACTGCTGATCGTGAGGACCCGGGTTCGAATCCCAAGTCAAGAAAAGTGTTTTTTTTTATTATGTTGTTCAAAAAGTGTTACTTAAGCGATTACTTTCAGTGCCACTAGTCGCGGTTTGATTCCCGCATTGTACAAATGTTTGTATGGATAGGATTCCAAGTATTCGAATCGATAGTTAAATGTTTTTTCAGTTATTTATTTTCTTTTGCTTCTCTTAGTATTCGAATATATTATTCAGTGGAATGGAACGTTATTAGATGTTCTAAAATAGTTTTGAAATTATTTTACTGTAAATAGAAAGTTTACAGCACAAATTACAATAACATAGGTACACAGAACATACCATCACGACTGTATTCCCCGAAGGGTTAGGCAGAGGCGTAATAATGTACACTCACAGTTCGCCGCTATGTTTTAGGTCGCATGTAATAGGGGTCGCACCTATTAACAGGGCACAAATCCAGACTCCGAGACCTCTAGCGTAGCGGTCGCGCTTGGGACCACTAGACTAATGAGGCAGTAGGTATTCGATTTTAAATTATTTTTCTACAAGATAGATTAGCACGAGGGGTTAACAGTAATACTAGTAATGTGCGACCAACATTGCTAGTAAAATAGAAAGTAAAATTGTTGTTTACAATATAAAATACAATAACATACACACATAATAATGCAACGCTACACTCACTAACAAAATTCACACGAGTTTTATGAATTCAACATCTTACATAACACAAACCGCGGGAAAATATTTAAAACGATTTAAAATTCGAATAGAACGCCTGAAGCGACTTTCGTGGCCAACGGACAAATATCTCGATTATCGATTATAACGAGCCGAGTCAAATCGACGTTAGAATCGATTCAATGCAATTGGATAATTAATCGATACTTTCGCTCAATGTAATTGTGAATCTTTTTACCTACATGTTATTATGTCTCTTGTTAGGATTAATTATACTTAGAAAGTTAAACATAATATCGGAGGTTTGATCTTTGCCAGTTCTGATAACTTAGGTTGGTACTTACTTATTATGTATATTACCAATATGATTATTATCATTTGAGTAGCCATAATATGAATGTGGAAAAAAAAAATATTGATTAATTGGACAAATTTTAGTTTACCTTTTTGAAATTGCATAGCTGAAAATTGACTCCAAATTATTGCTACGCTATATTATTAAGCCTGAAAAGCAATGAAGAAATATAAAAAATGTGTTGCTGGGGTTTGTAGCGCCGTTTCTTCTTCCCAGGCAGCCCCCTAGTGTTTTTACACTGGGAGGGGGCTGGGAAGGTTGGGCGTTTCGAGGGCTGTCTATAATGAAAATTACTTTCAAAAAGTACTGTTTAGTATCTTGAAATTAAAAAAAAGAGACCGCCAGTGATCCAATTCGACTGCGTACTTGGGGAGTACGTACTTAAAATAATTATTTTAAAATAAAGTTTCAAATTATCACGACCAATTTTAGAAATGAAATATAATACGTATCAATTTTTTATTTCCATCTAAAATATTGTAACCGCATTAATATTTATAGTAAAAAAACGTAATTACAGCAAAACGCAGAATACTGGCTAGTGTAATCGATTAAAAAATAATCATTCGATCAATATATACACGAATAATTAGAATTATATTTACAAATCGATTAACTCGTATTAACCGCTGTTCGTGACAGTACACACGCGACAGAAGTTCTCACAGGTACAAATAGAAAGCACAGTTTCATTAAACAATTTTGTGCATGCTTAGACAGACACCTTTATGAGTAAACTTTCCTTTTTATCAATTAATATATTAATCAGGAACAATTTAATTACCACGTCTTGAAGGACTCGTGGCACAGAGGGTTTTCGATGTGTTAAGAAAGGACCCATCGACACTGACCGCCACAAGTGGAGCTTAACCATACAGATCGGTTGATCAGCTTATTTATTATTATTATTTATCATTTATTCTCAGGCATCTATGGCGCATAGAATATACCTTATACCTTACAAGCTGACATATATAAAATATATATTATACAAAATAGTGTTAGAACTTCACTTTGCTTAGCCACTTTGCTACGAGCCCCTCAATGCTGTGATTAAAGTAAACATCCTGGAAAACATTAATACATTTTCGAATATAAAATAGTTAAGAATCTGTAAACAGCTGTTTAAAGTCCAAGCAGCCATATTTAAATTAAGGTCGGTAAAGCAGTATTGACGGGTCGGTAAAACGTAGGTGGTCAGTTATTAGTTGATTCGATATTAATTTATATTAAGTGTCAGTAAAACGTCATTGCTTAGGCGCCAGGCCGGTAGCAATAATATGAAGTGACCAACATTTCTATAGGCCCTAATACTGAGAACAAATAATATTAGGTACCTACTAACAGTTGCCCGCGGTTTCAATCTTATCTCCTTCTCTAAGGTCCAATTTATCTCTGTGCAAAAATTCATCAAAATTGGTTCAGGGGTTTAGGCCTGAAAACGCAACAAAAAACACATAGAGTTTTGAGCAACCGCAGAGGCCAGAAAACCAGTGGGATCATTCGCACAATGTCTATTTTGACACCTCAGTCGTTTGCTAATTAATTTCATTGGCTAAATTAAGCTAAAAAATGAGCCAACATTATTGTGTTGATCAGACGGCTCGCCTGATGGTAAGCGATTACCGCCGCCTATGGATACCCGCAACACCAGAGGAGTCACAAGTGCGTTGCCGACCTTTTAATAGGGGATTGGGCCTCCGGTAACCTCACTCACTTGGCGAAACACAACGTAAGCGTTGTTTAACGCCGGTGAATATAGAAAAATTTCGGAAAATTTCTTTAGGAAATTGTCTCTCAATCTGTGAACGTTCAATATCATAGGGGGTTGCAATATGTTCAGTAAATAAGACCTTTTTTTTATTCGTGATAGGTTTACGCTTGACCGCCAGTTCGCCTGAAGTACGGCGATCGACGATGGAGCGCGCTTGCTAGAAGAGACCGATTCACATTTGATTTAAAGACACCCAGATTATATCTATCTATCGGGGAAGACCCACTCGGGAAGCGCATTCCAAATTTCAGCGGTATGCATGATAAAAGTGGACTTAAAGCGTTTCGGTCGGGTATTTGCATATAAAATATCCTTTTATTTGATTGTTTTTGAGTTGAAAAATAAAAAAAGATTGAGCATAAATCATGATACTAAAAAAGGTCGAACCGGTCGCTATGTAAAACTTGGATACAGGTCAAATCTCATAGATCCTGGAATTCTCATCTTTGCCCCGGAGGTAAGATTGAGGTAAAGAGCAAACCTGTCGACGCTGTGAGGAGGCTGTTGAAACACCACTCCACCTTCTTGGGGAATGCGGATCGCTAATACACAAGCGTAGTGTTCATCTAGGGAAACACATCTGAAGCCCGGATGTAATAAAGGAGCTCACCCCTAAGAAAATCCTGCAGTTCATAATAGCTGCAGGATTCAGCGGTGAACTCTAACTCACCCAGTGGCGATCACAATATACCGATAGCGGTCGCACTGATACTATAGCCGCAATTAAAAAAAAAGCCCATTTTTAAGAAAAAAAAACCTATTGTAGTAAGGAGGTAGCAAATTTTTTACTATTTCCTGGGTCACGATATTAAAAAGTTTGAGAAGCGATGGTTTAGGAACACAAATACACTTTATTTTGATTTTGTTGTTGTCCTAATTTAACCACATCAGCTGTAGCTCTTATCTCCAAGTAAAACTGTATCAAGTCTCCGCCCACGCCGCCTGCCCACGCGCAGCCTTCGATGTCCGCTCATATTTACTAGCTTTTTTACTTACAGTTGTTAAGGTAATTTGGTATTTGTTACAATCAATTAGGAGTTTGTTCATGATGGAGCGAGATAGCACGATGTAAATCCCTTGAGCTGAAAAGAGATCTCGGTATCGAGTGGGCTATCATGTTTGATTGTTTTTTTTACTGAGAAAGAGACTACTTCATTACTCTAGTCGTCTCAAGCGCGACTGCTACGCTAGAGGTTCTGGGTTTTATCCCCAGGTCGAGCAATGTTATTGGGCTTTTCTATGAAATTCTCAGTAGAAGCTCGGAGTCTGGATTTGTGCCCGCCTCACCCCCTATTACATGGGACCTAAAACACAGCGGCGAACTGTGGTGATCATTAGTACCTACAGTACGCGCGACATAAATTGGCCGGACTGAAGTTAGCTGTTTGTCAGTTTTTGGTTGCGCAGTACACAATTTTTAACGTTTTTTTTTTATGCTGCGCGTACTGTACATCTCTGTCTAACCCGTCAGGGAATACAGGCGCCCTGGTTTTCGATTCCTAGTTCGAGCAAGCTGCTACTATGAATTTCATAGAAAACCCTAACAAATATTTTACCGACCTGGTAATAGAACTCAGAACCTCTCGCTCGGCCATACTTTTAACTTCTGGATCACTGAGGCAGTTATTAACATGCAATTATGGTTTTAAAAGGTAGGGACCTTGTTTTTAAATATCGAGATGAAGTGTATTGCCTTTTGAGGTCATTTTCAATCATTAGGTGGTAGTAATGCATTTATGTCGTGTGTAATGCACATTATGACATCGCTAGTGTATTTAAAGACATGCACCGCCCACGGGTGTCAAGAAGTAAACCGACTTGCCGCGCCTCTTACAACTAACTAGCGACACGCTCGCGGTTTTACTAGCGCTGCTCCGTTCCTAAGAGGCGTGGCGTGATGTTATATAGCCTATGTTACTCGGTGAAGATGTAGCTTTCAAACGGCAAAATATTTTTTGAAATCGGTCCAGTAGTTTTTAAGTTTATTCGTTACATACAAAGATATAAATCTTTCCTCTTTATAATATTTGTGTAGATTTCGAGTTTACGAACTATCACTATTCATTCAACTGACTCATTACCCGAGACTGCTACGCTATCCTGGGTTCGTTTACGAGGTCGAGCAAAGTGTTACAGGGTTTTTTTCTATGAAATTCTCAGTAGCAGCTCGGAGTCAGGATTTGTAGCCTCGCCCACTATTACATGGGACCTAACCATACCGGCGAACTGTGGGTGTACATTAGTACACCTCTGCCTAACCTATCGGGGAATACAGGCGTGATGGTATGTTAAAATCGTTCATCGTTTTATTTTTTGCATCACAAAAATATTTATTTGTTATAAATATAATATTTCTTTACAATAATAATATGATTAAAAATACATAATATTATTGTTTCTAATGAATGGAATATTTATCACATGTATAACATAATACACAGTTGTTTACGAGAACAATTAAAAATATATACTTAGTCTTATTATTTACTACATAACAAAACAATTTTCTATTTACTTGTAAGAAATATATATTGTAGGTACAACAGATTGTATACAAAGGACACACAAAGACAATGTTTACTCGAGTGACTAATTCGACCTCTAGTATCGATTAAAAATCGATTCAGACAATTATCGAGATATCGATCTGTTTACATTCGATTCGGTTTGTTACCGAATGAAGGAAGCAATGTTTTGGGAATTGTCGTTCGAATCGAATTGACAGCTAAACAATTTTATTCTAACTACACCATTTTTTATTTATTTTTTATTCGTGATAGGCTTACGCTTGACCGCCAGTTCGCCTGATGTTAAACGATACTGCGATCTACGACGGAGCGTAGTAAGAGTTTGGTCGTAAGAGCTATTTGCTGAGCTTTGGGCTATGAGGGTCTTGGGTTCAATTCCTAGGTCGATAAATGTGTTCTATGGAATTCTCAGTAGCAACCCGGAGTTTAGAATTATTCCCAGTTGGCAATTGCCTTGTCATTATTACAAGTTGCCTAAAACATACCAGTGAACGTATACCTCTGCCTTACCTTACGGGGAATATAGGCATGACGTATAAATTCCGTAAAAAGCAGTTTAAGCGTGAATTTATGAAACCAGTAGTTTCAACTCATAAATTTTTGACTCCAAATAAGCCTACGACGTTTCACACATCCAAAATAACAACATCATTATATTACCAAAGTCACTTTGCTATATACAGAGATGTTAATATGATCTAATGCTATATATGACATGTAGAGAGCATAACGGTGCATGTCGCCTACTCGCCCTATCGCCCTACTGCGCGAGAGTTGTGTTCATTTTACACTAAAGCTATGGGAGAAGCGTCAAATATATGGCAAAGACTATAGAACATCTCTTGCTACGATTCTTGCATACTTCTTTTGTTTCTTCCACATTCACACATCTTCTCATACATACACGCCGGTTGCTAGTAGGTACTACACAGCTGACCTCACCAATAAGGTGTTCTAATAGTGTTAGGAGAAATAAAATATACAGAGCACCAGGCCACATGGGCAACATATCGGGCTCTATAAATTGCCACTATAAAATGAACATTCATACAAAATGCATTATTTATGATGAAAATGTATGAATCAGCTGATGTGCTTTTCGATATTTTCAGGATTGATCCTATTGTGAAAAATGTTTTAGTATTTTCATCCCCTGAAAGGTAGGTGAATTAAAAATCACAGTGTGTTTAATAAACGACATTGATCGACTTGCATAATTTCAAGAACTCTTCGAACTAAGTACCACGTACTTTGTTATTACGAGTATCGTAATAACAAAGGTAACCATGGTTACACCACTCATCCGCTATTATGCATAGGGTGTTGATTGTGTACAAGACAATGGTTGCCGGTTGGCGACAACCGCTCGCTTCCTCCGTTTGTCGCGCATCTGGGTCGCCGGTCAAGGAATGCGGTTGACTGGGGCGCTAGTGACAGCGATGTTGATGGTTGAGAAACCGCTGTCAAATCTACGATAATAGTTATTACAGAGCGCTGCACAGTGATTCTAAATTCTCACGCCTGTATTCCCCGAAGGGTTAGGCAGAGGCGTACTTAATGTACACCCACAGTTCGCCGGTATGTTTAGGTCCCATGTTATAGGGGGCGAGCCTATAGCCATTAACCGGGCACAAATCCAGACTCCAAGCTGCTAATGAGAATTTCATAGAAAAACCCAATAACACTTTGCTCGACCTGGGGATCGAACCCAGGACCTCTAGTTTAGCAGTCTCACTTGGGCCCACTAGACTAATGAGGCAGTCATCATTGCTTATAGTAAGTACTATAGTAAGGCAGGACCAAATATTATGTTATTTGCTTTTTTTTTCACTAAGAAATTTTTTTATAATGTGTGCAACATATGTAGTAACTAAAGTAGAATCGCTTCTCGCTAATATTGGCACCCCAACTTACTTCGATTGACAATTCGCTACGTTAATATTACGGAATTACTTAATGCGCAATGAAATATTTGATCACTACTTTTACACTTGACTGCCTCATTAGTCTCGTGGTCCCAAGTGCTACTGCCACGCTAGAGGTCCTGGGTTCGATCCCCAGGTGGAGCAAAGTTTTATTGGGTTTTTCTATGAAATTCTCAATAGTTGCTTGGAGTCTGGATTTGTGCCCGGTTAATGGCAATAGGCTCGCCCCCTATTACATGGGACCTAAACATACCGGCGAACTGTGGGTGTACATTAGTACGCCTTTGCCTAACCCTTCGGGGAATACAGGCGTGATGGTATGTTTATGTATGTTTACTTTTACACTTATAAATGAGTTAGATAGGATATATTACACTGTGTTTATAGGGTTGTCGATACTAGACAGAAAACCTTTCGTTCTGATCTACCTCAGTATTTAAAGGTGTACATACATAATAATTATGACTAGAAGTTTATAGAGAGACTAGCTTTTTGCCCGCGACTTCGTCCGCGTGGAATAGTTACTTTGTTCCATATGAACTTTCATCATGGGGGTAGAATTTATCAAAATCCTTTCTAAGCGGATGCCTACGTCATAACATCTACCTGCATGCCAAATTTCAGCCCGATCCCTCCAGTGGTTTGGGCTGTGCGTTGATAGATCACTGTGTCAGTCAGTCAGTCAGTCACCTTTGAGTTTTATATATATTAAGATGGGTCTACAGAGTTGTACACTAGCGCTGTTGATAAAAAAACTGATTGGATTTTTATTTATAAGCATAATTATTGATGTCAATTACCAAAACTTAAGCTAATAACATAAAATCATCAAGAAAATATTATGTGCAATATCACATTGAGCTGTATTCCTTGAAGAGTTAGGCAGAGATGTGCTAATGTACCCACAGTATCCTTCAGGACGTCTTCTAGCGTAGCATTCACACTTAGAATCACTAATGAGGAAAATTTAACAATGTGTAGATAATAATCGCTTCAGTGTCAATGTTTTTTTTTTATTTTGTATCAAATTAGATTCCCTGCGAAACAAAGTGGCTTTTAGAAAAAAATTACCAGCCAGAAGGAGGGTTATTTATTAAAAGCACTTTTCTTTGCTGTTGGGAACCGTCTGCGTGCTACTTTCAGCACACTTGTTCGTGTTTTAACCAAATATTTATTTTAAAGCTTGCAACCATAACAATAATTATCTTGTGTATAAATCTATGGTGTTAATTCGTTTCCGCCAACCCTAATCTAGCCCACAAAACAAGTAACCAGACTTGGCTAGGCGAAAATTACGCAAAATTGCTAACTAAACAACGCGTGGGTGTCGGCATTCGGTGCCCGGCCGAGGTATTTTAAGAACTAGTTGACATATTTGAATGCAAGGGATAGTTGCCTAACTTGCTGGTTTAAGATGCCCAATTGTGGGTGTAAGATTTCGCTAAGGGAATGGGCATTTTCTGTCTGGTAATTATAAAAAAGATCTGTGTGGGTTCACAGTCCTGAGCCCATCACACACACATCGACAATTTATTCGGTGCGTTAGCATAAGCTGTTTATTGTAAATACGTTTTTAGGATTAATAAACTATCAAGAAGTTAGCAAGATTCGTTTTTTCTTGCATATAAACTTATCACATAATTATGTTAGCAGGGAAGTGTTCGTACACCCAGCTTAACCTGAATATTTAGCGGTGAATACCCATCAATGGGTTGACCGTGGCAAGCCCAGCCAAATATGAATATGTTGTAGTGAACACCCATCGATATTCCGACCCCAGCATAAGCATCTTAACCTCGCGGATCAATTGATCTACGCGTTCTGCTTTTAGCCCCTCACTATAAAGCTAATCATATCATGTTAACCAGTACACGATGTCGTGGGAACATGTTGTGTCGTGCCGCGCCGCACCGCGCCCCTGTCGCCCGCCGCAATTACCGCAGGTCGCCGGTTTATCGCGACAAACGGTGCCGCGCGACCCGGGGTGACCATGTTGATGGATAAGTTGGGACAAGTCCTGATTTAAAGTCAAAGTCAAAATCATTTACTCAAGACAGACCATTAGGTAATACTTTTTGAACGTCATTTATATGTTATAGAAAACCCCCAAAATGCCTTCTCTTCTTTAAATTGATATGTCATTTAGCTAAATATTATAAACTTCCTTACTTGACCAGTAAACACAAACTCCGATGCTCAGGCCTGGGTTTACTTCTCAGGACGAGCGAAAGGTTTTTCTATGAAATTCTCAACTGCAAGTGTCTACACACTTAATTGCAAAGGTCTGCTCCTTTTACGTGGGACCAAATTCACTCTGACGAACTGTGCTTTCATCCCATCCTATCCCCTTCTGATAGAGGGCGAGCCTATTGTTGATAAGTTTTATAGAAAAACCTCACAGTTAACAGTACTCGACTTGTAAATTGAATCCAAGATCTCACACTCCTCAACAGTTGTGCTTGGGACCATTTTTTTTATTAGCCTATATTGTCCCACTCCTGGGCAAAGGTCTTTCCTCCTTTTTTTACTCTTCTCGTTGTTCTGGTTCTCCTTCGTGGTCTTCCGCGTGTCTGGTTAACTCTTAGCAAGAACATTAAAAAAGTGAAATTAAAAAAGACAATAATCGATTCAAATTGATTCTACATCAGTCCACCTCCTTCATAACTACCAAGACACACTTCCTACAGATCATAAACGTCTTACCCGCCCATCACGACGTGCCCCCGGCGTACAAAGTACTTACTAAGTAATCGTAACTTCCTAGTAAGATGTCTTGTTTTGTTATTAAATCTTAAGTGACAGTGGCTGAACTCCAACTTGTAGGAACACCAGTATTTCAAATGCAACGAATGTTTTCTATTATAAAATCTTCAAGAATTAAGTCCCAATCCCACAATATTTCGTGGAAGTTTTTTATATACAATGAATTTATTTCGAAAAAAAAATCAATTTATTGGAATTTAAATATTTATTTACAGGCTGTTCTTTCTAAAGTTGTTGCTTGTGATTCGCAACGCAAAGACTTTTTGAGACAATATGTAGCTTACGTTGCATTTAAAATATAGTACAATATGTATAATCAAACAAGTCTTCCCGCCTCATTGTACTTTTACAAGAAAAGTAGAAATGTAGTCGTTTTTAATTTGCATAAGTACATTTTTTATAGATACCTAACTATAAGGCATGAACAATATTAGGTAATTAGTTTCAAAATATAATAATATTAATTCTATCCAAAACGTTACAATTTTGTTAATGTAAATTTTATGAAACGCGATAAAATCGGTACATATTTCACTATAAGGGTTGCTACCTATTTCTCTTCATTAAGAAATTGTGTAAGTAAGGAGCTATGAACTTGAAATTTTGGATTTATCCTGTCCTGTCCCTAAATCATGGTGTCCGCACAAATCACAGAGATCACGACCCGGCCGGCGGCGATTTACAAAGTGATTGTGCGACAATAGAGGTGCGCGCGCATCTCTTGTTTACGTACTACATACTTTATTAGTACTTATGTCTAACATAGTGACTCGAAACGAATCTCTAATTTGACTAGGTACCTAAAACGTTACGGTAAACGACACTACCGGGTTTAGGCTATGCGGGGCTATGGACTATATGGGCTATAGGCTATGCTATTTCTATGAAAAATGCACATAAATTGTATCCTTATTTACATACTAAGGGTCCGGCGGAGCTGGAATTGCTCACAAAAACGTAATACCGAAATAAATCGTTATCCAGACAATATTCTATCAAATTGTGTTATTTTATTATTTTTTTTTTATGTGATAGGAGGGCAAACGAGTAGACGGATCACCTGATGGTAAGCGATTACCGCCGCCCATGGACACCCGCAACACCATAAGAGGAGTCACAAGTGCGTTGCCGACCTTTAAAAGAGGATTGGGCCTCCGGTAACCTCAACTCGGCGAAACACAATGTAAGCGTTGTTTTGCGCCGGTTTTCTGTGAGGCCGTGGTATCACTCCGATCGAGCCGGCCCATTCGTGCCGAAGCATGGCTCTCCCATGATACAGATATTATTTGGATTTGGATACCGTTAATCTAGGTTGAATAACGATTTAAACTGTATTTTTAGAGACTCGGAAGTGCAGGCTTTATTCATACTATCGTTTTAACAAAAGTAAATATCACGACCGGAATAAAAGCAAAGATCAAGTGTGAGTCATAGATATGAATATAACAACATAAATTACGAACATACCTACATAAATTGATCAAAAACTATTTGTATCAATGTGACATTACTTAAGCAAGTGGCGCCATCTACCCGGATGAGGCTTTGAAAAAGGATTAAATTTTTTTATTATTAAAAAAATCGTTTTTGAACTTAACATTACTACAAATGAACATGGTTATTATTGGTTAGGTACATTTAATTAAAAATAATGATTAATATCGTTATCAACAGTGACGAGTGCGATAAAATGTTACGTTGATATTGAACTTGTATTTGAAAACGTCTTACAGCTGCGATGGTGGTGTAATGGTCAGCATAGTTGCCTTCCAAGCAGTTGATCCGGGTTCGATTCCCGGCCATCGCAGAATCTTTTTGTATTTAGTTTTGGTTTTTTCAACATTATTAAAGATTTAAATTGTCTTATTTTTACAGTAAAACGTAGTAATTATAATTTTAAATAAAATATAATATTACAAATTATAATTCATTCATTAATTAAAATGAGTGCCGATATAAGAATAATTTATCGAATAATTTATCTAGTGAATACTACATTGACTGTTATTAGTGATTCAAAAGTAATAAAATCCATTTTATAGTTAGGTATACGTAATCTATACTTACGATTACCTTCTGATTGAGTATCAGAATTCATTATTCTGCAGTAAGTAATAACGGTTTACCATTTTACAATACCTATATATTATAGAAAACAGAAGATAAGTAACGTTATAAACAATACATAATTTAATTATATTATCATATTAAATAAATACTTAAATGAATTAGGAATAATTAGGTACCATTTTTTTTTTAAAGTTTACTTACAAGTGGGTCGCGCATTACTAGTATTCTTGTTAACCCCTCGTGCTAAGCTAAATGTTTGTGTTACCAGTGGGTTCACGTCGGTAGTGCAATGGGTGGGTTTCGAACCGGCAAACACATGATCGCAAGTCCGAGGCCCTAGCCATTAGGCTACCGCCGCTTATTAAATTATACATATTACCGTATCTTACATAAAAAACACATATTAATAACACGTATTAATATCGCCGCATATTAATAATTATAATATTATAATAACTTACAGTAAACAACATTGATACATATACTTACATTAATACATATACATGAAACATTTACCTCGAGTGGGGCGGCAGAGGTGGGAGGTAGGCATCCCGTAAGAGGCGTTAAAATATCTGACTTGCTCGGTGGTAGGATCTCTTGGGGTCTGACTGGCTGGCGACCACCCTTACGTCGGAGTCTGTCGTAAAGCACATTATTGAGCTTTTCGACTTTAGCACGTATGAGGCACTAACATAGTTAGTGTCTGACAAGAATCTTACTGCATATCAAGATAAAAGAAGATGGAAAAAGATGACGTACCTACATATTCTGTCTCCAATCCCACACTCCGTAAATACACTCTAAACCGAAATCTCATCAAACCGAACAATCTCATGCTGTCGGAGGCATCATCTAAAACTTAACTTCAAGGACCTATTTATCTACGAAACGAATCGTTTTAAGTACACTATTATCATACGTACCGCTGAAATATGGAATGCGCTTCCCTAGTGGGTCTTCTTCTATAGATATAATCTGGGTGTCTTTAAATCACGAGTGAATCGGTTTCTTCTAGACAAGCGCGTTCCATCGTAGATCGCAGTGTCGCTTAACATCAGGCGAAGTGGCGGTCAAGCGTAAGCCTATCAAGAATTTAAAAAAATCTTCAACTTCGTTTATATCTTACTTTTTTTTTATTACGAAGTTTTGAGGATGAATGTGGATGGATATAAAAGTAGGGGGAGACCAAGAAAAAAGATGAATGAACCGTGTAAGAGATGATATGGCTACAAAGGAAGTGAATGGTGAGATGACGGTTGATAGAGATATATGGAAGAGAAAGACATCAGCGCCGACACCAACTATCTTGGGATATGGGCAGGAGAATGATAATTGTGATTGTTATCATTGTGTATCGTCTGTATTTTTTATACCATTAAGGTTACCGTAGCCTATGAACGCTTGCAACACCAGAGGTATCACTCGCGCGTTGCCGACCCCGTAAATCAAGGAGGAATAGTTGGACTTGCAGCATAGGAGACAATAGCGTGATGCTTATCCTATCTGCCAACACAACGCTTCCTAACAGAGCTATGTAATTACGGATTACTTATGTGAGACCAGATCTTTTAGATTCGATTATTCTATCATCAATATTTACACAGACAAGCAGACTAAAAATTTAAATAAAAATGTGCCAAAACGTCTTCAGAACGTCAGTACATCGAGGTCGTCACCCTGCCGCCTCCCGCAAACAATAGCGTAATTATACTGTACACTACTCAACAATTACATTCAAATTACTGACTAATGCCCGCTTTTGTGGTGTTTTGGGCGCCCCATATATACATACCGCTATATACCTACTTTGAAACAGATGAGTTCAATAAAACAATAGAAAAATACTGTCACTAATTTATTTATTTATTTATTTAGTTCCTTACATACAAATATCCTTACAGGCTAAACCCAATGCGATATTGCAGCACATAATATATAATATAGATATAAAGTATAACTAATAAATATAATAATATAATTATTAACATTTAGAGTGAGCTTATTGGTGGACAATTTCAATATACTGTTACGACAGGCACTAATACCAACCTGATTGGCGTTAACAGTGGACACGTTGAGAATGTTGAAATTGTCCCTTGTGTAAGAGTTCCGGCACAAGGGACACGCCATCAAGTATAACTTGGATTAGTTAAATGTGATGATGATCCCATATTGCTATTCTACATAGTTTACACTTCAACCTCCTGTCTTTAAAGGGCCAGACCAAAGAGAGCATTGTACTTAGGTATACCTTTGCAGTGCGCTGAATGATGGCGAGGGTTTAGCGGTCTTAGTTACCTATGCACATGGGAAATGCCACGAGCACTACCTACCTATTCTTCTCGTTCCAGACCTACAAAATCTAGAGTTAATTCAATTCCATTCGTATAAAATTAACATTGATTGAGTGCAACGACTTTTAATAAAAGAAATTAACCTTTTTGGGCATACATGGTCGTATTTAGACATTTTATTACTTGTTGCATGAATTTTAAAAGGGCTTTAGGCGTTTCAAGTACAGGAAACCACAGATTGCTTTAATCACATCCCTATTTTGGAAGAAAAACAAGTTGTAGTAACGAAAGAATTTACGCGAAATTCAAGGAAACATAAACCAAGTAATCAATTATCTACTCAAAGCCAATAAATGAGAAAATTTAGATGCCACGTAACGTGGAAGCGCCATGTGTCGAGTGCGCAGGCGCAAGATCTACCATATAAGGGCTGGACCGCGCCGCCCTGCGCCAGTCGAGGCCGCGCACTCGACGCGCAAGGTCACACGCCTTCCAACGAGGGGTGACTGACTCATATAAAAATTCACACTATCAAGTGAGATTTACGACTTTGATTACCCTAAAAGGCGTAAATACGGAAGAAAAAAATGTGACGCGATGAGGATCATTACTATGTTGATGGATGGAAAGCATGAAATACTCGTACAAAATGATTTTATTTTTATCTCTCGTACCCTTGCGTCCGGTCTTTGACTGCTATCAATCTTATTTATTTACGTTTACCGATACTTTTGTTTTAAGGAATTCGGAAGGAGGAGAAATATTTGCATCACTATCAATCACTCAGTTAAGAAACTGAGCATAGGTACTTTCTCAATTAAATTGTTTATGCTTCAGAGAGCATTTACGCTTGTTAAACCAAGTCACGAAATAATTTCTTCAACAATGTAATGTATGATCAGAATAATGATGTGTAAAAAATGGTTTACACTGAATACATAAAAAATAATGCAGTAATGGTCAGAAATTCTAATAAAGATAAAGTTTCTAGGCTAACAAATGATGCTAAAAGTCCTCCAAACATTTCCGGTCCTTTAGTATTACAATAATACAGCTCATTAGCGCTTAAATCAGATAGAAACATGACCAAATATATCTAAGAAAATAATAACAGAATAACAAGTAAATTTAAATTACATACAACCAAGCTTAGAAACGAACGAAAATATTGCCTAGACCTTACTGCAATCACGTATTACAGCCAAAGCAAATAATAAAAATGATTTAGACGACCCTGACATTGCCTTATATCAAGCATCTGAGCCTTGCAATGCGACAGGTAGCCAGTTATCACCATATATGATCATTGCGGATCAAGACGTTGCCTTGGAACTAGAATCAAGATTGTGATTAGTCGATCATAACTCTCCGTATTTGGTGATTCATCAAGTCTTTGTAGTTAATGTTATGTTATTATGAGTTTTATTATCGTAGTTGATGTTTACGGCTACGTTAATTGGTTGATTAGTAGATTTGATATAATTAATTTGCATTATTTGCCTACGAGGATATTTTTACGATGCGCCACAAATGTTTTTTATCTTTTGCGTACGTATCTCGGCAGTCGATTTGGCATTGTGATAAGTGGTTTTTATCTATAGATTAGTAGAATCTTCGTCTTCGTCTTTTCGTTGTTTCAATATTTTTCAATTACCTACTTCTGCATTCTCAATTTAATTATTGGTATAATAAAATGTCCTTGTTGTGTTGAATTTTTTGTACGAGGAGAAAATCTTCAAAAGGCTGCCGACCTAGGGGGAGGGTAGACCGGGGTGTGTGGGACTTTTACCGCACTAAAAGCCCCCCGGTGGCCTTCAGCACAATATTGGGAAGATAGGAGAACTAGTTTATTCTTCCGGAACCCTTCTTGTGCCATGCCTATAAGCCCGTCTCAGGGACTCCCTCACCCATCTCTGTGCAATGCAAGCGGCGGCACGTGACCACTACGTGTCACCGTCATCCCTGCGGTCGCTTGGTGAACGCCCAGAACTTCCACTCTGTGTCCGCGGCCCCAGAGGCTCCCACCCCCAAGTTCAGTAACAACAGGTAGGGGGTTTCCGCATATAGCCCTAGGTGGGCTAGACATCAGCTTCAGCGTGATTTGCTTCCCCGGCATCTTCTCCTCCGAGCGGGATCGGCCCTCTTACAATCCCGCTCGGCAGCCTCCTTCTGGGCCATAACGGTCTCGCAAAAGGAAGCTACAGGCCTCCAGTGGGTACCTATAACAATGGTCATGTAATTGAATAAAAAATTAAGCTTGCTGTTGTTATGTGTCAAAGATCTTTGTCTTTATATATAATATCCTTAACAGCATTGAATAGTGCTTTACTAAATATTACGTCATTTAAGAATAATTTCATATTGTCACCTATTGATACTTAGAATTTAAAAGATTAAACATATATTTAATCATGAGGGAGAGAATCACTTGCACCTTATTGTTCAAGATCAATATTCCAAAAAGACTTGTATAATAAAGCATTATTACTATTCACAAAGCATCCAGTATCCACTAAGGACTTCCCTCGAGGAAGTTATTAAAATTTGACACATTAATTATCATCTTCCGATATTTCTGCGAAGACACGCAGTGGACGACGCGGTTTTAATTAAGTCGAACGATGGTTATTAAGGAAACTTTTTTGAGATAAGGAAACTCATTTGTCATGGACATTATTGCCTTTTCGTTTTTCGTTTTGTTTGGATATTGTAAGGGAAAATAAAAGTCGTATGTATGGAGATCTGTATCGTTTTCAATTTTTTTTATATAAGACTAATCCATTCCATCCAGTTCATGCAAAGCTGCATGAGAAGTTTCTTCTCAGGCTAACAAGGCAATATTATGATCAATCAAAAGCTGTCCTTTGGCTCAGCTTAAAGAAAGACCATAATAAACCACGTTGGCTTAGTGCAGGTTGGTTTCAAATACTTGCAAGAATTTTATGTAAAGAAACTCGTAACGATTATCCATTTCACATAAAAAAGTGATTCCATAATTTAATAGGAGTATCATCAAGACCAATATTTTGTTTGAAATCTCACGATACTATAATATGCGACGCAAAAATCTGAATGAAGCGAAACACAATAGAATCAAAACATTCAAAGCATAGATACGTTTATCAATAATCTTTATAATGATATATTGTTGTTTTAATTCAATGGGCTATTTCAAATCACTGGTCGCGGCATTCTTGGGAGCTCAGACTAAGAACCTGTCTGTATTGATTGATGGAGAGCCTTTGACGTGACCTTCTCGACATTTCTTATCAAGAGGAAGTCTATATTGACAATTTGGAGCGCCTCAGGCGTATGGAAGTTGAGAAATAGTTGAGCAAATATTGGCTGGCTAAAAATACAATTGAAAGTGTCTCCGAACATAATACATATGCATACTTATGTGTATTCTATAGTTCACACTTCGTCAGTCTTTTGGTAGCAAATTGATGTAAAAGTCAAATTTCCTTTCACATTTCCGTTTAATAAAGAAACCTTTCAATAAATTAACATCTAGGAAAAAACTAGTGCGTTCAGGAAACGAATAAACACTTTCGAAAAATCAACCTTCGATACAATTTCCGTAAACAAAAATATTTAAATGGAAAAGCAGATTTTCCTTCACAATGTACCTTTATAGAACTGGCAGTATTTTTTTCTAAAAGCCCTTAACCTTGCGAAGAGCTTATAAATAACCCTCAAGTCTTAAAGATTCTTTAAACAAAAGTAAGAGTTAATCGGAATTTCAAACGAGAGTGAAATTCCAAAGCCTCAGCTGGCCTTGAACTCCCGATCTTTCCGGTTTGGCGGCCGGTGAATCGAACCTTAATTGAGTCAAGTGTATGTTCGCTCAATGTAAATGCATCTGAAGTGCTTAATGTGACAATTTATGTGAGCCGATAAAGTCTTGCATTTAAGTGTGGTTTACGACGGGTGAGTCAGAAATGTTAATTAAAAATATGCAAGATGCGACTTTGATTGAGTGCAATGTATGTGTTTGTAGAATATTTTGCTTATTAGTGTTATTTACCGTGTAAATTATGTACATTTTATCATTATGGGCTCAGATTTCTGAATTAGGTATCAATTGAAGTCTTATTACAATATTTCAGTAAACTACAGTTCCTTGTGCGTAACTTGATATGTTAGTTTTCTTAAAAACTTTTGGCTGCCTTAACGATTTTCATGGGTCATGTTCTAACGAGAACTATAAGGTCAGTGTATGTCCTTTTACGGCGCCCCCTCGGCGGCGTCCACTGAAATTCGCATTATAAATCCCTTTCGTTGGTTGCCTTTCATCTGTTCTCTCGATATGCCCCAATCATCTCAGCACATTCTTCGGAATTATTATATTGTATCTCAATCTATTATATTTTCTTCTGTATATCATAATGGAGCTAACACGTCATGCTTTAAGAAGCAGCAGCTCCAACGGTCTGGCCGTTGGAGCTGCTAGATGACCATTTTTGTGTTATCACTCATTATTCTTTGAGATTCTTTCTTTTTCTTTAATTTATGAGACATCCATAGAACTGACTTATGACTTTTGCTAGAAAATACGTCTAAGAAATCTTCTTATTTAATTTAAATATTAATATTTGTAAAAAGAAGTAGATAGACTTCATCTTATGTAAAGGAAGAAACAAAAATTTAACGGAATAATTAAATATTTTTGTCTATTTATTTTTGCGATGTATTAATTGGACATTTTTTTTTATTATTATTCTTGATAGGGTTACGCTTGACCGCCACTTCGCCCAATGAAGCGACACTGCGATCTAAGATGGAGCGCGTTTGCCTACAAGAAACCTATTCACTCGTGATTTTATAGACACTTTGAATATTGATCGAGAAGCTCCTTGTTTTGGTTCCTAGGTCAAGCAAATATTTTTTTTTCTCAGTAGCTTAGTGTGAACTTGTCCCCGGTTTTTTGTCCAATTAATTGGACATTTTGTATGCTCTTTGCCTAGTCTCAAGTTATAAGCGTCTTCAAAATTGACACTAACATACCATCCATTACGCCTGTATTCCCCGAAGGGTTAGGCAGAGGCGTACACCCACAGTTCGCCGGTATGTTTAGGTCCCATGTAATAAGGGGCGAGCCTATTGCCATTAACCGGGCACACATCCAGACTCCGAGCTGCTACTGAGAATTTCATAGAAAAACCCAATATCGCTTTGCTCGACCTGGGGATTGAACCCAAGACCTATAACGTAGCAGTCGCGCTTGGAACCACTAGACTAATGAGGCAGTAACAAAATGGTGAAAGCTGTTGATACATAAAAAGTTTCCAGTAGGTGTTGAACCTTGAACTAATTGATAGAAGTGTTACAATGGATGATTAGAATCGACGGGTGCCGATAAATGGGCGACTGACGCAACAATACAAAACCAATGTATGTGTCATCAACTCATCACTTTATAGCAGACTGCCTCATTAGTCTTGTGGTCCTAAGCGCGACTGCTACGTTAGATGTCCTTTATTCGATTCTCAGGTCGAGCGTGTCATTGGGTTTTTCTATGAAAATCTCAATTGGAGTTTGGATTTGTGCCAGATTAATGGCAATAGGCTCGCCCCTTTTCGCTCGCTCGCTTTTTAATGGAACTTACACATAACGGCGAAATATGGGTGTACATACACCTTTGCTTCACACTTTGGAGGATACAGGCGTGATGGTATGCAAAATTGCGTTAATTCCAACAAAGAGGCTTTGTTTGAAGGCTGCGCATCCTTTCAATAATTTTCCGACCGTTCTATTGAAACTTTTTAAGATGATTCTATTGCCATTAACCGGGGACAAATCCAAACTTTGAGCTCTTACCCTACTGAGAAGAAAAAATATATTTGCTTGACCTAGGAATCGAAACAATTACTGGACTGATAACGCAGTCATTCTATATCATAATTAGCATACTTTTTTTCTGCTAGTAACCCTAAATTCGATAGCAATTGGTAGGTACTTAATTTTAAAAGATATAAAATTATTACGTTTGCATAATAATGAATCATACTATGGTGTTATAAGATTCCTAGACGCGGAGGCAGTGTTACTCTGTGGGACGCACGCGCACATGTGCGGCGTCTAGCGTTTTCCCATCATGAAATACTACGAATACATATCATCACGCCTGTATTTCCCGAAGGGTTAGGCAGAGGTGTACTTATGTACACCCAGAGTTCGCCGGTAGGTGTATTTTTAGGTTTCCTGCAAGCCTATTGCCATTAACCGGGCACAAATCCAGACTCCGAGCTGCTACTGAGAATTAAGAAAGTTAATCAAAGATTGAATTTTTTCCTTTACTATTAAATAAGTTAATCAAAGTCAAAGTCAAATCTTTTATTTCAAATAAACCAATGGTACAGATACTTTTGAATTGTCAAAACTAGGTGCACGTCAATCATTTATGAAATATTCTGTTTTTAATCGATTTAAAAAAAAAGGAGGCCGTTCTCAATTTGGTTGTGTGTTTGTTGTCTCTGTCAACTCTGTCATTTATAGGTATACCGATTTGAACAATTTTTTTTTTATTTGAGTTAAGTATTCCTACTTCTGAAGAACTCCCATTCAAATGTAGTAATCACAAAATTTCGAACAAAATGAAAATAAACCACTCGCCTTCAAAATGTTGGATTATAAGTAGGTTCTATTCTATGTTTTCCAAATAAAGCAGTGCCAATATATTTTTGTATTTTTTAGACCACGGAAACGAATCACGCGCAGATATTGTATAAAACGACAAAAAAAAAGATCGTATTACTGTATTACGATACTTTGTAGTAATTGACGTGTTGGTCGCCTGCGCATGAGTGGCGGGTGCTGGAATGGTGACATAAAGGGTATCAAGCTGGCGCCATGATGTCAAAACCTTTGTTTTTTTAATAATTCGAACTGTACACCGTTTTTGTTGAAATCGTTGATACGTCTGTGATAAACATATTTTGTTATTGTTTTCGTATGTTACCTATCGTTAAAAAGTCAGTTAGCGAAGGTTTATCCACCAATTTATCTTTAGGATATCGTGATTACCTAGTAATTGGGTCGCGGTGGTCTGATGAACGTGGCTTGCTGAAAAATTCATGGAAAAACTCAATAACACTTTGCTCGACCTGAGTATCCAACCTAGGATCTCTAGCGTCGAAGTCGCACTTAAAGCCACTAAACGAATGAAGCAGTTTAGTACTTAGTTATAGCTTCAATAAAATACTAATATTTTGCCGCATTTGCTTAGGCTTGATTCCTCCTACGTTGACATCGGTCGCTGACGTCGGTCGAGCGTACCGTCAGTGGCGTATGTAACAGAAAATCTGCGGCGGACGTCAGCGTCGCTTTGCGGTGTATCATAGAACATTGTGTTATCTATACGCTCGACCGACGTCAGCGACCGATGTCAGCGTAGGAGAAAATCAAGCCTTAGAAGTACTGACAATGCACATGAAATATGAAACTTAATAACTGAAGTCTCAAGATGATAACGCATTAGTGATCACCTGATCACAGGTGATTTCAGCGTCTGTAGGCTACAGTTGCTGCTTACCATCGGTCCGTATGCTTTTACGTACGTACGTACGTACGTACGTACTTCTGACTTTTCGAAGTCATGTACGTATTAATAGTTAATTATCACGCGCTTAAACGGTGAAGGAAAAACATAGTGAGGAAACCTGTATGCCTGAGAGATTTTCTCGATGGCGTGTGAAGTCTGCCAACCCGCACTAGGCCAGCGTGGTGGACTATAGCCTAATCCTTTATTCTGAGAGGAGACCCGTGCCCAACAGTGGGATAATATAATGGGTTGATTATGTTATGTTTACGTTTAGTACAATAAAAAAATGAAGGAAGTTGACATACACAGTAGTTAAGTACCTACCTTAAATAGCTAAAAGCTTCCTCAACAAAATTGATACTTTATAAAAAAAATATCGTAGCGTGTCATTACACCTACATGAAATTAAAAGTAATAGCAGTTGTAATACTATTGGAGTTAATAAGTGGACAGTGGGTAGGCAGGCCTTGGTAATAACTGCTTCATTATAAGAAAAAAAGGTTTGCGCCACTTAGGACCAGAAAATGAGTGATGAATGGCATGGCAATGTTATAATGAAATAGTAATGATAATATATGAAATGGTAATGATAATATATGAAATGGTAATGATAATATATGAAATGGTAATGATAATATTTGAAATGGTAATGATAATTTAAAAATGGTAATGATAATTTAAAAATGGTAATGTTTTTTAAAGAAAGAATGCAGATTATATTGTAATGAAAAACGTGTCATAGTTGTTTGAATGTGAGTGTATGTTTGTGTTTAAATGTACCTCTTACAGTAGCCCCGAAATAACAGTGCGCTTCTGAAGTCATCCGCAACTATTTTTGTCGTGGTAAATTTTAATATAAAAACTCGGCGTAAAGACGGTTGGGGTCGTAATGATTTTGCAGGCTGGCACATCGCCGCAAAGTTGCTAGCTTTTCGGTTTTTTATCGGATATATTTCGGAGAGTCATCAGAACTCCACGATCTTATTCCCGCTAGCCCAGACGAGAAGCACGAAAAAGCGACATCGATTCATGATGGACATTCTGAAAACCGAAACGGTTTAAGTCCACTTTTATCATGCGTACCGCTGAAATGTGGAATGCGCTTCCCGAGTGGGTTTTCCCCGATAGTTATAATCTAGGTGTCTTTAAATCACGAGTGAATCGGTTTCTTCTTGGCAAGCGCGCTCCATCGTAGATCGCAGTATCACCTAACATCCAGCCTATCACGAATAAAAAAAACGTTAATATTGTCCTTACTGATTTCGATATTTTTGCATAAAAACACTTAATTAAGTTATTTGACCTGTGAGGCTGTTAACAATGGCTAAAATCAGACGCGCGTTATTTTATCGAGATACTGTACTTCAATATTTGTAAAAAACCCTGAATTGAACCCAGATTACTCGACTAACGAGGCAGTGTTATCCAAAGAGTTATTATATCATTTTATATATTATGCTCTACCAGATCGATGATAGAAATTGATAACTTCAAATAACACGGGCCAAATTGAAACGAACCAACAATTTCGAACTCGCTCAATAAAACCCATAAAAATCCGCAGGCGTTCATTTAAAACAATAAACATTCGAATAAACATTAAAAATAACATGTTTATTCAAAGTCAGTATCATTAAATGACATGTTATGCCATATAATTAACATTTTCTGACAAGAGACAATTTCGTGAAATGGCCTTTTATGATATAAAGGTAATTTCACGAAATGACTTGTTTTGCGAAATCGTCAAAGTGGGGTTATTCTCATTTGCAACAAAATGTTGTTCCAACAATATAATATCATCATACTTGAATTCCCCGATAGGTTAGGCTGAAATGTATAATTGATATAACTATAAGGTTTTAATTATATTAGTTACCTTAATGGTTTCAAAAAAATTTTGCTGATGTCAAGCAGAGCTCAGAATACAAAATCCTGGACTGACTTACCGGGACCTTCGTCCAGGAGTAAAATTCAAAAAGAAAGAAAAAATCAACTGGTGAATGCAGTGAATAGCCTAGTAGGGTCAGGTATACCAAACTGGAAAATGAGGTTGGAAATACTTTTATTCCTCGACGTTTTAGGTAAAAGTCTACTAATGTACACTCACCGTTCAACGATATGTTTAGGTCCCATGTATTAGGGGGTGAGCCTATTGCCATTAACTGGGCACAAATCTAGTCTCCCAACTACTACTGAGAAATTCACTGAGAAACACAGTAATAACTTGGGTACCTATCGAACCCAGGACCTCTAGCGAAGCAACCGCGTTTTGGGCTAGCTATACTAATGAAGCAATTATGGTACGGATTTTATTACGTTATCCTTCGGGAAATACCGGGATGATAAAATCCGTAAAAAGTAGTTTTAAGTATTTTAATTACACTCTAATGAGTTAATAGCAAGTGAGAATAAAGCTTCATAGTATTGGAATGTAAGAGAAATGTTATTGTAGGTAATGACATTTGTGCTTGTGTGGGCTGGCAACCTGGCATACATTCTAGTTGGTCCTCGTCCCCATTATCTAGTATTTAGCCGGCCTCTCTTAAATATGTCTTCTTTATTTACTTTCATAGATGACTCCGTGAGTTGAAGGCTGCTTAAGCAATCGCTAGATTTGATTGCAATCGCTACTGCGTGTCATAATTTTTCAACGCACTTATTTAATTTTCATTATCTGTCCAAAGAATATTCAATACAGACGTTGTTCTATTCAAATGACGAAAATTTATACAAAATGTCATAGAAAAGCATTTTTAGATTTTATCAAGTTTTCAGACAACTTTTCCAATTTTCTTTCCATTTCCAACCATACATAAAAACCAACATAAAAATGACAAATCGGTCCAGACGTTCTCAAATTATGCATTTACCGAGGAAAAGCAATAAATTTATTTATAGATGGACTAGGTAACTGCTTTATTAGCCTAGTGGTCCTGAGCGCTACGCTAGCAGTTCGATTCTCAGGTCGAGCAAAGCGTTATTAGATTTTTCTGTGTAAATTCTCAGTAGCAGCTCGGAGTTTGGGATTTGTGCCCGGTTTATGGCAATAAGCTCGCCCCATATATAGGACTAGTGCGCCTCTGTCTAACCCTTCGGGGACAGACGTGATCGTATGTATGTTATGTAATTTTATTATACCTACGTAGATCTATGAAATTAATTGACGATTAAATTGCATAAAAATTAATCATTTTTTCTGGTTTAGTACCTATTAAAAGTTATAATAATAATAACATAAGTTATCAAAATTTCTGCCAAATAATGACAGGTAGCTATCAAGCGCAGACACCGTAATTACACATTTTACTTTAGGTTACTAGACATTACGCAAAAAAACTAGATTAAGATCGATTGCACCAATCATAGTAATAAAAAACTTGATCGATAGTTACGTCTAAACGGTAATTACGCGTAATGCCCGCGTTACAACGTGATAAACGGTTAACCGGCGCTTAAACGTATAATTATGTGATAATTTACATTTATTAAGCGTAATGCCCATCGGATGATTTGCATAAAAACTATTTGATGTGAAGGATTAATTTATTTGTTTATGAAATGTGTAGTTTGTTTTATATACTTACTAGAATATAATATATAATAATTAATTAATTAATATAATTAAAATAAATAATAATTAATTAATATAATAAATAATTATAATTAAATTATATAAAATCAGATAATAAGAATAGACACCATAAATATATGTAAATATGTATACTATATGGGCAATCTAGTTGCCAAATTATGCTAAACCCTCTTCCTCTCTCCTAGTGCCCGACAGGGTCTATAATGATCTAATTTATATATAGTCCACCTTTGTAAAACATTATGGAATGCAATAAAATATTGAGTATTGAGAATACGTGTGAATTTTGCTTGTTTTTAGAATAAAAACAGTTCCCCAACGGCGGGCATTTCAGATACAAAAGATTATCTAGTTCAACAAATTAATCTTGACTTTCCCTTTTTATGGACTCACATTCAAAAAAAGATCAACCTTTATAATAGTTAATCAGTTATTCTGTTAGCTATGCGACAGCAAACTTTTAATCAAATTCATCCAGCTATTCTCTCGAGTTACCTTAGACAAACAGACAGACAGCTAAGAGCTTGCTAGCATCTCAATAACAATAATTGATATACATTTATGTACATAATACAGACGGCATACAATAAACTCACATTACTTACTACGCGAACATAAATAAACAATTTAAATACACTTACCATTCAATCCTCAGTTAGTTCTGACAAATGCACAGGTTAAATATATTGAAAACTGTTGCAACATTCCTGTTCGCGACGCATATATATTATGCAAAGTGCAAACGCATTACACTTACTGTGAACTCAATAGGATAAAGGATCGTAGGTACACAGAAGATCCGGTGTTTAGAATTTCATGAATCGCGGTTGTAAACACTTACCTACACAATAAATTATGCAATTTAAATTGTATTTACTTAAAAATATATCTTGTTTTGATCCTGTCGGGAGAAATGAAGCCATGATGACCTCTGTTTGCTTGTCCTACTGCAAATATGGCCATGAACACAGAAAAACACATGCCGTACTATGATCGATCGTTCTAGATATTTGCTGACAAATATTTACGAAGTCATTGTAAATTATGAATGCTTTTTGTTTCACTTGATTCAATAAACTTGGTCTTTACGTACGAAGGACAAATTATATTTTATACCTACACATTACTAAGTTAAATTATATTAATTAACCGTTATATCATTGTTGTGGACCATCCGTGAGGATTTTCCAAAATTTCATAAAATAGGCGGAATATTAGATAATTCCACCAACGTTTTGTTTCGCGTATAGGAGGTATTTTATTCTTCGGTATGAAAGGACCACGGGCAGTACTTCAAGACTACGAGTACTTTCAGTCACTCTAATTGAAATGGTTTTGTAACTTCCTGCAAGATTATGGAATTATCGACCTCCTTCTTTATATAGAACAGCATTGACCTTTTTAAACTTAACTGTAAGATCCTCTTGTGTAAATTAATGTATACTTTAGTATCACACGGTCACACCCTAATATAATGTGTAATATTATAAATGCGTCTTTCTCTTTTTATCTGGTGTACGTGACAGACGTGCTGCCGTAATCCGATGTAGATTGATGTAATTATCGAATCGCTCATAAAAAGATATATGCCGAGTAAATTAATGATTTTTTTCTCGAATTTATGCATTTTTACATTTAAACGCCTGTGTGTAACGGCATTTGTTTTTGGTACTTATTTTGTTCTCATTTTAAGTTACTCACCACTATTTCAAAAAAGTGTATTCGGCCAGTGTTTATACAAAAACGATCTTTTAATATATTGTTTTTCTTGTTGCAGCACGCGAACGCAGTCCGTGATTCAGCCCGCTTGATCCTCGAGTCTCCACAACCAGAATCCGACGATGCTCTTTCCTTAGCCAGAGCCCTCAGGACACGACCCCCAGTTAACATGTTACCAGCAGCCAAAGCTGGCACATTCTTTGCGAGAGACAACCTTTCCAATTTCATCGACTGGTGCCGAAAAGCCCTTGGTATCCTAGAATGCCTGCTCTTTGAAACCGACGATCTTTGCCTAAGAAAAAATGAGAAACATGTCGTGTTATGTCTTTTGGAAGTTGCTAGAAAAGGGGCTGTGTTGGGCATGCCAGCTCCGCTTCTCGTTCAAATGGAGAGGCAGATAGAAAGAGAGTTGGCTGGTGAAGAGCTGAGACCAGATGATTCGGCGCTGGGGCTGGTTCCTTCCGCTCCTCAGCCGCAATTAGTGACCAATGATTTAAGAAGCTTGGATGAAAGAGTCAGAGATCTCGTAGAGAGGTGCTCCTGCCCAACTCAGTTCCCTATGGTGAGGGTGTCGGAGGGAAAATACCGAATTGGTGACACCAGGATGCTGATTTTCGTCAGGGTAAGTTGAATCAAATGTTAAATCTAAACAAACAAAAGGAATTTTAGAAATAAAATACTTAGGAATTCATATAACAAAATAAATATGTAAACAAATGGAATGAGAATGGAACTAGGCTGATCATAAATTCGTTTCATAGTTGCAAATTCAGGAAATGTAGCTAAAATACTAAGCTAAAAAATAGGGTTTATGAAGAAGAACCGGCAAGATATTCCATCAAATAAAAGCTGGTTTGGTCTTGAAAGGAGGGTCAATTTAGCCTTTACTGTTGGAGATTTAAATGAGATTTCCTGTCTAGACGACGCCCCATTAAAGTACATGACTTGGGGAATTGTATGAAACTTAGGACATAATAATGCTTTTATCCAGTCTTCTTGTACGCAGCTAGGTATTGTGTTCCTAGATTTGATAAAATAACTTTTTTCTTCAGTTTTGGTAACATAAATTGTTGTATTTTTGCCATTTCCATAAAAATGCATTACGTATTACGTAATGAGATATTAAAATTACAACATAGTCATCACCATTAACCCATTTACTTTCCAACCCCTGGGCACGGAGAATCTATATTCCTTCATTCCGGATAACGTTAGACGGAGTCTGGTTAACGGCAGAAGTCACACACCGTTCTAGCTTCCTCATATTGGATCAATATTCAGATGAATATGGCAATGACCAAAGGACCAAAAAATAACTCACCTGTTTTTTAAATTTCGCGCAACATGTAGGGATCTTACGTTTCTGTCCACCGCGCATCTAAACGAAGGTGTCACAAAGTGACATTCTAAATGTAATAACCAAAACACAGTGGACAGAAGACGCCCGCGTACGCGAATCTGTCGCAATATCGTTACAACACTCAGTAAACAATACGCCTCAAAGGATACAAGTCGTTTGGGTAACCTTAAATGTGGGTGAGGAAAGCGCTTTTAAAATAAACACTTTTGATCCTAATGGCGATAAGATAGTTTGATTGGTCTATGAATTTATTGCGAAAGCAAACAGTGAGACCATGAACGACATAATCGTCAGTAAAGAAGGTTTTATACCTTCTGAGCATTTAGATCATTACTCCAAAAGCATGGTACCGACTCACTCAATAAAAAGATATAAAGTGTAAAATAACTTACATTTAGATTTAGTATCAAAACATGCTATTAAGCCTGTATCTAGTTACAAACCTACTAACGCCATTCATTAGTACTAAAAATAGAACCTTAAGCGCCGTTTAATGAAAAAAATAAATTCATTCGCATGAGTGTGCCAATCTAGCTTGACATGTAAGGTCATACAAATAGTGTTCCAATTCCTTTGACGACGTATCTATGATTCATTCTATTCGATTCCTTGTTTGGTCAAATCGAATGGACGCCTCATTGTAGAAAACGACTTTCGACCTTATAGCGTCCGTAACAAACTGACCTCTCATTTCCAATCATTTAAATTTGGAGGCAGGTCAAGTTATATTGGATATTCGTGTTTAACCAAATTTAGGAAGACCTCGAATTAGGAACAAGTGTTTAGAAGGGAGGGGTCCATTTATATTGGATGTTATGTAGCGATCCATATGAAGGGATGCAAGGCTAAGAACTAAACGAAGTCGGATCGAGGTCACTAGACTTGTATTGATTGGGACTATCAAGGCAGCATTCCCACGGTATCAGCGAATCTTTATTTGGAATTTCTAATAAACGAGTACTGGACGTTTCAAAATATATTGGTCACTTTGTTTGGAGTACAAGATCCTTTATAAGTAGGACTTCAACGGGCTTGAATGCTCTTTAACTTGAACTATGGGATAGAATTCTATATTGAATGCACTCTCTATTACTGTAAATCTATTTTAGGGGCTACTTTTAAGTATGAACTTTGGGACGCTGGCTTAAAATTATATCTTAATATTTTGATGATGATGTGTAACAAAAAGATTTAGTTGGTTTTGATGTTAATTCTTTCCGGATTATCTTTGAATAGGTATTAGTATAGAGTCGCAAACGTCTAAGTCAACTTAATATTTTTTTCTGTGAATTCTGCCAACCCACACAAGGCTACCGTGATAGACTATCATCTATCTCATTTTATGGGGGCCATTTCATAACAGTAACAATAATAATGGCTTGAATTATTAATCATTTTACTAAATATAATTTATTTTCTGCAGATTCTCCGCTCTCACGTAATGGTCCGCGTTGGAGGTGGCTGGGACACTCTCGCCCATTACCTCGACAAGCACGACCCCTGCAGATGCCGCGCCCAGCACCGCACCTCGCTGTCTGCCCGGCTCGCCCGCCCCAAACACGACCTGGCCGGCGCCACCGTCACATACGAAAGACCAGATGCTGGCCCAACCTCGCTGCCATACACCAAAACCGAGCCAAAGACTTACGAGCCAATGTCATTACAATATAACTCCAAACTCTATAACGAAGAACCCAAATCCGGACACTACCAGTCCAGTCACAGACTCAGTGAGGCTCCTACCAGTCTGCCATATCTGGGAGACTTAGACAGAGCTGCTTCTCCAAGCAGGAGGCATTTAGCTCCACGAGCTCATAGTCCTTCAAGGAAATCTTCATCCCCGGATCGAAGGACCAAAATTGTGGCTTCGAACCATTTAGTCCCGACGCCTCATGGAATAAGGAATAAAAGTCCTAGACCGGTTTCTCCAGCCCCGGCAGCTGAGAGCGCGTCTGACAATGGATCTGAGGTATCTGATGAGGGGTACAGGAGTCTGGGAGTAGTGGCTGGTTCCACACAAGGATCTCCATCTACGAAAACGACAAACAGATATTCGTTGCACAGCCAGAACTCTATTGAAGATGCAGAATTTAATGGTAAGTTGTATCTTCTTATTATTATATAAGTTTAGTTATGTTAATTAGGTTAGCTTGTAACAGAGGCTTTGGCGGCGTAAGAAGAAAATGAATGGGTTTTGAAGAACTTCTTTTAAATTCAAAATACTAGTGTACGTAACATTAACAACATATTTAACATTGGTATTTATTTAACATTAGGTAACATTCGGATCTTGGATCCATTGCTGAATAAGTTTGGATTAAGTACTGTTCTAGGGGTTGAAATGGCCATATTAAACATTTCCACTGAAATCAAATCTGTCAATCAATCAAAATCTAAAATATTTATAACTTATAGGTAATTCTTAGTACCTAATTGTTTTATGTGAATCATAATTAATATGATTCATTAAAAGCAGCTATTTTAGTTCAGCTGTTGGGTCAACAATCTTTAAGTAATATCATAGTCGGTCCATATTTCACGTTTATTTGTATCAATCTAAGGATTTAATTTATATGAGAGCTTTGCACTCTTGTCTAGAATCTAGAACAAGCACTAATTCTATCTAGTCAGTTCTCATTAATTCCTAAGTGGCTCTATGGCTTTGTAATCTATATTTATGAGCACTTGTTTATGAAAGACATCAGCAAGATATAATAGTGTAATTTTCCAGCTTACCTTTTTCTATCGCTGAAAGAATGTTGTTTTCTCTCCGTAATTATCCTCAAAATTGCCTAAAATTTTCTTCCTTTTATATACTGATTAATTAATGAGATCATTAAAATATATATAACGTGAGATAGATATTTCCTTACTGAAGATCACTTCCGGAAAACCTCATTGGTGAACTCATTGGGACATGCTTAGCTATGTACTATAATGTTTAACAAAAATATTTATCCTGGTTAACCCAATAACTACATTCAAAATGCTGCCAGACATGCATAGTTAGAAAGATAGCTGTCTCCAATACAGTTGGAAAAAATTTCACAGCTAAGCATTTCGTAGTTGTAGAACAGATAAGCGAATATAATTATTCGGTTCATCTATAACCTTTACATGAAAATAGGCGTGGCTATATCCTGTATATTTTGATCTCCATCATTGACAGTCAACAACAGTCATACAAGTCTATTTATGTAGGTGTGTCTGTATTTAAAATTATTTGTTTGAACAAGTGTTGAAACAACGAAGTGAGCGGACATAATTTGTGCAATATTCACAAAGAGTAAACACTTCGATAGTAAGAATAATGCGTAATTGTGTACGTTTTATTGAGATGTGACTCGGACATTTTATTATTTTGAACTGTCAAGCATGTAATTACATTGTTACTAAATAGGGTTGTGTAAAGGTGCCATGCAAGGCCTCGCTCTTTGATGAGTTCCGGTGTCCATACCAAACCACAACCCTGTCATGGTCATGGTGAATGTTACGAATCCCATGGCGGTGACTACGGGGCTAGGAAAGGCCAATTCGGTTTTTAGTTGGTATGAGACCGACATGCCCAGCCTCACTCCACTCAAATGAAAAAAAAAAATTCAGTACAATGTTCATGTTTGATAAGTAAAATAAGAGAATTCTTAGCTGGTTGACGAAAGTTCAGCCAAATTAATGGTACCATTTTTATGACGTTTGCTCATCGGGTAGGTATTGAACATTTTGAGTTAGCTTTACCACTTTGATTTAGCGGTCATGAATGTTCAGCGGACTTGTACTTAAGCACTATTTACATGTAAAATAGACGTTTGGTCCTTAGAGACCTACAGTTCTCTTTATAAAAGGACCAAAAAATACACATGACTTATGCATGTGTTTCCATAGACGTGCAATACAAGCGTGTGGTATTTGCATTGTATTGTGTAAATTTTAGTGAGAGTCATTATTCGCGTATTGAAACGCCATGTTAAACAGCGACGTGCAACTTGAACGACTATTTTGTTTGCGTACTACAAATATATGTAACAAGAGAGCGCGATTCGACGCGTTGTGTATCACTCTGGCTGATAGTCAGTCGACAAAATATTACGCGACTGTTTATTAAATATTGAAATCAAACCTCTACCGGTTTAAAAGATCAAATATTTTCAGGTATTTATACAGATTGAAATCATTTTTTGTGGCTTAGATTAGGAGCTGAAGCAATTCAACGATAGCTCGTGAACTACTATTTACATTAAATTTAAATTCGCTATTATTTATTAATGACTGCCTCATTAGTCTAATGGTTCCAAGCGCTACTGCTACGCTACAGGTCCTGGGTTCGATCCCCAGGTCGAGCAAACTGTTATTGGGTTTTTCTATGAAATTCTCGGTAGCAGCTAGGAGTCTTGGAGTCTGTGGGTGTACATTAGAACGTACTAACCTTTCGGGGAATACACGCGTGATGGTATGTTATATTATTTATTAAGTTAATGTTGCTGGAAATAAATATCTTTTAATATGATTCAAATAATTAGCTTACGGCGACCGCTTCCAGCTTCCGCTGTCTCTCATGACTTACATTCAACCTGCTATTATTTTCGCAACTGCCAGTGTACCGTTAAATTGTACTGTCCTCACTGAATGAATACGTGGCATTGTAATAGTATGATTTGAAGTAGCTCATGTACCAAGCCAGCGGTTCTCTTCCATCGCTTTAAAGAGTATTTAGTTATTAAATAGATTTACCCCGAAAAAGGAAATCTGATAAAAAAGCACCTACTTACCTCATATCTTCATCATTCTTATGCCCACATCTCTCGGTCAGATCTCGGTAACTTACTAGGGGTGAACTTAACGGAAGGGATGCAGGTATGAATGGTTTCTGTCTGAGATTGAATTTTTCCTACACTAAAATATATTTTTTTAAGTGTCTAGCATGCATTGAAATAAAAAACCAGTAAGTCTAGCATGCATAATTGCCGAATATATGAACCAGTTTTGTCAATTCTGTTTTTGTTCGATAAAGTCATATTCTAAACTTGGTTGGTGTTTGAAAATTAATTATTCCGACACGAAAATACACATTGAACTCATTTTTTTTTATTCTATAAAAAGTTTTTAATAAATAAAGCCGGGCACTAATTAAAACAACCGTTCGATACTAAGAATTTTCTTACGTATAAATATCATTCTCATAAATATTATCTCTATAAGCTTACTCAATCGATCCATTGGAATGTTGCTCTAAACAAAACAGTATTATCAAGCATGTTATGCGAATGTCACCAGCTTATGCAATAGTATAAATACCAGATAAATTGCTAGTAGTAGCCATGTAGGGAGCATGACTGTTATGCATGGTATGTCAAAACATTGAGCACATCTGTCGCGACTTAGATAGTTTTTACTTAATCTATGGTATCTTTGTTAAAGTGGCTACTAGAGTGAGGTTCACTATCCACAATGATATATTATCTCTAGCAGGCGTCGCATGACAACCAAAGACAAGGGTTTTGGCGAATTAAGTATCAACAAAACCCATGGCTTTTCTGTCTAGTTTTTTAAGACGTGACACTTGACACATAAATACCCTTGTCTTTAGTTTTTAATTTTTCTGTGTAAAATTAAAAACTAAAGAGAGTAAAATTACAATTATTTCTTTTACAAATACTTATACAATGTCGAAGTCAAAAATATGATAAATGTGAGGCTGTCTGACCAAGACGTTCAGTTATTTATTTAAGCAAATCAGGATCTTCTTCGTATGTTTCATTTGGTCTTTCGGTTCGTACCTTTTAAGTTCATCATCATCGCCATATAAGCCCTATATCTGGGCACGACCCGTCAACTACGCTAGCCTACTGCGGTGCGGTTCTTGATAAACATTTTAATTTCACTATAGTTGCTTTATTCTAACTAAAATAATTCAAATCATTTCCATGTTTCTAGCGGTCATCAACATTACTCATTTGCGTCAAATTCGCTCATGTAAAACAATGGTGGTCCTTCTGATACCATTTTGGGTGACCCGCAGGTTTGAATGATAAGCAACCACGCTGACGTCACCTTGTTCATTCATTAAAATAAATAATAACAATATTTATATTACGTCAATTGATTTGATTAAGAAGATAATAGGATTAATGATTTCGCTATTGTTATTCAACGGCTTGCATGCTTGTAGGACCTTAGCTCACATTTTAAAGAAGAAGGTTCTAGGTTGTCCTTTTCTGATGTATAATTTTGTCTAGTACTATAGTGTTTTCCCAAAGGTTATCCAGGGCAATCTTCTTGTACTTGTACACACACAGTTCATAGATGAAAAGGTTTTAAGTCTAACATAGGTATAAGAGGTAGTTGTATTCATAAGTATTATGATAATTAAAATATTATTAACGATGAAAACAGTTTCTAATAAATGCTATTAATTAGAACAGATAATGCCACCTTGTTTATATCATAACTATTTGATAAAATTAATTGCAAATGCTTGTTGTTGGCCAAGATAAACTTTAACATTATCAGTTTATAATCACAACATAATTATGTTATGGGTATTACATTGCCCAATGATCTTGAGGATTTAGTCTTTGTGCTAGTATTTGTTAGTCACAGGCATTACGGGGGTGCTTCACGCGGAGTGCCAGTGAGGTCTCGGGTATTTCTTTATTATTTCAAAATATTCAAAGAAATAAGAAAATAAAAACAATACAAATTAATAATTACGTCATTATAGTTTTTTTGGTATAAAATTCATGACTAACTATTAAGCCATTAAAAATTATAAATACAAATTAGGTTAAAAAAGGCCTATTTACTTCAATTATTATCCAAAATTAAGGCAAATTTATAAAAAAATTAAAACAATATAATTTGTTTGTGATAGGTATAACATAATTATGCAAGGTGGTCCATCTTAGTTTAATACCCCGAAAGGATTCGGTGCCTCGCCCACAAGTATGGTTACTCTGTAAAGATTTCCTGAATCGACAGTTTACGCCTATACATTAAAAAAAAAAAACAGTTTAATTTCTTACACGCTTACAAACCGACTCACCATTGCGTTGAGTTACAAATAAGTACAATGGATACTGCAAATAAGTACAATGGATACTGCAAATAGTTAGTACTTATGAATCGAATAGGATTTAATATTTTTTTCACTCAACTCCAAAAAAGGAAGTAATCTATCTTACAAAGTTTAATTGATACACATTCCTATAATTTCTCTACCGTTTAAAGTTAAAAGATTACATACTAGCCCACACATTAGTCATCTGGACCCCTGCCTACCCTGCAAGGCTGATAGAACGACATTCCACCCAACATGGTCTTGACGACATTGTTATAACTAAACGCTCTTGAATGTGGGCGCGCGGACATAAGGACCAACTAATATTACATCGGAAACTAGACTGATATGTTTATGTGGAATTGATTTTAGTTCTTTATTTGTTACTATAATTTTATAATTTGGGGCTTTGTAGTCCTTTTGATATGTAGAGCACTAGAATAAAAATATAAATTAAATTATAATATAACAAGTGTGAAAAGCTTCATCGTCATCATCATATTACTTTGTCACAGTACAGCCTTTCAAAATGAGAATGAAATTTGGCAAGTGGAGACCTTTTTTTTAAAAAGATCTAAAGTACTTCTAGTTTTTTATCTTAGTACTAATACCACTATTTCCTTCAAAGTAATGATCTACAGGCACCTAGTCACGTTTACAAACACACACCTGCGATCTTTGTATCAGACGTGTGGCTAGCACGTGACTGTGTGAAAATAAGCGAAAAGATAAAGATTATTAGTATTGAGGTGAGGCTTGAAGTCAAGCGTATCGGTGGCGTATTACTTTAAATTGAAGATTAATGGTATTGTTCTATCGTGACAAAGACCAATCTCAATCCCAAAAGACCAACGATTTTTTATACCACAAACCAACCAGCTGTTTTTATGTATACTGTTGAGTTTTTCTGAGCTTGTAGTACCGCATTACTTAAAATTCTGACGCTAAGCAATGATGTGATAACACTATTGTGTTTCGGTTTGAACGGTAATGCAGCCAGTGAAGTGAAACTTATTAACCGATGTGAATACTACTGTTATTGCTGGCATCTATAGACTGCGTTTGCTGCTTACCATCAGGCCCGTACGGGTCCTTTGTCTTATTACAATAGCAAAAAAAGCCTGCAATGGAAACCGTAACCCATGGGCGTAATTTTTTTTTTATGGGATACGAGTGCAAACGAGCCGACGGATAGCCTGATGGTAAGCGATTACCGCCGCCCATGGTCACCTGCAACACCATAGGAGTAACAAGTGCGTTGCCGACCTTTTAAAAGGGGATTGGGCCTCCGGTAACCTCACTCACTCGGCGAAACACAACGTAAGCGTTGTTTAACGCCGATTTTCTGTGAGGCCGTGGTATCACTCCGGTCGAGCCGGCCCATCCGTGCCGAAGCATGGCTCTCCCACGTAAATGTTAGATATGTGTTAATCCGTTAGTGTGAATACGTCAGAAAGATAAAAATGCACGGAAACACATAGTACTTACTTAAAATTAGGGAAACTTAAACTTTAGGCTGTGTCCCCTAAGATGTATGACGAAGCTAAGCAAGGCGCTAGGATAATACCAACCGTATGGATACGTTTCTTTGTTTCTTACTTGAGGATTTTTTTGTCGTACACCCTTCAACTTCCTCGCTATCTCTATTGGAATTGCAGCCTTAAGCATTTTAATAATATTTAACTTTTGCGGAAACAGGAAGTCTTAGCCACAACTGCCGTCTCGCCATAAATGGTCACGGACACAGCCTGATATGGTCAGAATTATTAAGTTAATCTAACTGCTATTATCTGCTAAACATGGTCATTGTATATAAGGTACTGTGTTTACGTCCCGAGGTTTAGCTAAAGGGTTATGAATAAGATTGTCTATAATAACCCTGTTGGTTTTAATTATAGTTTTATAATGGCTATGTGATTCTAGGTGTTATAATATTTTCTCTATAAGGTAAAACAGGTCTAGAAATAGTTATCTAATCAGAAAAACTGTTGAAATTCAAATCAATTGATACACAATGAATCATCAAAGCCGCTTTGTTTTTTAATATTAAGTATGTTTTGAACGATAACTCACTACCTACTTATGTAAAATATTCTCATAGTATCGACAAGTAAATGATTTACATAATACAATATTCAAAATCCTTTCTCCTTTTTTCAGAGCGTCTCGACCACGACGACGGTTGTCACATGGACAAACATGAACGAGTCGACGATCACGTGAGTCTCAACACCGGGCTACGCAAAACTGACTTCTCAGACACCTTCTACGGAGGCAGAAAACCCAGCTCCATAGACGAGAAATCAAACAGGGGCAGCCCAGACCGCGTTGTCGTTATCGAAAGCAACGATTCACCAAGCAAGAGTCTTAGAGCGACTAGAGAGGCTTCCCAGTCACCAACAAAGACCATAAGAAGCCGACAGGCCAGTCGCATACCGCATTCTCCCGTGAGAAACCGAACCCCAAGTCGGGGGAACACGCCGAGCCCAAAACATACTGCAAATCCAGTACAGACGTCACCGAAATTGACACCTAAATTGCCGCCAACTGCCAGAAATACCTGGAGTGGGAGGACAGCTCCTACTCAGGCCAAAGTAAAGTCTAGGCCAACTTTAGGAGCAGACACGTTTGAGAACCCGAATAAATCTCCCAAAATGAGGGCTAAAACTCCTCAAACTGAGGCTTTCAAGAGGAATTCTCCACTCAGAGCCAGCAGCGCCACTCTTAGGTCCCCACCGAATCAAAAGCCTTTGAGTCCTTTGCTAGAACAGATCTTAAGATCTACAGAAACTGCGAAAGACGATGCGTCAGTTCTCGAGAAAATGAAGGAGATTATTAGGACATATTCCAAAGGAGACGATTCTCTTTCCAGAACTAGTTCTAAAGATTCAGACTATGCTGACTTCACATCAGCGTGGGTTATGTCTGATGGCAAACTAGAAAGATCTACTAGTACGAGGCAGTTGGCTGCTCCTAGGAAAGACCAGAGGAATGGAGCCTCCAGGATACCGGCGCCAGTTTCTATTGGGTGCAGAAGGTCCACATCCACCTCACAGTTCCAATGACAGGAGTCCGAAGACAGCATGGACACTGTGGTAACCAGTGATATTTGAACTATTTATGCTAGTGTTTAGAATGTGAAGGCAGGTCAAATTAAATTGGTGATAGTTGGAAGGATTGCTGCCAAATGGCGTTGTGTGTGATACTTAATGACGGGATGGTCCTTTTATTCACATATCCTTGTGTATGTAGGCAATAAGGCTTATGATTTTATACGGACAAGACAACAGCCAGTCTAAAGCGATATCACGGTAAATTGGCCAGTTCAGTAAACTGAGCTGTTATAATTTATCAGATTTTGATGTTCAGAATTTTTAGACAGTATTTGAGGCATATTTTACCGTGGTACCTTGCACCACAGACTGGCAGACACGGCTTTGACATAATCACGACTGAAGAAAACAATTTGTTAGAAAATGTGGATGACATGTGGTTCTTTTGTAAGCATATAAATGTTTTTTGTTAGCTACACATGACATCAGAGCCCATAAACTAGATAACTAAATCTGTAGTTAAACTAGAATACCAAGATAATGACGATTTTAGATGTTTATCTATAGTTTAGTACTAATTATCGATTAGAAAATTTGTACTAACCAATTTTAACAACATTATGGTAATCAACAACTTTGAATTTACCAGATTTTTCATCTATTTGCTTTAAATCAAATTTTAGTAAAGTGGCTTTGATTAATTTGGACAAATTAATTAACAGTAATCAATGAACAGCGATAAATAATAATGTTTTGGGAGTTTATTTCATAAAATAATATAGCCCAAAAATATAGCTATCGTTAAGAATCTGACATGATTAAACAACATCCTATATTTACTAAAATTTGATTAAATATGGTGCTAAGCAATCAAAATATTAGCTTTTGTTGTTTAGTTATTGTTAATTTAATTAGCTCGGCTAAATGCGATCACAAGCTGTTTACAATTTAAGCTTAAGTTAGATAAGCTGCAAAACTTAATTTCCCACAAAATTTTACTTTTTAGTTTATAAAGTGCATCAAAGTTTATAAAAAAGAATTTTAATAAATGACAATTTAGATATCACAAATTTTGTAATAAAAGTAAAATTGAGATTGATTTTTATAAACTTTGGTGCAATATTCTTTCTAGACTTCTATTATTCTCCTTTTTATGAAATATTACTATTAGTAACGCGTAACGTTTAGAATGTTACTAATAGTAAGAATTTTACTATAAGCACCTACTCGGGTACTTTTCATTTTACAATATGACAAGTTTAAGTTAAGTTTATTATAAGTTTTAGAATAATTATTTTTTTTTAACTTCCCGGTAAAACTAATAATTAATAAAAAGATAATTACTTTGATAAAAATATTTGACATTAAAAATTATTGCATTTAATGAAAATATCATTCCATGCATGGATCGCCGGGATATTTGGCAATTTTTATTTAAAAGTAATCTCATTTTTTTTGTAGGTTGTGAAGGGAGCTTATAATAAATCTGTAGTGTTTTTAAATGAAAAAAGAAAAATTAATCATGTAGATTTTTTCTAATAAAATTAATAGGTAGTATGGCATTAAATAAAAAAGACGTCAAAATACATCCATTCTCGTACCTCATTGTAGAATATTGAATAAATAACATATTTTTGCAGTCTAAAAAACATTAGTTATCACTAGATGTTGCCATAACACCGTCCGTTTGAAAGTGTAGTAAAGACATAGTTGTAGATTGGCATCAGCAAAATATTATTTTAGTCATTTTTTTATTAATTTTTTTTAGTTGTAACTTCGAAGAATTTTTTTTTTGGAATATTAATGTAGAACCGATTTTACTATTGTTGCTGAAAAAAGTGGCTAAAATAATATTTTGTAATAATATTACTTCTATCATTGTAATAAATAATTTAATGGTAATTAAATTAATGATTGAAGTAATTATCTATAAGTAAAATATCATTACGATTTTTAATCTTTAGGTCTTTAAGAAGACTTTTATTAAGATGTCACAAATATTACTTCTATGTTGTAATGCTATGCTTAGATTTAATATAATAGTTCTATACAATCAAATGATTTTTCTAACGTGATCACATTATTTCTGATTTAATCTGTTTTGTAAATGATTTTTTTTTGCGTAATGAATTAAAAAAAGATTCAACATCGAGATTTTTTTTAAAATATATTTTGTCAAAACCTACAATATATTTATAACGCTCAGCCTGCAAAAATATACCTAATATAATTATTACTTTGTCATTTGTTTGCATGAAATAATGAAAATAAATTATACTAAAACATATTTTGGTTTTATTTTTCTAGTAAATCCACTGAAACCAAAACAAAATGGTTTAAAGAAAAAAAAAATGGAAATATTTTAAAAGAAATGTGAACAAATGACAATTTTAGAATGGATATTCTTATTAATTTCTCTTTTATCAAGCGTGGATGTCCATTTCAAAATATTTAAGTGATTTATGTAATAACATTGTTACACTGACTTGAAATATATACTGGTTTCTGACAAAAAAAAAATGTTTTTTGTAAAATATGTATAAAAAATACCAACAAAAGCTAGCCTCTCTCGATAATTTTAAATAAAAAGGCTAACTTCATAAAATGTTAGCCTGTTCTGCACAACGTTAGCTTTTTATGTCAGTGTATCAATGACGGAGGCTAGAGGCTAGATTTTAGTTAATTTACATAATTTCACTTCGACGTAGTGTTACCAGTGACTATGCCATAGATATCTGTTATTATTCACGGAATAAACGATAAGTTTATCTTATTCTTGTGTTTTTATTACTCATAGCATGTCCCTTAAATTTATTATTATTAAATAATTGGAAAGTGGAAACGACAATCAATAAAACCACAACCTGCAGTATTAACCAGCAAGCTTATTCAGACTGCATAGGTTATGGTAATTTTAACCAATAAAGTAGTTTAACTAAAAGTATACACTGACTGCCTCATTAGTCTAGTGGTCCCAAGCGCGACTGCTACGCTAGAGGTCCTGGGTTCGATCCCCAGGTCGAGCAGTGTTATTGAGTTTTTGTGAAATTCTCAGTAGCAGCTCGGAGTCTGGATTTGTGCCCGGTTAATGGCAATAGGCTCGCCCCCTATTACATGGGACCTAAACATACCAGGCGAACTGCATTTTCTCTAAGAAATAATAATTTGTAAAACATACCATCACACCGGTATTCCCCGAAGGGTTTGGCAGAGGCGCACTAATGTACACCCACAACTCGCCGGTATGTTCCAGGGGGCGAGCCTATTGCCATTAACCAAATCCAGACTCCGAGCTGCTACTGAAAATTTCATAGAAAAACCCAATAACATTTTGCTCGATCTGGGGATCGAACCCAGGACCTCTAGCGTAGCAGTCGCGCTTGAGACCACTAGACTAATGAGGCAGTAAGTTCTAGCAGTCATCTAAGCACCAGATTACACACGTTTGGTTTCGACACATTATTATGCACGTCTCTGAACCGTCTGTTACCGCATTAAAAACATAAAACACAATCAAAACACACCTCTTTTCTCCTCCAAAACTCTAGAAATCATTAGAAAAATTAACGTCAAGTAAGTATCAGTCAAAGAGACAGTTTCAGTGAGGTATCCAGTCAACGCTTTCACGAAATCCACCGTGATGTTCCCATGAGGACTATCAGCTCACCTTGACGATGAGCTCGTCTCTGGTAGCACATTTCTGGGAGACTACGGTCTTTCTCGTCGTCGTATTTGCTGCCTATTTGTCTGTCAGAGAATTGGTCAGGGTTACTCGACCTAGAGGCGCTTGCTGGTGAGTTACTTATAGTAAGATCTAAGAGTTTAGGATGATAGTTTTAAGTATGATGATGACAATTTTTGGAGTAGAAAAGCAGTCGTCTTGGCTTTAAAAAATATGTTATTTAGTACAATACACACTAAATGTAATTTTAATCAAAAAGTTTTAATTTCAAATCTAAACTATGTGCAGGAAAGTCAAGTCTTGTAAATTATTAAGTCTTTTTATATGGAAAAGAACTATTCTTTAAAGATCTGAGATAAGCACTATTAGCCCCACTAGGTCCTAAACAACTATTTTTCAATTCTGCCGACGATGCTTCTTGCTTTAAATATGAAATTATCGTCAATTCAAGTCAATATCCAGCGAGGCATAATAGACTTTAGTGGTTTTTCACCGAGGCACGAAAGACTTGAGTAGTGCCTCAGCATTGAAAACTTAAGTAGTTAGTTGCTTAGCGAGGGATGAAAGACTTTAGTAGTTCTTTAGCGAGGCATGAAAGACTTTAGTAGTTCTTCACCGAGGCGTGAAAAGACTAGTAGTAACTCAGTTAACTTTAGTACTTTCTCAGCGAGACAGTGAAGTCATTTACATATTGAATAACAGTGGTCACTCGTTCAAGATTTGAAGAGCTACTCGCGTTGAGGATGAGTGAGGCTATCCTCGTGGGACACTTTTGGGAGACTGTTATGTTCATTGTCATCCTTTTCGCCGTGGTTATAACTATCAGGGGTATGATCAGGGCAACCAGACCTCGCTCATCGTGTGATCGCTGGTGAGTGTAATTTCGTAGTTTATTTTCTCAAAATACTTAAATATTTACGAATATAATAGCAGTATGTAATTATTAACTCTTTTTTGGAGTGTAGAAAATCCACATTGACCGTTTGCCACTTTTGGTATAAAAACAATACAATTGCGTTCCTCCGCCAATTATGACATTCTCACAACGTGCATTTTTTACACTGTGGTTGAAATAATCTTATTTATTTTTGCGAATGGGTGATCAGATACTTTTCGAATCGCGAGTCTCCTATTGGTAAGTGATCCGCATCACCAAGGAAGCACAAATGCGTTACAATTTACAATATATATACCCTGGTAATACATATTGTTTCTTTCTCTTTTCAGATTGTTTGAAATGGAGTACGATGCATTAATATTAGGACTTATTTTATACTTAGTCTTAATAGGAATATGTAAGTATGAGTTATTTAATTACATGTAATAGCGACCCGCTCGACCGTTCCTAAGAGGCGTAGCGTGATGTTATATAGCCTAAGTTACTCAGTGATATTGTAGCTATCTAACGGCAAAAGAATTTTTGAATTTTTGAGCCGATACATGGCTCATAAAGTACTGGACCGATTATCTTTCCTCTTTATAATATACGCTAAATAGACTAGCTGTACCTACCCTGCGGTGTCAACCGAAATGTCCCCCGTATCCTAATGGTCGTAGCGTTATAACTTATATACTACTTACTCATGAAAATCCGTTCAGTAGTTTTTGAGATTAGCACGTCTACACACGCTGCAACGCGACCTTTGTTGTTTATTGAGAATGTATGCTGAATGAGAAAATTGCAATTTCATCTGTCTTGTACCAGGGTAACATGAATGGTAGGGGATCGGCGGCAAAACGATTTCCACTGATCCCTCCTCCCTACCTACTACCATTCATGTTACCCACGTTTTCAAAAAACAAAGAACTATTTTGGCTTGAAATTCAATACAAGGCTTAATTCGTCGATTGTTCTTATTTCCGGTACCAGGAAAGCATAAGTAAGAATAATGATAAAAATAGATAGTTAGATACGGAATGAGAAAATCTCAATTACAGCTGCCTTGTACCAGGGTAGCATGAATGGTAAGGGATCAGTGGAAGGAAGATTTTAGAAAAGTGAAAAGAAAAATCATTGTTGCTTTGCCAATTTAAAACAAGATATTCGTCGATTCTTCTGCTCTCCGATACCAGGAAAGCATAAATTGGAGCAGTACCAATTATGTTTTTTTAGCATTTAGGATTCCCGTTATTAATTTCCATCTGGCGGTGAATAGTAATACTAATTACTGTTTCAGTGGTAATAATAAACGAAGCGTTTTGTAAAGCAGTGTGCCTTAAGAACGCGCAGCAAATACAGCAGCAGCGAGAGGCACCCGACGTGGAGTTGAATGAACGAAGACCTCCAAAGATCCAAAAGGACCCAATTTTCACCCAACCGAATATTAAAACTTCACACCGACATGATTATATTTAAAATAGTTTATCTACACTATAAGAGATGGCGCTTATGTCAATTATGACATAATTGTTTTAATCGCCAATAGATGGAGCGACATTACACTTTTTTCAAAATAACAAAATTTGTGAAGTAAATTAAACACATTTATTTTATTTTTATACCAATTTATTTACTTATAACTAATTTTACAATTATTTTACGAAGTCTAATTAAAGCAGCTTCAATAAATACCACATTTTGAAGGTGTCTTATTTCTAAGTATTTGTTCGCTTAAATACCTAAAAGGATTTTTAACTTTTTATCGCCATTTAAGGCTGATAGTTGATCTTAGCCCGCCAAATTAACATTCATTTTGATTTTCGCAAATTGTAGATCTATAAAACATTCTACACACAGGACAGTAGTAATCTATACAAATATTCACAAGTGAAAACTAAAACCTGTACTTAAAAATCCTTAATAATCCAGAAACTGTCCAAAAACCGTGCCGATTGTCAAAATTGGATTTACACAACTTGTAGTGACATAATTATAACGATTTTTAAGCAAAAGGTTTAGTAGGTACTCAATTGACAACATTTAATTTTTTTAACACCCGCGATTGAATTTTTTCCTTTACTAAAAAATAACTTAATAATCTTAGCATGGAAAATGCAAAAAATCACAAAAAAGATAGTTTGAAGTTCTTTCTATTCTAAACAGACGTAAGTGCCAAATGACATCATTTGTACGGCTAAATGGGTTAAACGGTGACATGACGTTATTTTTCTGACCCTTAAAAAATCGTTTATGTCAGATTAGCATCTCTCCTATTTAATCATAACCTTACATTACATATTTCGTTGCTGATTTACTATTATTTCGACAAAATTTCAATTTTCTCAGTTTCCGCCATATAAGTAACGTCATCACACGTTTTTTGATGTTTATTCTTTTTCTCCGAAATTAAGAAATATAAAAACAAGTAAAAATGTTTTGGAACTCAGGATAGGAAGACAAAGAAACAGAATTTTTGTTTCGGTGGCTTAATAATTTTGAAATGTTGTCAACTATGGATATTGTATAGTTAAAAATTATTGTATTGTCGCAATTACTGTGATATAAACCTACAAATTACATAAAACCAGTTGAAATTTGCGGCCCAAGCGAACGCCATCACCTTAAAGTAGAAAAGTCTTGGTACTCTTATATTATATTCAATCTTCAAGGAAGATTTTGTTCATTGGCACAGTATCAAATATTTTATTGGTTACATCTTGGAACACAGAACTTAAAGATTTCTCGTAGGATTCTTTCAATTCATTGAATACTAACTCAGAATTCTCGTTCAGGAATCTGAAAACGGATGAATCAATTAATTTATGAAATGCATACCATCATGCCTGTGTTTCCCGAAGGGTTAGGCAGACGTGTATCTACTAATGTACATTCACAGTTCCACGGAATGTCTAGGTCCCACGCGAGGGCGAGCCTTTTTCCATTAACCGGGCATAAACCCAGACTCAGAGCTTCTACTGCGAATTTTATAGAAAAACCTAATAACACCGCTCGAGCTGGGAATTGATCCAGGATCTCTAGCGTTGCAATCGCTCTTGGGATTACTAGATTAATGAGGCAGGAATTTATGGAATTAATTGAGGAATTCTTTTTCCCTGAAAATACTTGGAATGTGCATGAATAAATAAATAAATAATAAATGATATTTATTTCTGTAAATAGATCTGCGATGGACACTTTTACAAGTCAATGTTGTTTTTTTAACTAGATGAAACCGGCATTTCCTAACTGACGAGCTCTGAGAAGAAACACTGAGACAAACTCAGATAATCTTGGTCTCTTTTAAGGTCCAGACATAGTAACTAGTAATATGTGATTTCCAATGTAAGACAATATCTGAAATGGCCTTTTGCAGATAGAACCATAGCTTTAAGCGTTAGCGACTTTAAGTAGATTAGTCCCATCTAACAGCACGCATGTGTCAGTCATAGGATAGCCCGACTATAATCTAGGAAGATAAACAACCTTTGACTTGGGAATATATTTTACTTACGCATTCATGTTATCACCAAGGGCTTTATCGCAATTAAAGAGGTTGGAGAAGTACAGTATCACTCTCTGCGGGATGAACTTCACTCTGTAGTCCTTGATGTGCATGTATGTCTCTCCGTTCCTTTTTACTGGCTCGCCGATTAGATCGTGTTTTACTGCCAGATTCACTGAAAAGATTATAATTGGTATTCGATTATTCAATATTTATACTATAGTTTATATCCTTTAGTTAAACACAAAGGTTTCGATAATGTGTTCAGATTACTTAGCAAGTGGCGGTCTATAGTCTCTGCCTACCCCTGTGGGAGAACGGCGTGTGTATGTATGTATTACCTAGGTACTCAAATATATTTTTGTTTTAAATTTTCACAAAAAATATCGGACAAATCTTAAATTGATAATTGCTACGGCGACGGACTTGCGATCATGTGGTTGCCGGTTCGAAACCCACCCATTACACTACTGACGTGAACCCACTCGTAACACAAGCATTTAGCTTGCACGAGGGGTTAACAGGAATACTAGTAATGTGCGACCCACATTGCTAGTAAGCTTTTTTTTTAAAAAAAAACACAAAATTCGGATCTAATGATCCGTTTGTTTCACTTTTAATTCATAGGAATGGGTTTTCAGAAGAACAAATTAAATTGTCCAGTTCAACCTCGTCCACGCACCGTTACTATTATCATTCCATAGGTTCTAATGATTATATTTTTTTGTTTATAGAACAAGTGTCGTTACGTAAGTTGTAAAAAAAATACATATTTTTTCCCAAACGAAAATAAAAGCTACTTCCGCTACTCGCTACTAGATGGCGCGACACTGACCCATAGTGATGTTAGCGAGGCCTTTTCCCTGTATCGGCAACACTAGGATCCTGCCTCTCATCACGTAATCAGCTATGAACTCCATCTTAGGAGTGATGGAGTCTGTCCTCAGCCTGTAGTTCTTGAGATCAGCCCTGAAATTGCAAAAAAATGTGTTAATATTTTGAATAATATGTACAAAATTATACTTGAGGTCAATATTCCATTTGCGGTTCCATCGTGCCGTACTATTGCACGCCCCTCTAACGAGATCACTGAGGGATTTTAATGCTCTCTTGGACTCAAGTCCAGATTTTGATTTGTTTGCGGATGTATGGATGTTGCTATTGTTAAAATTTTTGATGTTTTGTGAAAAGAATGTATGAGAGTGTTGTAAAATCTTGTCAATAACATCTATTGTGATTATTATAAACTTCTATTGATAACATAGTGTAATTGGCTTGATGGCTTGGCCTGGTTCTATCACGTCTGCATTATCTCACCGAAGAGTTACGCAGAGATGCCTTTACGTTTAGGTCCCATTTATTAGGCAGCGAGCCTATTGCCATTAATCTGCCACAAGTTCAAACTGCGAGTTACTACTAAGTATTTCATAGAGAAACCCAATAACACTTTGCTTGACTAGGGTATCGAACCCTTGACCGTAGGCCTAGCAGTCCCGCTTAGAACCACTTGACTAAATAGGCATAACTTAGTCTTGAAGAATATCCCAAAAAATTGTTCCTCTACTCGCTGATGGCGCGACACGCCCACAGTAATGTTCGCGAGACTAGACTAACGAGACAGTTTGTTTAACCATTGACTGGGCTGTCGGCAGGAGGGCGGGGCTTTGGAGGTTCAGTTAAATTCCTGGCTTTCTGCCTAGCATTGACAACAAGACGTGAAGAAGACTTACTTATATAACGTAAGCACGGAGTCAGTCAATCCGTGTAGCTTGATGTTCTTGTAGTTCTGCGTGATGACGACGGGGCCTGCGCCAGAGTCGATGTTGATGCCGTTCACGTGCAGCGGCTCCATCTGCGGCACCGACAGGGAGGGGATACCTGTAACGTTTTATAATAATAATATTTTACCGTCTCAACTTTTTTCCTTTGGATTCCCTTATAATATGCTGCTGGGTCCGTTGTCTGGGGTGCAGGGATCGAACCTACACCTGTGGTACAGAGGTTGCACCACAGGTTACTTAGCCACTCAGCTGAACATGCTTTCAACATGCTAGTACTTAACATAAACCTACAACTTGCGAAATACATACCAAATTTCAATTTCGCGGGTTTCCTGAGCGACTTTACAGAAAATAATCTAGTTAAGGGTCTTGAATTGCCCACAAAAACGTAATAAGTAGATACCAAAATTAATCGTAATTCAGACAATATTCTATTAAATTGTATTATTATCCAGATTTAAATACCGTTAATCTAGGTTCCTACCGTACTATTTCGTCTACTACTACTTCACTGGAAATAAAAGACCGGAAAATCGTTCCAAACTTTGTAAAGTTACCAAAAATTGCATTCGCTTAGATACATTTATTTCCAGTGCAGTATTTTGGACGAACTGGTAGAGTAGGAACCTAGATTAACGGTATCGGAATCCGAAAATTGTGTTAGAATTACGGTATATCAGTATTACGTTTGTAAGTGAAATTCGGTCCACTGGACTCTTAAGTATATTTTAACCCAGTGTTTTAGCCTTTAAATAACCCGGAAAGCAGTTATAAATGCGTCAAGGCACGTGCGTTGGCGACAAATAACTTGATTGTTTATTTTTAATGGAATAAACACGTAACTCAATGTCAAGCACGCGAGAATAATTCTTTTGTGCAAGGCTGCATGATGCTCTGACAAATCGTCACACGGAATTACAAATAAGTTGCATGTTTGCATAAAATTAACTTGCAACTTGCTAGTTGGATCATCGTCATTTTATCGTATTCTCAACTATATTGCTGTTGGCTTTTAGTCTAATATCAATTCGTACACGAAGCAACTGCTATCCGACCTCCGTAACATCAACAATGATAGTAGCGCCACCCTGCACACAACGTTCAAAACTGGCAATTTTTGTGACTGGAAGATTATGAACCCAAAATTTTGGTCTCCTGCAACTGCTTAGTATAAACTGGTTATCAGGCATTCGACCACAACTAACGATTGTCTCTCTTCCAGAAACGGATATTATTATCACCGATATATAAATAATAATAATAATCTATACTAAAATAATTATCTATCTATTTGATATTATGGTTATTTTATTTTATAAAAATCTAGTGTACAATTCGCTTTATCTTGTGTAATATATTCAGCTAAGTATACTTAATTCAATTGTAATTAATCTTGTACGCGTTTTGGATGTGACATCTGTTAGCTTGTAAGATCAATTGAATAAATAAATAAATATACTGACCGCGGCAATCGAACTTCGAACGAATCGATCGATCGCCTTACCTTGCAGTTTGATTGATCTACTTGAGTTAAAATTAACTGCAAGTCCATTTTTACCTCCAGTTGTAATTCTATAATCTTCAATAACATAACATAATCAACCCCTTACATTGTCCCATTGCTGGGCACGGGACTCCTCTCGGAATGAGAGGGATTAGGCTATAGTCCACCATGCTGGTCTAGTGCGGCTTGGCAGACTTAACACGCCGTTGATAAAATTTCTCAGGCATGCAGGTTTCCTCATTATGTTTTCCTTCACCTTTATAGCGCGTGATAATTAACTATTAATTAATACGCACATAACTTCGAAAAGTCAGAGGTGCGTGCCTTAGATTCGAACTGGAGACCTTTAACTTGGCAGTCCTATGGTCATATCACTAGGCTATTACTGCTCTTTAATAGGGATGGAAAATTTAACATACGTCCCTATCGCCTCTTTAGCTCAGTGGTAGAGCACTGGTCTCGTAAACCAGGGGTCGTGAGTTCAATCCTCACAGGAGGCATTCGCATTAGACAGCTAGTTTTTTATCTTACATCAAATATTAACGCTGTGGTTATTATTATAAATATTATAATATGAGAACGACTGGACCGATTTTACATTTTTTGAGCCAATGCACCAGAAGGAGGGTTAAGTTTTTTTTATGTTCATAATAGTACCTACAAATAACGATTTTATGGAAAGACTTGGCATGAAACTGAACGGAAAGAAATTTTAAAAGCTTATCTAGAAAATTGGAAATTTCAGGAAAATCTGAAAGTGTATTTTTATAAGCCTAGTATTGTAACCATTGGACTTCCAAATTAAAAATCTCAGGTTCAAAACCAAGGCATGTAGGTAACTCTAACTTTTGGAAACCATTTAAATTTTTTTTCACAAAGATACATAATTAACTAAGTAATTTTATACCAATTGGGATCTCCAAAAGGGAGAGGAACTCTATTCGGATGTTTATATTTTTTTAATATTTTGTTCGACATTATAACAGTTTTGGAAGTCGGTGGCGAAAACAAAAAATCCGATCAAATTGGAGGCACCGACTTTTGAAACTGTTTTGCACATAATAAGTATTATTATGTTTTTGAATGCGGTTTTACGGCGGTTTTTTGAAATTCTCATTAGCAGCTTAGAGTTTGGATTTTGTACCCGGTTAATGGCAATAGGCTCGCCCCCTACTACATGGTACCTAAACATACCGACGAACTAAAAAAAAACTATGGGTGTACATTAGTACGCATCTGCCTAACCCTTTGGGGAATACAGGCGTGATGGTATGTTATGTTCTTACCTTTCTTCATTCGCCTTAGTGCATCAGGAACTGCAGCTTTCAGGCAGTCGTTCAGTTTTGGGTCCTTCTGTCGACATTTCGTGAAATCTTCAGCTGTAACAAAAATAAATAAATTATATGAGTATTTACTTGAATTGTCTGCTTCATTTTAAACCCTGTGCTTCCCATTGATAAGGAACAAGAAATAAAACACAATTATTCATTTTATCTGATCTAATGGCCGCAAGCGCGGCAGGTAATACGTTCGATTCTGAAGTTGGGCAAAGCTACATAGAGTTGTTATAATAATACATTCTCAGTGTCAGTTCGAAGTTCAAATTTGTGCATGGTTAATGGCAATGGGGTTGTTCCCCAATACGTGGGACTTAACAGTCCGGCGGACCGAATTTCCCTTAAAATCGTAATAGGTACCTTTATAAATCGTAATTTAAACACAATTTAATCAAATTCTGTTATTATTCGGATTCCGATACCGTTAATCTAGGTTCCTACTCTACCATTTCGTCCAAAATAGTTCACCGGAAAGAAATGTAAGCGAATGCAATATTTGACAACTTTACAAAGTTTGGAACGATTTTCCGGTCTTTTATTTCCAGTGAAGTAGTAGTAGACGAAATAGTATCGTGGCAACCTAGTGTAATAACAGTATCCAAATCCGAATATTAACATAATTTGATATAATATTGTTTGGATTACGATTGGATTATGATTTATTTTGGTACCTATTACGTTATTTTGGGCAATTCAAGCTCCGCCGGACCCAGGGAACACAGGCGTGATGGTTAGCATGATGGTGTACTGAATTTACTTAATTCACACTAATATTATAATTACGAACGTAAGTCTGTCTGTGTGTTTGTTACGTTTTCCCTTCTAAACCGCTGCACCAATTTTCGTAAAATAGTAGTTTTATTTCAATCTATAGATAATACTAATATAATAAAGCTGAAGAGTTTGTTTATTAGTATGAACGCACTAATCTCAGGAACTACAAGTCAGATTTAAAAAAATGATTTTGTAGATAAGTATATGATAGGCACATTCATGAGGAAGATTTTTTATACCATTAAGGTAGGCAAACAAGCATACGGCCCGCCTGATGGTAAGCGGTTAGCCGTAGCCTATGGACGCTTGCAACACCAGGGGCGTCACTCGCGAGTTGCCGACCCTGTAAATTATGGAGGAATAGTTGGGCTGGCAGCATAGGAGACGATATCGTAATACTTATCCTATCTGCCAACACAACGCTTCCTTGCGGAGCTCTAGCGAACTTGCTCACCGTTAGGAATACAACATTATAGGTTATACGTTATAACATCACGCTTCGACTCACAAAAGCAGAACAGCCGAGTGAAACCGCGGGGCACAGCGAATAAAATAAAAATAAAAACTCTTATATTCGCGTAAATAAGATTCCAATAAATTTTATAATTAATTCGATAAGGCACAGTTCAAACACGTATCTCTCTCCCTTCACATCTATCACCAACGACCTTGACAGAAAGTAATTTCTTTATCCAAAAGCGGTTGTATTTATTTATACTATACACGTTACTCAACGATTATGGAATAATTCCACCCGCTAAATATTGTTTGGCAACCGACGACTGCCGACCTTGTAACAAATAGACGGCGTGCAGATGTGACAACGTACCAGTAATGTGCAGAAATACAAGTTTGTCGGGTCTTCGAGTAGTACTCGTTGAGTTCCGGTCAAGGTTTAAAGCTATTTTATTATCTTTACGAAATAATTTCATTTTTAATTTTTTTTTTGCGTAAATTGTGGACGTGATGCATGACTTAATTAAATTTAATTAGCATGGTTATTGCATGTGTCAGTATTGCCACTTTTCTTAGCACGTTGCAAGACCACTTTGTGTTTCGTTTAGTTTTGATTCATATCATACATAATATTTTGTAACTGGCCTATGTCAGCACAAAAGGCTAATTAAGATAAAATAATATAAGAGGTCTTTATAAAAGCAGCAGATGATTTCTTGTCTGTCTGTCTGTATTTCACGCAATATCTTCCTGTACGAAATGGAATGCATTCGATTTTAAATAAGATTTCACGAGATTGGATGTCCCGTTGTATTTAATCGACGTCCAATTTAAAATCCGGTGCACGTTTCATCTTGGTACCCGCCTAGAAGTTGAGTTATGCAGTAAGTAAATCTTATTGGATGCGAGGGAAACCGCGAGCAACTGTTGTTTATTTTATAAATATTATCAGGATGAGAGTTTGGGTATGGTAAAATAACGTAAACACAAGTTAAGACAGAATGTAAAATATCTCTATATAAATAAAAGAAAAACCTGACTAACTGACTGACTGACTGACGTATCAACGCACAGCCGAAGCTACGGGAGCTAGATCCCTGAAAGTTTGCATGATTTTTGCACTGTAGACGAGCACTAAGAAAGGATTTTTTAAAAATTCAACCTCTAAGGTGGTGGGAAAAGGGAGGTAAAAGTTTGTATGAAAGTCCGTCATTTTTTAGCGGGTGAAACCTCAGGGTACCGCTAGTATTGTATAAGAATTGGACATGAATACAATTGTCCTTAAAAGTTTACTAAACGGTGACAATGCATGAGATTGGTCATGTTATTTCTAACTTTTTGGCATGGATTTTGGATTTTTAAATTAAGTAGTTACTTAACTGTTTTATTGTACTTTTTTGTTTTTGATATAGTACCCAGAGTTATTCTCACAGTTGAGACAAATCTAACGGCACCTCATATGCTAAAATCCATCAAGCCGTTTAGGCTGCAGACCGTGACAAAGATTTATACCTGCATACATACATACACTCGATTAACATAAACCTCCTTCTGACGCAGTCAAATACTACTAAACTCTTGAGTCTTGACTTTGACCGACTTTGAATTTGACTAACTTTGAACATACACATAACTTTGACTGCCTCATTAGTCTAGTGGACCCAAGCGCGACTGCTACGCCAGAGGTCCTGGGTTCGATCCCCAGGTCGAGCAGTGTTATTGGGTTTTTCTATGAAATTCTCAGTAGCAGCTCGGAGTCTTGATTTGTGCCCGGTTAGTGGCAATAGGCTAGCCCCCTATTACATGGGATCTAAACATACCGGCGAACTGTGGGTGTACGTTAGTACGCCTCTGCTTAACCCTTCGGGGAAAACAGGCGTGATGGTATGTTAACTTTGAACATAATATTGCTAGCACACTATTTCTTAGCAGCATTTCGCGATGGCTTAGTGGTCATAGCGACTAGTGTATCTAACCAGAAGACGCAGTTTCGACGCTTGCCCGGGTAGAAATTTTCCTTCACTAAAATAATTTTATAATGTTAGCTTGGAAAATGCAAAAAAATACAAAAAGATAACTATCTTATAAGATGCGTCTCCTGGTTGGATACAATCAGGCGGGATTTCAATCAGGCGGGTGGTGTTCGGGGTGGCTTAGAGGTCAGAGCGTCTGGTGTATCCAACCAGGAGACGCAGGTTCGAATCCTACCCGTGATTGAATTTTTCCTTTACTAAAATAATTTTACAAAAAGATGGCTAAAAATATTTGGCAATAAAGTGGTATGAACAAAATCTTATAACTGTAAAGAGTCATAACCTAGCGAAGGCCAGGCTGCAGCAAGCATAATTTTCGTCCCTCATTTATACTGTGCCTTACCAGACATACAGTACGTATTCAAATAATGCATTGTTCCTTTGCATTGTCAGTATTCCTTTTCAAGAGAATTCTATAAACGATATGTTCCTAATCTGAGCAACAACAATAGTGTCTTTAAAGTTATTTTAGTGACGGAAAAATTCAATCGCAGCATGCTTCAAACCTGCTTCTTCTGGTTAGATACACCAGACGCTGCCCGCAATTGAATTTTTCCTTCACTAAAATAACTGTATAATCTTAGCATGGAAAAAGCAAATAATCACAAAAAGATAATAGTTTCTATATTCTGAGAAAACAGTCGGTTTGTTTTTCCAATGTTACTAAGATAAAAATAATTTATTCAGGGTAGGAACTGCCTTCTTAGTGCAAAACTTTCTTATGGTTGATATTATATTCAAACGTGTGACCTATAGGAATCTGAGCTATTGTTTTATGATTCTATAATTAAGAGCATCTATTTACTTTCAAGGATAGGAATTCTATCTGATACAATTAAGCTCAATGCACCTTCTACGATTCTAAAATAACTGATGAAATATTCTACGATTTGAATTTATATGATTATTTAATCATAACCAAATCATACAGTATAACTATTCCCTGGTCGAGCAGTGTTATTGAATTTTGCTATGAAATTCTCGGTAGCAGCTCGGAGTTTGGTACTCGTGCCCGCTTTCGCCCCCTATTACATGGAACCTAAACATACCGGCCAACTGTGCTGTACATTAGTACATATCTGCCTAATTCTTCGGAGAATACAGGCGTAACGGTATGTTACAGTATTACCACCTTCTTACAGCGGTCTCTACAGAAATGCTATGAACCTTCTGTAAATTCTCTACATAATAACGACGTAATTCGTGTCATCTGTCCGGACGTAATGAAGTCTCTGATGGCGAATGATGCAACCAGTTGCAGCAACTGCAACTTACACTGCAACTGCTTGGCAGTTGTGGTGTAAATTAGCTCTAATACACCTAAAAAAACTCGTATAAGCCGAGCCCTCATTGTAGAAAAAGCTTTTTCCCGTGTGTGGTTAGAATACAGTTCCTCACTGTCATTCTGATAGGCATCTCGTAAAGGAACAACAATTATTTGACTTGCTCGGTGGTAGGATCTCTTGAGGTCTGACTGGCTGGCAACCACACTTACATCGGAGATTGTCGTAAGGCACCCTGGTGTGTGTATCGACTTTTGCGCGTAAGAGTCAATTCCTCCTCGGTTACTGCGGCTCCGGCAGTCTGCAGTCCGTAGGGCCTCTTAATGCTCGGCAACGCATCAACGCAACTCCTCTGGTGTTGCCGGTGTCCATGGGGGTTGACGACTTCTGACCATCAGGTGGCTCGTCTGCTCGTTTACTGACATAATCAATAAAACAACCCGCACAATGTGAGGCCGTCTCATAAAGGGAAAGTACCTATATTTAACCCTATGCACTAGGCTCGCATAAGCTAGCGTTAGCTTTCCTCAATTGTGGTAACTAGTCGAGATGACGTCATTTGGATTCTAGTTACTATCTACCGTTCTGTGTTTTGAATTTAAAATATATTGGCTTCTGTACCTTCTATTATTATCTAAGTAAGGGTTGTCAACTTTAACTACTGTAGTTTTAAAGTTCGTATTTATTTACTTCATTATAATGTATAGTTTAGGTACCTACCTAAGTACCAACCTACACTTTATTCCAGTTAGTTCTCCGATAGGATGACACTTACCTACCTAAGGACAGCCATGGATTACCCATTGCTTTCCTAAGGTTAATGCTAGATCAAACGTTACAATTATAAAACGTTAGAATTATATTGACATATTATTATAACCATCGAAAGAAAAGCTGTTTCTTGCAGAAATGATTTATTTACCCGATGCAAATGTATGAAACAGCTGATATAATTTCCTATATATAGATTTGGTCCAATGCAAAAGTTATTTATAATCATGGGTACTATCATTTCCAGAAGGCTAAATATTAAATTAAAAATCACTGTTTATAATCAACGCAATCGTATCATTAGACAAGACTGTAGCAAGAATAGTTTTATCAAAATAAATCTTTTATTTAACAACAATATAAATTGGAATGTTTTTTTGGATCATGCAAATCAATAACAACTTCAAAACATTGGCAACCCTATTACAAATCGAACGCAACAAACGTACGTAAGAGTAAATGCCGTGAAAATACTACTCGACAATAAGGAACGTATTTCTAAACACAACAACCTGTAGAATTAAATGTTTTTGTGAACATAACCTATCGGAAGAGCAGCGTCGATTTGCCGTAACTGGCAATTCGGAATTATGCTGAGATTGGACCGATTTGTAAAGTTTACCTATATACCACAATTTAGTTATTAAGTAGTTATTTGTTTTTCTTTGAAAAGCTTACTAGCAATGTTGGTCGCACATTAACCGCTCGTGCTGAGCTAAATGCTTGTGTTACGAGTGGGTACACGTCGGTAGTACGATGGGTGGGTTTCGAACCGGCAACCACATGATCGCAAGTCCGACGCCCTATCCATTAGGCTACCGCCGCTTCGATTATTATTTTCCTAATTCAGGTGTCCTTTTACAAATAAATATATTTTCTTTATTTCTTTCTTTCTATAATGGTCGACTTATGCATTTTTTCATCACCAGTTAATATACATTAAACTTATTGATTGGTAACTTTAAAATTATGACATTGTTAGACTAACTAAAATATTACAGAATTAGAAGGAACATCTTGTTAAATATTGTTTACGGATTTCACATTAATTTTGTTTTTATGAATAATTTAGAAATAGCCTAATAATTTCAGTTAATAAACTTTGTTTAATTTTTACACTTACATATTATTATAATCTTTAAAATAAAACGAGCACGAGAATTATTTTGTAAATATTAATATTTTAAAACTGTAAATGCGCATAATTTGAGGGATAAAATATATTTAGAATAATTTTATTACTATTTGATGAGTGTGTATATAATAAAGAAAAACTAATATGGGGCAAAAACTAATATCGGGGTCTTTATTAGAGCATCAGAAGCCAAAATATCAATTTTTTCAATTTTTGTCTGTCCGTCTGTATGTTTGTACGCGCATCACGCAAAAACTACTAAATGGAATTGAATACAGTCTTCACCGATGTATTGCTAGTATGTTAATCGTTTTGGGACGTGAGTGAAACTGTGGGCAACAGCTAGCCTTAATCGACCATCTATTTGTCAACTCTCAATCAATTCACGCAAAATATAATTGTAGGTATTGATAATAGTTGCAGTAATTTGTACACAAGTATATATCTACTTTGTAGTTTTGGCACCTCTAACGCGAGTTAAGTGTCCGGCGGAGCTTGAACTACCCACAAAAACGTAATACCGAAATAAATCGTAATCCAGACAATATTCTATCAAATTATGTCATTATTTCGATTTAGATACTGTTAATCTAGGTTAATCTACTGTTGATCATAAAAGACCGGAAAATAGTTCCAAACAAAATTGTATTTGCTTACATTTATTTCCAGTAAACTATTTTAGACGAAATGGTAGAGTAGGAACCTAGATTAACAGTATCGGAATCCGAATAATAACAGAATTTGATTAAATTGTGTTACGATTTATTTCGGCATTACGTTTGGAAGAGAAATTCGGTCCGCCGGACTCTTAAAAAGTAACGTAAGTGTTACTGTCGTAACTGTACGCTGGTTGGGGAGATACAAGCAGAGACACATTGTTGAAATACAAAGGTTAAGATCAGGGCCGGCGCTTAAAAGAGATGTTGCATATAACAGTCGTGTCGCAGGAAATTACGATAGTGAACATTTTGCGAAACATCTTAAGATTTCATAGTATTCCTCTTCTCTTCCTGAATAAGGATCTAAATCTAAGGATTATATAAAATACTTACTCCAGAAATCTGTAGGTTATCTACCGAAAAAAAATATTCTAGGGTCACTGTGACAATCCGACATGATAAAATATTATTAGAAATCGGAAACTAAAACAGCTGTTTCATTATTATCATTAGGTCGAGTTCAGTGAACACAAAATGTATGAAACAGCTGTTTTTTTGTCGCGATTGAAGAGTTCTCAGAGTATAATTCGGACATAATTTTGAATATAGCAGGTCCTTTTTTTGCGGTGTCTACTTATATAATGAATAAGGTGTTTTAACAATAGGTAAGTATATTGTATTGTAACTGTAACTGCCTCATAGTGTAGTGGTCCTAAGCGCGACTGTTATGCTAGAGGTCCTGGGTTCCTACTTAGGTCGAGCAAAGTGGTAGGCATTGGGCATTTCTATGAAATTCTCAGTAGCAGCTCGTAGTTTGGATTTTCACCCAGGCTCACCCCTATTACGTGGGACCTAAATATACCGGCGCACTGTGGGACAACTATAGTACCTCTGCCTAACCCTTCATGGACTACAGGTGTGATGTTCCGTGGGAGAATCGAGGCGTAGTCCAGAAGCATGCACTATTGTTACCATCAGCATACAGCCGGATATCAAATCTGTCAGTAAATTTGCTTAGAGATAGGATTTTGACAGTAGATGTATGGACCTTATGTCAAAATTCAATCTCTTAGTTAGCAAATCTATAGACAGATTTGATAAATAAATTGGGCGTTAGTGTGTATACGAATATTTTCTTTTCTTTTCTCTGCCTCTTGCCACATAGACATATGAATGTGGTAACTCGACAGATGAAACCATATCATTGAGCATTGCAAGTTGTTTCGTAGTTATTGGTAAAAGCAGCTGTTTGGCGTTGTGAAAGAGGCGACGCCGGGCGGCCTTCGTAGTCCACTCGTGTGTTTTGAGCAACCGTTGACAAACAGACCGACAAATATGGATATATAATTGCATATCTCCTTTGTGATCAATTTGGCTAAGAAATTAAACTAATTCATGCGAGATTCGGCAAAGTAGGACTACTCAGGTAGAAGTGTACCTACACCCACAGTTTTGCGCTACGTCCCATGTAATAAGGTGCGAGCCTATTGCCATTAACCGGACACAAAATCAAACTACGAGCTGCTACTGACAATTTCATAGGGAAAAACAAATATTATTATGCTCAACTTCAGAATCGAACCCAGGAACTAGCGTAGCAGTCACGCTTAGGATCACTAGGCCCATAACGCATTTGAATATTTTCCTATAAATTATAAACGACGACACATTTGGCGTAGCGGCTGAGCGATCGGCTTCTGCGTCACGTGTTGTGGGTTCGATCCCCACACGGAGCAAAATATTTGTATGATCTACAGGTACTTGTTCCGGGTCTGGGCGTTTGTGTATGTGAGAATTTGTGTTTGTAAACGCACCCACGATACAGGAGAAAATCCTAGTGCGGGGCAACGTTTTATTTAAAAAAAAAAAAAAGTAGAAATATGGAAACAAAAAAATTTTTGTTATGAAATTAAAGTATATATCCTAAGAGCCTTCATTGGCCGCAAAAAAGTACCTAATATCAAAATAAATCGTTATCTAAACAATATTTTATAAAAATTTTATGTTATTATTCGGATTCGAATACCTTTAATATAAGTTTCTACCGTATCATTTTGAACGAAATGGTAAAGTAGGAACCTAAATTAACGGTATTGGAATCTGAATATTACACAATTTGATTAAATGAAGTTTGAATTACGATTTATGTTGGTATTACTTACATTTATGCGGGAAATTCGGTATGAGTTTGAGTGTGGATGGGTGGTATGTATGTTTTTTTATGGGATAGGGAGACAAAAGAGCAGCGGATCGCCTGATGGTAAGCGATTACCGTCGCCCATGGGCACCCGCAACACCAGAGGAGTCAGAAGTGCGTTGCCTGCCTTTTAAAAGAGGATTGGGCCTCCAGTAACCTCACTCACTCGGCGAAACACAACGTAAGCGTTGTTTAACGCCAGTTTTCTGGTATCACTCCGGTCGAGCCGGCCCATTCGGGCTGAAGCATGGCTCTCCCACGTAAAAAAAACGATATTGCAGGGACATGGTAACCATATCTTGATACTGCGGGGGTTTTAAAAATTTAAAATATTCTCAATATTATCGTCTGGTGGTCATTTCATCCGTGGACACAGCGTTAACCAAAGTAAATAAGTACCATTTTCCTTTCTTTAAACTACAAAACGGCATGAGATTTCGGTCGAGGCTCTTTAGCTTGACCAGTCGAGCCGGACAGGTGACTATGGTACTTAACAACAGCATCCTTGACACAGTACGCACTACTAGTCACATGCAAATAATTACTTACCTAAATGTGCGGAGAAAAGGAGGGGTGATGTGTTTTACGTGTATGTTTATCTGGTACATACTTAAAAACTAAATGCATTTCGTTGGAACGTGCATCACTTTGGAACCGCTGGATCGATTTGTAATTTTTTTTTATGTTTGTAATGGTTCGAATAGGTTTTTAAGGAAACAAAATTGGAGAAGTTTAGACAGGGCAACGTTTATCGGCCATTTTTCTTTAGCTATTTTTATTATTAAACCCAAAGTTTGACTCCAATAGTAATTACATTTTTTCTATGTAATCTTTGGTGCATTTAAGAATGATTTTTTTTATCATTGTGTTTAGTGTTTTTGCAATGTACCTGTAGGTTGGGTTCATACCCAATAAAATAAAAATATAATTACAAGAAAGGAGGTTTTCTTCAAATGCCACCCCAGAACACACTCCTCTCGTACAACACCAAGGATACTAAAAAGGTCTCCCTTAACCCTCGCTGTGCACCGCAGCATATGACCAACAAGGATTGGTATCTATCACTTTTTATGTGTTATTAAAAATAGTATTTTTTTTGCATTTTTTTTTTACTCCTAGCCTGATCTAGGTATGCCAAAAATCCTTCCACGCATAATGTTATCGTCAGTGCGGGTCAAGGCATGCACTGTGGTGACCACTGCATGTAAATAGTTGCATTGTATGGCTCAGCACTCATTGGTATGCGCGGGCGCACCGCCGCGACCTTGAGCCTTTATTGTTTGACCCCGCAGTTATTGGTTCTATGTGACTCAGGACGATGGGTGGCAAATCTAATTAAGGAAGCGAGAATGAACGGAAGGTAGAATTATTTTACTGATAAACATGTCTATGTACCGCCTGTTGATAAGCGGCAAATGCAGCTAACACTAGTGGTATCACCCGCGCGTTGTCATCTTGAAAACTCCTCAATAAGTTCCGCCACATTGCCCAATGACCTTGAGGAGTTAGTCTTTGTTCTAGTATTTGTTAGTCACGGGCATTGCGGGGGTGCTTCACGCGGGGTGCTAGTGAGGTTTCGGGTATTTCTTTATTATTTCAAAATATTCAAAGAAATAAGAAAATAAAAACAATACAAATTGTTAATTACTTCATTACATTTTTTTGGTATAAAATCCATGACTAACTATTGAGCCGTTAAAGAGAAAAAATACAAATTAGGTTAATTATTCAATTACTATCCAAAATTGGGGCATATTTATAAAAAATTTAAACAATACAATTTGTTTGTTACAATTTGTATGTTTCTTAAGTATAACATATATTTTTTATATGGTAAACGCACATGGGCACACGCACAGGCTTCCACTGGAAACTTCTTTAAAGGATTTTTTTGGATTTGAGCGATGTAATGCCCTTAACCTTCAAACCGCGACACAATAATGCTGCCACATTATGGCTTAGAAGCAGAATATTTGTGCAATGTAATGATTCCACCAGATGATCAGCAACAGGGTTCTAACCACACAATATCTTTAGAAGTCAGAATGGGTACCCCAGATATTGATTGAACTTGCACCATATGCGAGATACTAACATAACCTAATTATTCAACTACGAAAAAATAATGGTAATAAGGTTAACAGTCTATGTATGTATATATATGTATGTATTCTCGATCCTAGTGCAAAAATACTGATCAAATTTTGATAAATGAGGTGAATTAATTCGTCGTTTAGAGTAATAATGTTAGCTATAGGATAGAAATCTCTTAAAAATATATTAGAAACAATATGATCGAAGAAACAAAAAAGAGGACCGAAAAAAATATTTTTCAGGTTCCAACGGAGCTTGAATTGCCTACAAAAACGTAATACCGAAATAAATCGTAATCCAGACAATATTCCATCAAATTGTGTTATTATTCGGATTTAGATACCGTTAATCTAGCTTCCTACGCTACCATTTCGTCTACTATTACTTCACTGGAAATAGAAAATTGGAAAATCGTGCCAAAATTGCATTCGCTTACATTTATTTCCAGTAAAGTATTTTGGACAATATGGTAACTTAGAAACCTAGATTAACGGTACCGGAAACCGAGTAATAACATAATTTTATTAAATTGTGTTTGAATTACGATTTATTTCGGTATTATGTTTGTAAGAAAAGTTCGGTCCGCCGGACTCTTAACAAATGAGGTGTCTTTGGATTCGTCGTTCATATACTACAGTTACTACTAGCGCCATTTCTTTATTTAGCGCTGTACAATTTATGTTTTGTTCCATTACCAATTAACGCTACGTAGACGTAATTACGTAAGACTGGAAAACTTGTCCGGTGCAAGTTTTGCATGTAGGTAATAGAGGGCGAACTCTGAACTGCTCCTGAGAATTTGCTCGACCCGAGGTCCAGCGAAATACCGTAGCAGTATGCTTAGGAGTATTAGGATAATGAGTGTTACATAAATTTGTATACTTCTCTAACCGCAGTGAGGGCTCTCAATGTAGTGAAAGCATACGGTAAGAAGTTTATCGCATCGGCGCCTGCGCAGGTCGTGGCGTGAACACGGAAACTTAGCTATTATTACATGATCGCCTACGTAAGTAACTATTTAATAATGCTTGTTATGTGTGTGCAGTTACACTGCAATTCGATTATGGAGTGTAGAGTTACTGGAATTACGGTGAATATATTGCTTAGCATTAATATTAATATTTTTCTTCTAAATCGTGAATATTGAACTGTATCAGTAGTCTGCGACTGCTACGCTAGAGGTATCGGGTTCAATTCCCAGGTCGAGCAGTGATATCGGGGTTTTCTATGACATTTTCAATAGCAGCTCTGAGTTTCGGATTTGTACCCATTTAATGGCAATAGGCTCGTTCCCTATTAAATGGGACCTAAAACATACCAGCGAACTCTACCTAACCCTTCGGTGAATACAGGCGTGATGGTATGTTATGATAAACTCGCAATTACTGGTATAGTTGATACTGGTTCTATTTATGTCCGTTTGTAGGTTACTTTATTGTTAAGATAATCGAGACTAATATTATAAAGAGGAAAGATTTGTACCTATTTTTGTATGTAACGAATAAACTCAAAAACTACTGGACCCATTTCAAAAATTCTCTTGCCGTTAGAAAGCTACATTATCACTGAGTAACATAGGTTATATTTATTATTAGAAAAAGTTAAGGATCCCGACTAAAACTTCAATAATCTCCACTCGTGCGAAGCCGAGACAGGCCGATAGTATAATAATAAACTATTAAAATACCATCACGCCTGTATTCCCCAAAGAGTTAGGCAGAGGCGTACCAATGTACACCCTTAGTTCGCCGGTATGTTTAGGTCCCATGTAGTAGGAGGTGAGCCTATTGCCATTAACCGGGCACAAATCCAGACTCCGAGCTGCTACTGAGAATTTCATAGAAAAGCCCAATAACACTGCTCGACCTGGGGATCGAACCCAGGACCTCTATAATATATTAAAAAATACTACCTCGGACAGGTCTATCTACTTCCTCCTCCTACGCTTGCCAATGAAGCTACAGTGTTGAATTTAAATATTACCTAATACAAGTGTTATAAATATAAAATAAATAAATATGCAATTATGCATACATAAATACGAAACATAATATTTTTTTTTAATATTATTTGTGCATTGTTTAAGTGAATAATTTATGCGGTTGCGCAAATTTATTTAATTTATACTAAGTATTGTAAAATTTCTTTTTATTGTCAAAACAACTTTAAGTCAAGGTAATTAGATACCTATTTTAATTCACACTGGTATTTGGTATTATGAAATTTACTATTTACATATACTTTGTTTGATTACAAAAATAATGAAATTAGTTGTAAGAGCATCCTTGGTTTTTATAATGAGTAATTATTATTAATGAAATTGGCAAATTTCTTTCAAGGTAGCTTTGTGCAAACGCATTCTTTTCCGTTTATTTCATCGTATGTTTATTGTTTATTTAAAGAGCCTTCCGGTTTTAACCTTAATAACCACAGAGACGTTTCGAATGTAGGTATGTTTCCGTCGGTCATGAAAGCACTGAGAGCCTGGTATGTGAACCGGATATACTGTTGAACTAAAAGTCTCGAGTTTGAATCCGACAAACGCACTTCAGACTTTTCAAAATAATGTGTATCACTCGCTTAAACGGTTAAGGAACAAGACGAAACCTGAATTTCCGGGGGGTTTTCTTAGCAGCGGCATGTGAAGTCCGCTAACCCGTAGCTAGCGTGGTGGACCCAATAACACTTTCCTCGACTTGGGAAGAAAACCCAGCTCCTCTAGCGTAGCAGCTCTCGCGCTCAGGATCACTAGGCTAATGAGGCAGTTTTAAATATTTTAAATCTCTGGTTACACGTTTTTATACTCTGTAATAGGGATGGTAAACTTAACATACGTCCCTATCGCCTCTTTAGCTCAGCGGTAGAGCACTGGTCTCGTAAACCAGGGGTCGTGAGTTCAATCCTCACAGGAGCCATTACACAGTTAATTTTGTTCCTTTTTGTAAAATGGATTCATAATAAAAACGTGCAAACTTAAGTATAATTATGGCGGCATACGACTACGGCTATAAAAAGCACAAAAAAGCGACACCGCTTCACGGTGGACATTCCAAAAACCCGAACGAAACGCTTTAAGTCCACTTTTATCATGCGTACCGCTGTGGAATGCGCTTTCCGAGTGGATCTTCCCTGATAGATATAATCTGGGTGTCATTAAATCACGAGTGAATCGGTTTCTTCTAGGCAAGCGCGCACCATCGTAGATCGTAGTGTCGCTTAAAATCAGGCGAACTGGTGGTCAAGCGTAAGCCTATCACGAATAAAAAAAACTGGATAAGTACCATTGTTTGTTTGTTGACATTTTTTTTCTTGTTTTATAATTTTCAGTTGATTTTTTTAAGCTTTAGTTTTTGACACTTTTTGGTGGCTCATGCTAATTTTATTCACTATGAGGATGCAAGTTTCACACACCATTTAATTTTAATCGTGGAAATAACATAAATTGTTCTTCATTATATATTGATGGCGCTAGTACACTACAGACCGGTACATTTTTCATTCGTCCAGTGTTCACTATATTGGATTTGTTCTGGGGATCAAGACAAATCTTATGACACCTCATTTGTTAAAATCAAGTCGAATTTATTTTTTGTGTTCTGATGGTTTTAATGTCATGTTTTAAGAAACATCATAAACTATGACACTCTTACTGCAAAGACGAATCAATCGACACCTCTTTTGTTAACATTTGCTGAGTTGTTTTTGAGCTAGGATCGAACATCCATACGATACATAGACTGTTAAACTCATTACCCTTTCTTTTTAGTAGTCGGGTAATAAATGGCGTATAAGGTGATACATTCGACTGCGATTGGAGTGCTTTTGAGTCTTCCATCTTATAAGATGTTATAAGAGGTTGTCATCTTATTTTCATCTTCATTTGTTTTTGGGATTTTCGTTTTTGTTGATAGGTTATGAAAACATATCTATCAAAAGTTGCATTGGCTTTTCGTTTGATACATAATGAAATGTACATTAAATACTATAATGCTGTGCACGGTTAATGTCAATAGGCTCGCCCCCTACTACATGGGACCTAAACATACCGGTGAACTGTGGGTGTACATTAGTACACCTTTAGAACTCTTCAAGGTTCATGTTTGAATTTTATACAATGCAGTATAATTTAAACAACATTAATTCAATAAGTTAATACAACATTAAGGTATACAACAGTAAGGTATTTGAAATGTGGTGCTGGAGGAGGATGGAGAAGATCAGTTGGATGGAAACGAAAACAAATGAGGAAATATTTTGACGATACGATTGCGATGCGACAGTTTTCAAAATGCTTCATGCTACCAAAATTTGTTCCTTTTACGTACGATAGAGGCGCTGGTCCAAATCTCATACAAATTGGTCTCCATGACGATACGAATACTTTTTCGCAAGTTGTTCGTGCTAAGGCTACTGTAGACGAGAAGAGACAGCTGTTAAGAACCATAATAGAGAATAGGAGAGGAAAGATGTTTGGCCACTTGATACGACACGACGACTTCTTTAGAAGTATACTAAAAGGCAAAATTGAAGGAAATCGAGAAAGTATAGTTTATAGTATCACGCCTGTATTCCCCGAAGGGTTAAGCAGAGGCGTACTAATGTACACCCACAGTTCGCCGGTATGTTTAGGTCCCATGTAATAGGGGGCGAGCCTATTGCCATTAACCGGGCACAAATCCAGACTCCGAGCGCTATTGAGAATTTCATAGAAAAACCCAATAACACTTTGATCGAACCCAGGACCTCTAGCGTAGCAGTCGCGCTTGGGACCACTAGACTTATGAGGCAGTCAAGGTAAAGACCTAGTCGAAGTTTTGAGGAACAAGTGAAGGAAAGGGTGGGGATCAAGCCGTATCAAGAAGTAAAACGGAAAGCAGAAGATAAGAGAACAGTGGCGACTAAAGTAACTAAGAAAAGGTCGATTTTCGCATTGAGTGAGCGATTAAGCTGTGCGATACCAATCATCAATACCAAATGTTAATGATAATAAAGTTTACTGTGTCTTTGAGTAATTAACGGTCCGCGGTTCTTTTCGCTTCACAGAGGACTTTTTGGTATAAAAGCTTTGAGCATTCTGAATATCATGGTCCTTCGAGCCTTTTCGAGCCAACTCTGTTGGTGTCGGCTGCCAGTCTAACCAGATGCGGCTAAATATCAGTATTTTACACAGTGACTGACTTTCGAAACCCAATTTCTGGGCATTACCGGTATCCGGACGGTAGACTGGTTGTCAGGCTTTTTGAGCTTCTGACTCTCATCTGACATTTAGAGAGTATCTGTGGAGTGTCTTGCCGGCTCTTCTCCATAAGTCCCACTTTTTGGAACCGTGCAACTAGTTTGACTTTTCAACCTTTATAGTGTCTAATTGAAATAAAACATTTTGACTTTGACTTTGAATTGTCATAGATGTTCGTATGACAAGCGGGGCCGACGGTTTTACGTGCCCTCCGACGCACGAAGGGGTCCCGATGCGTTAAGAAGGGTCACCCATCCACAAGACGGACCGTAGCGATCGCAGCTTAATCTTACAGATCAGGTTGATCAGATATTTTATACGAAACGACCTCACATCTCTGCAACCCAGTTTCTGGGCACCGATGTGCAAACACAAACGATTGATAACTAGGTACCTGCTATAGCGCTTAACGTGTTTCCGAGGCACGGAGGATACTCGATGAGCTAAGTTATTCACCCATCAAAAGATTGACCGCGGGTGTAGCTTAACCTTGATGTTTCTTACTTCGCCGCGAGCCTTTCATGATTACTTAAGTTACCAAGTTGCAAATATTGTTGCAAACTATACACCGGAAACAATGAATAAAATTAAAATTAAATATTCTCCTCACAAAACGCCACAGATACAAAAACTAGTGACCGTGCGTCTGCTATTTTGTAACAATTTGAAAAAAGAAAAAGACGTGACAGTTGTGCTAAGGAGGTTTTAATGCATAACTCGTTCATAGACTGAATAGTAATCTGGGCCAAATAAAGATCGGTCTGCATCATATCAAGAACCTTATATTATCTAACTATATAAGGTTCTTGGCTCATATGTACCTACGGATGTACCTAGCTACATGTAGAAAAACACTCTGGAGAATAATTTAAAACTATTTTACGACCAGTTAAAATATATCCTACGGATAGAAATAGGAAGCTTCCATTGATTTTTTTTCTTCTTAAGTCCCACGATTTGGAACCATGCAACTAATTCTGGACTTTTCAAAAGTATTTATAACGATTAAATATCAATTTAGTTGGTCTAAAATTAGCAATCAAATAGATATTTTTGTCGGTTTCATAGGTACGATGGTTATGTAAAAAGGGGAGCAAAATCAAGAGAGAAAAAGTTATCCAAGTTTTTGGTCTATATTTGGTTGTAAACTTTATGATTTAGTTGTAAACTATTTTGATTTAGAGAATAGATTAATATCAAATAAGTAAAAACAAACGGGACTGATAAACAATAATAATAAGCTGTCTGTTGTCTGTCGGGACTGGTCAGCTCTTACTTACTGTGGCAATCCCTCTCTTTCTAAATATAACACTTTTACTGAATAAATCTGCATAATTCTCAAACTATTTAAAACAAAGTTGTAAAGATTAATAATGTAATTATGTTTTTTTTTTAAAGAGTATCTATGGAGTTTCTTGCTGGCTCTTCTCCATAAGACCTACTTTTTGGAACCGTGCAACTAGTTTGACTTTTCAAAAGTACCTTTATAATGGTATATTTGAAATAAAACATTTTGACTTTGACACTTGCAGACGTTATATGACAAAAGCTTTTGTCGACTCTTCAGTTCACATAACCATTGAATTATGAATAGAAAATATTATTTTTGTCTACTCTGTGGTCAAGATAACTTTGTCTACCGTGATCATGTTGAACGTAGTGTTATTTTTTTATAACACTGTGGTGGCAAGCAAGCTTACGGCCCGCCTGATGGCAAGCAGTTACCGTAGCCTATGGACGAGCAGCAGAGGGGTTGCTTGCGCGTTGCCGACCCTGTAAAACCTTTCCACTTCTTTTTTGAGGGACCCCATGCTGTAGTCTTTTGGGAAAACCTCGGTAGCGTGATAATAATCCAAATTAAATGACATCTACAAGAGGCATGTAAAAATAAATTTTTGAAAGCGAAAGTTACTGATGATCTCGGTAATGTTCCAGCTTATACTATTCAGCCTATTTGGTAACCAAAAAGTATTCGATAATATCTAAAAAAATATATCACAAAAAAACTTACGTAAACTCAAATCAGCTCCAACCAAACTCGTTAAAAAAACCACAAGCAATAATGAATCAAACATCGTTGTTTTTTTTTTCACTTTCTGCAACACATTCGCGGTTTCAAAAACGAAAGTGACAGTTCCCGCGCATGCGCTGTGGCACGACTGAGGCGCGCGCGTGAACCCCGCCATATTTATTTGCGAACGCGGGAAATGTTGCAAAATATGATTGCTTCTCAATTTCGGCTTATAATTGTTGTAATTTTCCATGGTAGACGATTTTAAAGACAAATATAGTGGAATATGCCATTTACCACACTAATTTTGATGGCTATAAGTCTAAGGACATTTGCTGATTTGCTAACCACTTCTACAGAATGTATAGCATATTAAAATAATATTTCTTTATCATTCCAGGCTTTGCTCAATAATAAGTTGTATTGAAATGTGTTTAGAATTTAGCAATTTGTTACTTTTATAATTTATTGGCAAACGAATTACGCGTGTGACAAGGAGGATGAATGATGGATATGAAGGATTGTGCAAAGGATGTTTTTTTTAATAAAAGCTTACTAGCAATGTTGACGACGTTGACGACACGATTGGCGTAGCGGTTGAGCGATCGGCTTCTGCGCCACGTGTTGTGGATTCGATCCCCGCACGGAGCAATTATTTGTATGATCTACAGGTAGTTGTTCCGGGTCTGGGCGTTCGTGTATGTGAGAATTTGTGTTTGTAAACGCACCCACGATACAGGAGAAAATCCTAGTGTGGGGCTGTTCGGTTTTTTTTTTTAAATGTGGGTCGCACCATACTATTATTCTTGATAACCCCTCGTGCTAAGCTAAATGCTTGTGTTACAAGTGGGTTCATGTCGGAAGTTCAATGGGTGGGTTTCGAACTGGCAACCACATGATGGCAAGTCCGACGCCCTAGCCTGTAGGCCACTGCCGCTGAAATGAATGAAAGTGGATGAATGAAAGAAGAAGGTCTCGAATAAATTCGAACTAGGTCAATAGGATGATTATGATTTCTATTTCAAATCTCGGACGGTGTGATTTAAATCTCGGGCAGTATAATTTTACTTATTTTGGGCAGTGCATCTAAAACTATCTCATTAATCTAGCGGTCATAAGCGCTACTACTACGCTAGAGATCCTCGAAATTATCAGTAGCGGCTTGGAGTTTGTATTTGTACCCGGTTAGAGGCAATAGGCTCGATTCCCGAGGGCCTAAAAATATTTTGCTGAACTGTGGGTGTACATTACGACACCCTTTGGGGAATACAGGCGTGATAGTGTTATTTAAGAAGCCTTAGTAATGCATAATGAATTACTTACAGAGGAAGACAATTAATTAATAATATATCTGTCTGTCCGTCCCTATGTATGCTTAAATCTTTAAAACTACGCAACGGAATTTGAAGCGGTCTTTTTTAATAGATAGAGTGATTCAAGAGGAAGGTTTTAAGCTATTTAACATTACGATATGGCTCTTAGGAATGCGACAACGCGGGTGTGAAATAATATTTAATTTTCAAAGGATTTTCGAAGCAATCGAAAAAAAAGGAAATCTCATCTTTGCCCCAGAGGCAAGATTGAGGTCAAGAGCTAGCCCATTTTTAATTAAAAAAAAACGGTAGTTTATTTCCTTCTCCAAAGGCCAATCCATTATTTCTACACGAAAATTCATCAAAATTGACACAAACAAACAAATAGACGAGTTACTTTTGCATTTATAATATTCTTAGTATTAGATACCATCACGCCGGTATTCCCCGAAGGGTTAGGTAGAAGCGTTCTAATGTACATCCACAGTTCGCCGGTATGTTTATCTATGTTTTGTATGTGTTTATTCTTAGTCTTACGGCGAAAGAATACATTTATGTGGAATATAAGAACAGCTTTATTTAAAAAATATGGCAAAATATTACATTACAGTTTTTCTTTAGTATTTAAAGTACATAATTGGTACTTACGAATAAACGTAAAGGGACTTGAAAAAGTCTATGAAATTTCGCACTTATTCGTTAGAATTTAAGACGCAATTCTATATGGCAAGATTGGACTAGAAGGCTGTTCATTGAAATCTAGATTATAATGATATCATCGTCTTTTATTTTTTTATAATTGAATCGACTATCATCGTGGTATTCCTGGTAACCTTTCTGATATTTCAAGGCCAAGGAATTCTCCGGTAAGGTCCTATTAAAAACAGAATTACCATCAGGACTTAGCTTCACCACTCCAAAGTAGACATATTCGTCTTTTGGTTTATTCTCTTTTCTTCTTTCTTCTATTATAAGGGAATCCTTTACTGGAAGTAGAAGAAGCATATCTTGAGCATCCTCAGTACCTAGTTTAACTTTGGCTTGAATTGTACCATTGATTTTTTCGCCAGAATTTTCGCGTTTTATATCCATTGGCAAGTGACATTCGACGCATCGTACCTTATTGTTATAATCAGTGTTCAATGGAACGGGAAACAGACGATCATTTAAATAGAATCTGTAAACGCACTTATGGTTAGTTAAACTTGTGGTGCTGGCCCTAGTTTTAATTCTAGACTTCGCTGAATGGCACTCAAAATAGTTTTTAAGGCGGAATTCTTTTAGTTTTTTTATATTCTCGTCGTTGCTAGGGTCTAGAGAGGACACGTCATCTTCAGAGTCGGAATATACCCGGAAAATTGAGTCTTCAGAAATAGTGTGCATTTCAGACACTTCTTTAATAGTATCTAGCGATATTTTTTTGTTACTATTATTTGAGTCATGCATTAGTTCTTCATATTTGTGAAAATTTTCATTTTTATAATACTGTTGGACAGATTTTGAGGGTTTCTTGTCAATTTTTATATTATTGTCGCTTTTAACGCATTTTATGTTCACCGAACTTAAAATTGAGGTTATTTTTTTCTGACTGTCTCCATTTCTTTTGTCGTCTCCGCACGTCTTACAGTAGTCCACAGCATTGTCTTGGCACTTTTTAGAGACAGTAGACTCCGATTTAGTGGTCTTTTTCGGCTTAACAGCACACTTTTTTGTGCTAACAACACCGCTGGAACAACTCTTGCTTTCAGTGCAAGTTGGAGTTATTTTTCTTGACGTCAGAATTTTTTTCTGTGTTATCATACGCGGTTTCTCAGATTTATGCGAGGATCCTTTGGAATTTCTCGTACAACGATCACCGGAGCTTTTAGAAACAAAACTGCTTATCTTATGGGACATTTTGATGAAATACACAGTATATTAGCTTTGACGATGAATCAGTTTCGTTGATTCATTCTGAAGAATTGTTGTAAACAAGACGTTGCCATGGTTACCGGTTTGACAGCTGTTCACTGTTTACTTTTAACTTTGACTTAAAAGAGGTTTAATAATTATTATAACCTTAGATCATTTTAATGTTCTAAGTGCAACGATCATAATGAAAAAATTATGCACCTTGTACGAGTATACTAGAAGTACCTACCTAATAATTTATTGTTAAAGAATATAAATATGACTGGTAGCTGCTGCCATCTAGCGGTGAGTAGCGGAATTGATTTTGTAACGTTTTACGTCGGTGCTAACATAGATGGCAGTAAATCGAATAATAGTGACAACAAATTGAAGAATTATTTTTGCGGCTGGACGGGGGATAAGGCGTCAGAAAAATTCTGACGATTTTATTAATTGTGTTTTATTGGTTCGCCTTTTGCCGAGCCATTTTTATCAATACCTACGGACTACTAGACTTATTCTCACAGAACTTCAGATTTTATTTTCAATCACTCGCGCATATATATATGTGAAAACTAGTTTATTTTAATAGCAAATATCATAACGCCTGTATCTATTTCCTAATGAGAATGACTTAACAGGACACAATTTGCAAACTCCGGGCTGCTACTGAGAATTTCATAGAAAAATCCAACCTGAGAATCGAACCCAGGACCTCTAGCGTAGCAGTCGCCGTTAGAACCACTAGACTAATGAGACAGTCTTTCATTTATCTTATCCTTTTCTAGATAGGTACCATTGATTTATTTATAGACAGATTAGCTACCTCCCATTGAATTCTATCGAATAAAAAAAACTTTTTGATGGCTTATACTTGATACTTGCCTGATACACTACAAACTTACGTAAGTCGAAGATCAAAACTTCCGTCGGGCAATAAAAAGTGGGGAGGGCAAACTTTGAGTGTTATAGGGCAAAACCGGGCAAAACTTTCTAATGTGTTTTGTCTGGACAATTGAGTGTTATTTCTTTGAAAGTGCTTAATTTTGTGGGATGCCCACGGATTTTGTTTTGTAACTCGCCCCGGGCCACGTATTATGTAATAGAAGATTTTTAATCAAACAGTAGATAATATTTTTTATAAGTAAGTAACTATAAGTAATCTATAAGTAATTTTTTTACGTGGGAAAGCCATGCTTCAGCACGAATGGGCCGGCTCGATCGGAGTGTACCACGGCCTCATAGAAAACCGGCGCTTAACAACACTTGCGTTGTGTTTGGCCGAGTGAGTGAGGTTACCGGAGGCCCAATCCCCTTTTAAAAAGTCGGCAATGCACTTGTGACTCCTATGAGTCCGTCTGAGCGTTTGCGCTCCTATCCCATAAAAAAAAATGTTATTTTTTATATTCTGTAAAAAATTAAGGTGCTATTATAAAACTTTTTATATGTACTTTTTTTTAATATGTTTATCCTGAATTAATCTTGAATTCGCGAAGAAAAAGTCAGGTGCTCCATATTCAAATTTATGTTCACTCAAGTCGACAAAATGTAGGTAGGTACTTAAGGAAATATGGGAAGCCATTTTTTTTGCGAGCTTACGGTTGGTCCGGTAAAAATTCAAATTCTATATTGCCCCTGATTGTTATTGTTGGTGATAGAATAGTAAATTGGTCTTATTGACTGCAAGTGTGGCTGCTAAGCGTCGATTCCCAGGTCAACAAAAGTGGTATTGTCGCACACTTAATGGTAGGTAGGTATACCTACTGACTTAACACAAAACAGAAAATGTTTGGGGTAACCGCGAGAAAGTGATTGGAAAAAGTTCCTATTTAAAATTTGGAACTTAAATTTTGGACTGGCTTGGAAAACCAATTGGAAAATTCGTTTTTCAAAATATTAATCCATCGTAACAAAAATTGGTAGTAGTATTTTCCTATCCCAAATTCCTAAACATTTTTACAAAAATATATATTTCTTTATTTCGGAGAACAAAAAGTAAATATAAAAAAAAATGTGATGACGTCACTTATACGGCGGAAACTGAGAAAATTGAAATTTTGTCGAAATAATAGTAAATGTAAACAACGAAATAGGCAATGTAAGGTTATGGATAATTATATATACTGTACGTTCTGGCTATTGGTCATAATAAAATTATAAGGCTATTTTATATACCTATCTACAATGATAGTATATATTTATTACTAGCTTTTGCCTTTTCTCATGAATCACTCATTTTCCCAACATTTCCCTTCACTGCTCTGCTCCTATTGTTCGTAGCGTGATGAAAAGTATACTATAACCTGCCCAGGAGTATGAAGAACAATTGTACCAAGTTTCGTTGAAATCCATCGAGTGGTTTTTGTTTCTATAACGTACATACAGACAGACAGACAAAAATTTTACTGATTGCATTTTTGGCGTCAGTATCGATCACTAATCACCCGCTGATAGTTATTTTGGAAATATATTTCATGTACAGAATTGACCTCTCTACAGATTTATTATAAGTATACATTATATCATTGCCTATCTACTTACATTTTTCATAACTACAATTTCCATATCTAGGTAAAGTATTGTACGATGTTTGCGCCAGTTCTATTGTAACTGTAATCAGTTATGATAATATTAGTGTATTTTAATGTCAATGAATGAACAATGGAGTGAACTTATCGTCATTGACGTAACATTACAATTGAGAACTAATACACTGACACCTCTTTTAAACTATACTAGCGACCCGCCCGCGGTTTCACCCGCGTTGCCCCCTGTTCCTAAGAGCCGTAGCGTAATGTTAAATAGCTTAAAACCTTCCTCTTGAATCAGTCTATCTATTAAAAAGAACCGCTTCAAAATCCGTTGCGTAGTTTTAAAGATGTAAGCATACATAGGGACGGACAGACAGCGACAGCGACTTTGTTTTATACTATGTAGTAATATTGTCATTGCTGACAATATTAAAAACATATTCTTTTCACATATTTTTTTTGTATAGTTTGCAAAGGTTCTCAACACCTGACATGTCTTGCATATCTAATTAATTATACAGGGCGTATATTTTACAGGAAATAAGCAAGGAGTAACGCGACAACCATTTTTTTTATTTGTCGATTGCCTAGTACAGTTCTGAAAAGTTTATTTCACAAAAATACACTGTCAATAATTAAAAAATTTGGTAACGCTTTAGATATTGTGTACCCCATCCATGTGTTTCTGTGGATGCATGGTCCCTGGTCCCTAAAACATTATTCTCCTTTTGGGTCTTGTTACTGTCAGGTAGTAAGTACTTAAATGCCGACATTTTTTTACAAAAATTATTCTTTTTTCATCATGATTCAGTTCATACCATTACGTCGCTCTACGCCTCGAAGGGTTAGGCAGAAGTTGATGTCAACTCAGTTTGCGGGTATATTTTAGGTCACATGAAATGGGCGCAAATCCAAACTCCAAGCTGCCATAATTAATATAAAATATGTGCTAATACTTTGCTCGACCTGAGAAACGAACACCGAGGACCTCCCGCTCAGCCGTGATTGCTACCATTAGGTACACAAAGACAGTCTTAAATTGTATATTTGCTTCTATTATTTCTGAAATAATAATAGCAATGTTAACCCAGCTTGTGGGTATATTTTAGGTCCCATGAAATGGGCACAAATCCATACTTCGAGTTGCTAGAGATAATTTAAAGAAAAACCAATAACACTGCAATAATTTTGATATCGCTACGATGAAGATAGTATTCAAAACCTATGTTACCTATACATATATGTTTGCTTATAAAATGTATACATCCGCTAAAAAAGGAATTGAAAAAAATCCCAGAGGATTGGCAAAACCAGATCAATGCGGATAGCTCCGCAGGCTACGAGTAGTAAATATCTAAACTATACAAATCTAGACTATTATATCTAGGAAGAAGAAATTTACTAGATTACAATCTGATATCCAGATAATACCGATGCTATAATGTTTGTCAATGAACAATGGATCTAATTGGTTGGCTGGGCACGGAGCGATGCCACGACAGGGTCGCGGCCTACTACAGTGACCATGACTTGTGTCAGTGTCGGACATGTCTCGTAAATCGAAATACAATTAATGTTTATAATAACCTACATATCATAGCAGGTTCACTGTTTCTAAAATTGTCATGTAAATCACATAGAAAGGAGGCTTATAAAGGGTCCGGCGGAGCTTGAATTGTCCACAAAAACGTAATACCGAAATAAATCGTAATCCAGACAATATTCTATCAAATTATGTTATTATTCGGATTTGGGTACCGTTAATCTAGGTTCTTACGGTACCATTTCGTCTACTACTAATTCACTGGAAATAAAAAACCGGAAAAACGTTCCAAACTTGGTAAAGTTATCAAAAATTGCATTCGCTTACATTTATTTCCAGTGAAGTATTTTGGACGAAATGGTAGAGTAGGAACCTAATCTGAACAATATCAGAATTTGATTAAATTACGATTTATTTCAGTGTTACGTTTGTAAGAGAAATTCGGTCCGCCGGACTCTTAATATTATAAATAATGCTTGATTCCATGCCACGATATTGCCTACGTGTTCGTCAGCTGAAACATAGCAATGAAAGCAAATATTAGTTAAGTATTTTATGTAACGTATAACGCCATAATAACATGACAGAAAAATGTTAATAGGGAGTTTGTTGTGCCGCTTCTTCTTCCCAGCGGAAACACTATCGTCATTTTTATATTATTGTCAATAATGTAAAAATGACGTCAATATTACCTAGTAGTCTATCTTGATTAAATGATTTTGACAAACTTTGAATCAAAATATTCAAATTGTGTCAAAATATTCCTCAGCATTGCTGTCGTCTGGCAACGTGTTACAAAGACAGGTATAACTGCCACTATCACGCCTGTATTCTCCGAAGAATTAGAGGCATAAACCCAGAATTTACCGGTATGTTTAGGTCCCATGTAGTAGGGGGTGCGCCTATTGCTATCAATCGAGCAGAAATTCCAGCTCTCACCTGGCACCATTAGCCTAATGAGTATTGCCACGTTGATTAAAAAGGCGTTAGGTTAGGTTATTCGTTTACCAAGAAAATTAACAAGCTAGACTTGGGTACGCCCCCGTTCACTTAGGTATAATTTTAAAGGAGCAATTAATAAAATGTAGTTACCGTTTAAAAAATAAGCGGATCGTTACATTACATATATTTACTAAAAATGTGCCAAAAAGCGAATAATTTCACTTTCATAATTATTGCATTCTTAAAAGAAACATCTTATAAGATATTTAATTAATTTGGAGGACGAAATGTGATTAAATATCTGTTTATTATGTAAATGATAATATGTCACTTTTTTATTGGTAGGTAACAACAATTTAGACATAGATAATTTGAAAAGGGAAAATGAAGAAAAAGTATTTACAGTGTAGTTTAATATTAATTTATTAATTACTACTAGAATAATTGCCTGACACACATACGAGTTACCATAATATTATTATTTGTACAAATAAAAATATAGACTGCAGAAAATTAAATGAATTCTGTAGCATTCGGATTTCACAACGTCCATAAAATTAATTTCTTTCACGTATAAAAGGACCATTATTGGGTAATGGTGCTAACTTAAATTTGAGTCAGCTACTGAGACCAAACATTTTTCCTGTTCACGTCTTAAAAAATCCCAAATCGCCCCTTCACGCATTGTCCCTCTACACTCACACCATGATCATCGAAGCCCGCGCATCCAAACACTCGTAGTTCGATGTGCGCGCGCGTCACCCGCCTGTACCGTCTCTTCCGAATCAGACGCAGCAAAAAGTGGACGTTTTTGAAAAAAGTCTTCCGTTTTTGAAAAAAATATGAGGAATTTAGTGAAGATTTTGGCTGTGATTTTGGTGAGATTTTTTAAATTATATTTTGCTGCTATTGTAAAGAAAGCTCATTGGTGTAATGAGTTGGTTCGATTCCAGAGTTAGTTAAAGTAAACCCTTTGTATTTTACTTTTTTACTGTTGACATGAATGCGTTGCCAGGGTCAAAGATGGAGCGCGCAATTCAAGTGAATACTGTGTCTCTTACATACACAAGACAGAACTCAGTAAAACTGTTTGACGCCGGTCTTAAATGTGAGGGTGGTAGCTAGTTATGCGGATTATTGGATCCTACCACCAAGGTTTAGTTTCTTAGCCCAACTCAGTAAATAGAAATACTCTTACGTACATACATTCAATATCACTATTTAGTAATTTAATATAACTAAGATAAGATACCATCAGGCCTGTATTCCCCGGGTTAGGCAGAGGCGTATTAATGTACACTCACAGTTTGCCGGTATGTTTAGGTCCCATGACCCAATAGGGGGCGAGTCTATTGCCATTAACCGGGCACAAATCCAGACTCCGAGCTGCTACTGAGAATTTCATAGAAAAACCCAATAACACTTCGCTCGACCTGAGGATCGAACCCAGGACCTCTAGCGTAGCAGTCGCGCTTGGGACCACTAGACTAATGAGGCAGTCACAATAATATACATCTTTTTTATTTTCAACCGACTTCAAAAATGAGGAGGTTCTGAATTCTACTGTATGTTTTTTTTGTATGTTTGTAACGCCATTATTCCGTCAATTAAGAATCGATTTTGAATATTCTTTTTTTGATCGGTAGGTCATAGAGAGGTGGTCCCATAAAAATTTGTTCAAGATCTGATCGCAAAATTTAGAACAAAATGACAAAACACGTAACGACTGAGTAAATGATAAAATTATAACGTTGTCTAGGAATACGTGAAATTTTACTCTTAACTAAAAGTTGAAATAAAATAAAACCGCCCTCAAAAATATAAAAAAATATGTTATGTGCGAAACAGTTTCGGAAGTCGGTGACGAAATCAAAAGATCCGATCAATTCAAAGGCACCGACATCCGAAACTGTTTTGCACATAACATTATCTTTTATGTTTTTGAAGGCCGTTTTACTTTTTGTTATATACACACACAGAAATTTAGTTGTCAGTCGACCGTATGGCACCCGTGGGTTGCAGCCAAAACCAGCGTCAGGTGGTAGGTAGTTCTTATTAAGTACCACCACCAGACATTATGTTGAGCTGTGGACTTTTGGCACAATTTTTTAATTAACTAATCTATTTTATTTTATTTTTGTGCCAATAAACACATTTTCTTTCTTTCTTTCTTTCTAATACACTATCTTCTTCTTTTCTTCTGCTTAAACCATCGAGGAATATAAGCGTGAAGATTGAAAACAGTTTACTCACACGAAATAAGACGCGTGATAAAGGCTCCACATGAGATGTTATGTTTAGTAGTGAGAATATTACATGCTAGTATTATTTAAATAACCATTGTAAATGAAATAAAAAAAAATATACTGTACTCTCATAATAATTATGTTATTATTATTTCATGGGAAGACCCACTCGGGAAGCGCATTCCACATTTCGGCGGTACGCATGACAAAAGTGGACTTAAAGCGTTACGTTCTGGTCTTTGGAATTTCCACCATGAATCGATATCGCTTTTTCGTGCTTTTGGTTATCAGATAGTAGAAAGGGCTAGGGGGAATAACATCGAGGAGTTCTGATGCATACTCTCCATAATTCTTCAAATTCTTCAAAACATTCTTCTCATTGTTTAATTTTGATACTTAGTACGGTAGTGTCGTGTTGTATGGATCAGAGTGCTGGACCGATAATAAGATGTATAGAAGTATGCATGTATGCAGCGGAGATTTTTAAGGTAGGTAAGGAGAATTTTAAGGTGGATGTGTGGAGTGACTATAATGGACAAAATAAGGAACGATTATACTAGAGGAAGTCTGAAAGTAGCAAGAGTAACAGAAAAGTTGAAAGGGAATCGTTTGTGTTGATTTGGGCATGTGATGTAGAGGGATGAAAAGCATTTGACTAAGAGTAGTGAATATGAATGTGGAGGGACGAAGGGGTAGAGGGAGACCAAAGAAAATATGGATGGAGGTTATGGCCGATATGATGGGAAAGGGTGACAGCGGATAGGGATGAATGGAAGAAAAGGACATGCTGTGCCAACCCCAAATAAATTGGGACAAGGGCAGGAAGATGATGACTTAGTACGGAAAATCCTCATGGATCGTCTGCCACCTGAGGAAGCAGCCGGATATGTCGGACCCGTACCCAATAAAAACCGTACTTCCCTTTCTTTTCATAGTCTAGTATCAGCTTATCAAAGAACGAAGTCAAATCAAACAGTTATCAAAATTTTGGCAAGACTCTTCATATTGTCCTCCTTAATATCTCTTTACATACCATCACGCGTGTATTCCTCGAAGGGTTAAGCAGAGGCATACTTAAGTACGCCCACAATTCGCGAATGTTTAGGTCCCGTGTAAGGCGAGCCTATTGCCATTCTTCTTCTTCGGGTGTCTCTCCATTACTGGAGGTTGGCCGTCAGCTCAGCGAACTTCTTCCGATCTTGTGACAAGCAAAACAGATGTTCGACGCTGGTAATGCTGGTCCACTCGCGGATGTTTCGTAACCAAGATTTCTTTCTCCGTCCAGCACGTCGCTTGCCTTCGATTTTGCACATCATGATCAATTGGAGAAGGTCATATCTCTCATGGCGTAGGACATGGCTAAGATACGTAGGATATTGCCATTAACCGGGCACAAATCCAAACTCCGAGCTGCTCATCACTGCTCGACCTGGGAATTGAACCACTGGACTAACGATGCAGTTTATAAATCTCTTTATATCTAATGGAATCGGGTTCTTCCTCACGTTGGCAGAAAAGGTCGGAAACCTAACCTAACTGTCAGAATTTTACCAGATTGAAATTGCGGATGTCTATTACAAGCCCTAATATGTTTTAATTATATCATAAAAACAAGATCGCAGTGTCGCTTAACATCAGGCGAACTGGCGGTCAACCTGTCATTAATAAAAAAAATCGTGTTGAAAATGGGAAATTTACCCCACCGTTATTTGGGACTGGGCCAGGAAGGGAGTAAGACTCAGTCTTAAACTACGTCACAGATCACGTGACGTTACTGAAAAAAATGATCATTTTTACGAAAGCAATCGCAGGCAATTTTCCAGTGATAATCGATTCGTTATAATCATTGTATAGTATAAGAGTTACATCCATAAAGGAAAGTAGGTAAATATTATAACATAGCATCACGCCTCTATTCCCCGAAGGGTTACGCAGAGGCGTACTAATGTACACCCACAGTTCGCCGGTATGTTTAGGTCCCATGTAATTGGGGGTGAGCATATTGCCATTAACCGGGCACAAATTCAGACTCCCAGCTGCTACTGAGAATTTCAAAGAAATACCCAATAACACTGCTCGATCTGGAGACCAAACCCAGGACCTCTAGCGTAGCAGTCGCGCTTGGGACCACCAGCCTAATGAGGCAGTCAGTAGGTAAATATTCTTCCAATATAAATGATAAATTCATTTATATCTGTAAAATAGATTTAATAAAGACGCTTTCATGATTCAATGTTTTAAATTTCATTATCAAGATGGTGCTGGCATTTTCTACCTTTTTTTTTATGGGATAGGGGGACAAACGAGCAGACACACCTTTTATTACATCGCCTGATGGTAAGCGATTACCGCTGCCCATGGACACCCGCAACACCAGAGGAGTCACAAGTGCGTTGCCCGCATTTTAAAAGGGGATCGGACCTCCGGTAACCTCAATCACTCGGCAAAACACAACGTAAGCGTTGTTTGACGCCGGTTTTCTGTGAGGCCGTGGTATCACTTCGGTCGAGCCGGCCCATTCGTGCTGAAGCATGGCTCTCCCACGTTACCCTGATATCTCTGAGAAAATACGCCGAAAATAACTCAGAGAATCATGGATTATATTTACAAATATAAAAAAAAAGATTAGTATGACTTTACCGTATCTTAATCGGCACTTTTCAAGGTCAAAGGGGCTCGCGGCATAAATGATAAGTACGCTGATTATACCACAATAAAAGGTGCGTAGTCAAATAATCGGTTTCCATAACAAATCTATCAATCGTCCTACTAGAGATGGTCATTAATTATTTGACCCAAACCTCATACCTACCTATACATTAAATAATGTCAATTTTTATCATTAGCTAATGGGCGAAATCTCAGATACATAATGCGTCACTCAGAAATGTCAATTATACGGACTATTTTTCGTATATGAGTATGGTATAAAATAATCTGAAATATTCTGGACAGTGAACATTCTTAAGAAGGAAAAATCATTTATGACATAACATACCATCACGCCTGTATTCCCTGAAGGGTTAGACAAGAGAGGAGAGTTTAGGAGGTGTACTAATGTACACCCACAGTTCACCAATATGTTTAGGTCCCGTGTAATCGGGGGAGAGCCTATTGCCATTAACCGAACATCAGTCGAACTGGCGGTCAAGCGTAAGCCTATCACGAATAATAAAAATCCAAGCACAAATCACAAAATCCGAGCTGCTACTGAGAATTTCAAAGAAAAACCCAATAACACTGCTCGACCTGGGAATTGAACCCAGGAACTTTAGCGCAGCAGTCGCGCTGAAGACAACTATGCTAAACTAATTATTATTGAAATAAACTAGAATTCAATCAAAACAAAGCTTACATAACAATGACCGCTATTGATTCATTACGGCATAATATTAGTTTAGATTACAAAACACTGTTAGCGATGCCATTGACCGATATAACTGTTAAACGTGACAAAAAAAAACTTAAGACAACGTCATTGTAGCGAATACTAGAAGACATAGCTAGACATTTATAAATAACAGTTTTGTCACAGTAAAAAACTAACAAATGATCAAATTGAAATGTTTTTACCCAACTGCGCTAGAAGTAGGGTTATGTTTTTCGATTGTATGTATGTATATTTTTTGTCACGCTCTGTAGCCTAAACGGATTGACGGATTTTAGCTTGAGAGGTATCGTTAGATTCCTCTCTGACCCGCTTGGGACTACTGGACTAATGACTGCTTCATTAGTCTAGTGGTCCCAAGCGCGACTTATACGCTGGAGGTCTTGGGTTCGATCCCCAGGTCGAGCAAAGTGTTATTCGGTTTTTCTATGAAATTCTCAGTAGCAGCCCGGAGTCTGGATTTGTGCTCGGTTAATGGCAATAGGCTCGACCCTTATTACATGGGTCTTAAAAATACCAGCGAACTGTGGGTGTATATTAGTACACCTCTGCCTATCCCTTCGGGGAATACAGGCTTGATGGTCCTCTTAAATTATTGTGAAAATGTGACTAAAGACATCTCAGTAATCAAAATTCAATATGGTGACAACCACACGTTATATTCTGAAAAAGATTTAAAAAAAAGTCAACGAAATCTATCAAGTGGCATATTATTAAATACTTAGATCTTTGAAAATCACTTTCAGGTTTCTTTTTTTTGATAAACTTTGACAAGCATTTAATAAACGTTATATCCTTTAGAAGGGTTAAAGGAATCGTTCTTGAACGGTTAATGATGTGTACAAATGTTCACCCATAGTTCACTGACGGGGATACGCAAAATTTCAAAAGTATCGATACTTTACTCGATACGAAAGTATCGATAGGAGAACTGGAGGTATATTGTACTTTTATTGCAATAATAAAAAACTTGAATGGAGTGTTGTTTGTGTTGCTAAGTTTCGCAAAAAAATCTAGCAGGAAAGTATCTCACAAACTAGTCACTAATATCCAATAGATATTTAAAAACTGTTGACATAACGTACGTCAATTTACAAAAAGTAAATTTTCAATTTTAAAAGTAAATTTTCAATTTTAAAAGTAAATTTTCAAGGAGAAAAAAGTGAATCAGTATAATAATTAAAATGTTTTTATTTTTAAATAATATTACACGATTAAACACAATAAAAGTCATTAATAAATTGTCATAATGAATACTGAATTATTTAGAAAACTGCCAATCTCCCTCTGTGGAGACCGACATGAATAAAATTTTATCCAGGCGGGATCCAGTCAAGCGAGTACGACTCCCTGTCATAATGGCTCCAGCTCATAAAGAAAACCTCGCCAAAGGCACTGAAATTGCTAGAATAATTAATTATTTTTTTCTTTTTCTTAAGCTAATAATTTATTAGCTTAAGAACTAGAATTAGAAATGTCTAATAAATTTTGTTTTAGAAAGTTTTGATACCTCAGAAGTATCGGAACAAAAATATCGATTCCAAAAGTATTTGGTATCGAAACAAAAGTATCGATACCCTGAGGTATATTGATACTTTTTGCGTATCTCTATTCACTGATATGATTTTAGGTCTCATGTAATAGAGTAATAGGGAGCGAGCCCATTGCATAACCAGACACAAATTCAAACTCCGTGAGCGTGATAGTCAATCTTTATAAATAAATACTTGCCTATTATTTGCCGCTTTGCCGCATGTATGGGAAATCATCACTTGAGAACGGCTCGACCAATTTGCTGGTTTTTTTTTGTAATAATTGTTAGACAAAAGTTTTAAATCGACTGCTGCGGGTCGCTAATTATCTAGATTATTATTTTAATTTAAAGTCAATGATTTGAAAGATACCATGGTCTTGGACTTTGGAATCTGTTTCGACGTTCCTTCTCAGTTAAAAAAAAAACATGAAAACTGTCAACAGATAATTACGGAAATAAATATAATTTTACGACATGGTCTCGGTAAATACTTAATTACTAGATCACATGAGAGCAGTGCTTCTTGCACTATGTTTAATGTGATTGTATAATGTGCCACTTAAAATCCAAAATATTATCTATGATGTCTCTGAATGATAAATGAAAAAGGAATGTTAATCTATTTTTCGAATTCGTGATAATTAAGATCCTATTAGTTAATTATTTCCGGCGCAGTAATTATTTAAGTTCCGTTTGCATGATGATAACATCTCCTTACAATTTGAATATCTTCTGAGTATTGTTATAAGTGTTATAGGTGTTAATAAATATTTTTTTATTTGGTCCTTTTGTTCTAACGTGGGGGATGCAAGGACCAAGTTTTATTAGTATATCTGTCTGTCTTAAGTTTGAACAACAGACTTCGGAAACTTTAAATAACCTATAGAAATTAACGAGAAAGCCGTTGTAACCGAAAAAAAACACCAAAGTTTTTGTTGATCATTGGCAAACTTGTTTCATATGTAGTTCATTGACCAACTGCCGTTTTATAAATAAAAAAAACTACCGAGTGCTAGATGTATTAGCCTACGAGAGGTTTCGCAGTATATGAGCTAGAACGAAATCTCTGGTTCAGAATCTGTCCAACAAAATATCATATTACCTATCAGAAATGTAGGTTATATTTTAGTTCTATGTATAATCAATATGTTTTGCCAGTTAGATTTTTTTTATATATTTAACCTATTTTGTGTCCCACTGCTGGGCAAAGGCCTCCCCTAACTCAGAATTAATTATTACGGAAAAAAGTATTTTAATCTTTTTCTATGTTTAAGCGAAAATGAGTTAAAGTCGAAATGTTTTATTTCAATTAGGCTACTAAAATAGGATTTTTTTTAAAGTAAAACTAGTTACAATGTTCCAAAAAGTGGGCCATATGGAGAAGAGCCATAAGAAGAAGTAAGAAACTCCTTTATGAAATATACACACTTCTATTATGAAAGTAGTTGTGACGTATAGGCTTGTAGGTGTACTGATAGGTACTAAATTTTTACAAGAAGATTGTTTTGTCTTTTAATTCAATAATAATACAGTAGATTTTGCATGACGTTTCTAATTAATTACTCGACGAATTCTAAACGGAATCCCAAAAGGAATCTATTATATGCCACAGCTATAAATATATATTTTATGTTTTATTAATATAATTGGAATTCATTTTTATTATAATTTATTATTTTATTAAAAAATAATATTAGTTCTTATCTTAATGGCTGTTGCGGACTCACCCTAAATGTTCACTAAATTTGTCGTCTCCCACAGAAACTATACTACTATACTTCTTCTTTCTTTCCTCCTCTTATAAGCAAAGCCGCAAGGCACAGCGAGTAATAAATCTTTAATTATTTTTTCTACTGCCAAAAAACAATGTTTTTTTACACATAAGGATAAGCTTCCAGCTGTATTGATTCGTGTAAGGCCAGTTAATTTAACTTGAGGTCAATTGATGTAATACTGTAGCATCTTCATTTTCGATTTCCCTTACGTATCATAAGACCAGTAAATGTTCTACCCCGCTCTATGAATAGATCGTGGCCTGGCCTAAATTCAGGCTTGCACCTTCATCTTACTTTAGAAAAATAGTAACCCCTTTGGAGCAGTTTAGAAGACAATCCCTTATTGGATCTCTTAAGAGATGTGATTTTTTTTTAAATTGAAGTTGTAACTCTAAATACTTCAACATGTTTTAAGTACCCTCTATACCCTTCACTCCAAGACCTAGGCATTTCTTTATGGATGCTGCAGGTATTTCTATTCTTACTACTACTACTACTACCACTACTACTACCTACCATCCCCATATTTTCGACTATCATGATTTCACCTGACCAGCATACTGCATTATGAGACGCGGTCACCACTCATCTTCGTTTCTTCAATGTCTGTTTTCTCTGAAGGTTGACGCAGAATGATTTATATATTTTGTACAAGAAATTATTTATTTAAATCTATTGATCTCGACGGAAATCTTTACGAAAACAATATTTTTATAGAAAAACTTTTTCTTCTTCTTCTTGCTACGCATCAACTAAATCATATACAGATTAGGTATAAAGTATGAAAGCATAATTCGTTTAAGTAATATTCTGTGAAACCAGGACTTTTGTTCTCTCGTACCAAAGGACCACGTTTTCTACTATCACTTTTGCATAAAGCTTGTTCGCGAAACGGTACTTTCATCAATTTAGGACACATAATTTATTATTATTTTTACTTATTGAGCTGACATTGAATTAAAATCAAGTAAGACCAGTATTCATTTATTTTTCATTCACACAGTTGTTAAGCTATTGGTCTTTATAAGTGTCAGTTGGATACCTATGACTGTTAATATTAACCATCAATCGTTAGCTAGTCATACTGGAAGTCGATGCTAGTGTAATTGAAAAATAGTACATAGATAAAATTGACACATTTAAAAAGTTTAACGGTTATATTTCATGACGTATCAAGCCCTTAGAGGATCTAAATGGTTCATCATAGGTCAATGTCTATTGTTTTATTCGTATATAAGTACTCAATAAAATTCAACAAATTAGTTTCATTACATTTCGATTGACGCACATTATTAATAATAATTATCAATTATATCGAGTAGGTATCGTAACTACGTAAGTCATTGACGAACATAGCTTTATCACTACATATTATTATAAAGCAAAGTCTCAATAAACACAACAACAACTGAGCTGAAAAACTACAACGGATTTTCTTGCGGTTTTCACAGATAGATAGAGAGATTCATAAAGAAGGTTTAGGTGTATAATTTGTTAAGGTTTTATGAAAGTTGGTTGAAATATGACGATAGTTGATGTTGAAAAAAGTGAAGCCGCCTGGGGGCTATTTTTATACCACTAAGGTGGTACATAAGCATACGGTCCGCCTGATGGTAAGCGGTTACTGTAGCCTATGGACGCTTCGAGGCAACGCGCTCGATAGGTACCCCTGGTGTTGCCAGGGGTACTTATCACTCGCGCGTTGCCGACCCTGTAAATTAAGGACGAATGGTTGGGTTGGCAGCATAGGAGACAATAGCGTGATGCGTATCCTACATATATGCCAACACAACGCTTCTTCGCGAAGCTCTCGTGATCTTGCTCATCGTTAGAAATACAACATAGCACGAAGCTATGTTATTTGGCTAAAATTAAGGTAAGGTAGAGGTTCTTCCCCAGTTGGGCAGCTCCAATTGTGAGTGGAATTATTCGATTACATTATGCCATACCTTTCCTAATCTTTCTATCAGCAAAAACGATGCATAATCCCTATGAAATAACCTAGTTGTAATGAAAAACAAAAAACTAATACTTTTATTATGTTTACGTTGTAATTTCCATTACTATCAAGTGGTGCCGATTTCTTAGACTAGTTAGATATGTCCTTTAGTACATATGACACTTACACACTCTAATAAATAAAGAAACACAAAATAAAAACAAAACTTAATACACTTCCTAACAATCCCGAAGGACCAAATTCTATACAAAGGACCTGCCCGTCTAATCCCTACACAGCAAATGTGCCATTGTCTTTACGTGACATGAATGCGATGGGCTGGCATTGGTGACAAGGATGCGTCGATTAGATCACGTTAAGTAACGTGACGCGGTTGGAAAATTGATGGGTGGGTTCAAGTATGGTCGGCTGGGGAGGTTGAATTTCCGTATCAGTCTTAGAAGGGTTTTTTTAGTAGCTTACTAATAAATTACATGAACTGTTTTTATACTGAGATTTTTCACACATTTATTTTCAATTTCGGATGCTGGAGTGGTTTGAGGCAGTTATGACTTGAATTAACGTGATAATCCTGACTCAAAATGTGAGCGACATGTGTTTTATTGCATATTATGAGCTCTCTTGGATTTAAAAATATAAGCCATCTATTGAAAATAATAATCTTATGCATAGCTCTGTAACCATAGCATGAACTACAGTAATATAGCTTATGTTTAAAAAAAAAAGTTATATAATTTTATATCCCTGTCCTCTAAATTGTAAATAACGCTCCAAAAGCTATATAAAAGAATAGATGATCGTACTAAATTTAGATTAAATTGTCTGGGACAAAGTAAACAGTAGTATGTATTTATTGTGTTAGGGAAAATAGCCCAAAAAGACTTTTACATATTGTACTTAAAGTTTAGTGGAAACTAAGTCAGCATAAAAGTGTTTAGTATTCACCTTTAGTGTCGTCAATTTTGTAGTTTTATCGTCAGTTCGTGAGATGGCGCCAGTATCGAAAGATGGTAACGAAGGACCAATCTTTAAACTAACATTTATAAACGTAAGCCGTAACATTTATAAACTAACATTTATTAACGTCACCTTATGACGTAAACTCAGAATGTGAAGGCAAATTTCAATCAGGCGGGTGGGGTTCGCGGTGGCTTAGCGGTCAGAGCGTCTGGTGTATCTAACCAGAAGACGAGGGTTCGAATCCCGACCGCGATTGAATTTTTCCTTTACTAAAATAACGTAAGGCTTGATTCACCGGCATCAAACAACGCTTACGGTTTGTTTCACCGAGTGATTGAGGATACCGGAGGCCCAATCCCCTTTTAAAATGCGGTAATCGCTTACTTACTTATTGCCTAAATAGACGCAATGTAAGATTTTTACGTAGGTGCTATTTCACCGCTTCTTATTCGTTATTGTTTTAGTAGTACCGAAAAAGGAGTGAAATAAAACTACTTTTTAAGGATTTTTATCCAAACTCCGGCGTTATGTCTGCTCGTAATTATGGAACGTTTAAAGGGCTCGAAACATGAAGATCGAATAATATTAATACACCACAACGAAATCCATAACGGATATCATTGTGTGTAGTTTTATTTTAATGTCGTATATTTGCATTAATATTATAAAAGCGAGTCCTGATCCCAATTCAATGGTCCTTCTGTACATTTCGTTCATAATAATCTCCCAATTTCTATCTTTACCTTCTTGAATAGCGTAGTGTTAACGCTTACTAGTTCTCGAGTACATGAATTATGTAAAACTTTTAGGTTTGAAAGCTTTTTGTGTATATTATTTGTTTTAGGATAAGTGTAGGTCCTAGCTGGCTATTCAAGTGTTGACAGAACTTGGGCTAAGAAGGGTATTTTTTTTTATTGGGTAGATGAATAGCGATATAGTGATAAAGTGATATAGCGGTGGGTTAGGTGGACAAGAGTAGAAGTTTGTATGTAACTACTGTTTAAGATACACTAAAAAAATGGAAGGATCTTTTAAATATGAATGTATTTAAGGATTTTTATAGAAATATTATCGTCATTATGCTCGCCTTTTACGAACTATGTTTGTATTGGTGTCGGTTTCTATATCTACTGTAATTAGATGCGAATGGATATCAGTATAACACACAGTTTAACACATGAAATCACTGCCAATACCGATTGGTAGTGGTTTTATGTTATCCGTTAAACTGGTTTTCCGACTTGCAATCTTTTGACTACCTATCAGTGTTGGTTATACAAGATATGTTTCTATGTCTGCACATCTCCCTCGACATAATTTTTCTGACCCTAATTTATTTATCTAAATATATCAAACATACCATTAAGTCCGATACTAACAAACAAAGGTGAATCATGATTAATGCAATATCATAATGCGTGATACGCAATTGAATTATCGACACGCTTTTGGTCCTTGGGGACATAAGGGCAACGATTGCATTGACCTATCACCGGTCATGTAGCATATCCTTAAAAAGTCTTTTGGGGTCATTTGAAACGTTACCCCACTAACCAAATGGAATTGCACCAATAATTTTTTACGCTAATGTATTCTAGGGGTTCAGAGTTTGAATTCAAAGTGGTATCCACCATATTATTTATCTTTTGTATATTTTATTCAGTGATTTATAGGCTTAAATCGGTAGCCTTCTTCTAATGTAAAATGTACTATACCATGCTGATTTATGAAAAAAAATAAAGATACTTAAAAACTCGTTTCAAGTCCTTGCTAGTTCATTACTCACTATCTCACTATCCTTTTTTAGTTGTCTCAACAATGCATCAGCCAGCCGATCGACGAAACCGTGGTGTCCGTGTACACCACCCACCCCACCACCATGGGCACCAACCCACCGCTAGACGTCTACCACCAGATCGCCAACAACCTCGCTGAACGAATCACTTCACCTATTTACAGGTAAAACACTTTCTTTATTATCTTATAAACTTTCTTGTAAATAATAAATAACCCTCTCTATCTATGTGAAGATGGAGAGATTAGTGGGTCATAACTTTGTGCATCTGAAGTTGAAGTGAGGTAAATTTTACTATAAATACTCGATGTAAAATACAATTGGGGTCGTAAATGTTCTGCATTCGTAATTATTGTCCTTACTTACTTCGAAATATTTATTTGCACAAAATACTTATTTAATTTTTCTTGCGCAGCCTTTTGGAACGGCTAACTTGCTAACTTCAATCACGCACAATATATTATTTTAGTTTTAGTTATTTTGACCGAATTGTAGTCTGCTATTTAAATTATGAATGGTGCCGTGTCTCAAAGGACCAATTTTATGGGATATGATCTTTATATACTCTTTGTAAACTCGCTTAAAATATGAATTCCAGAATAAACTTTTATGAAAATTCGAATATCTACATACGTTATCCCCAATTACAGATTCCTTGGAATAAACTCGACGAAGCCTGAGGCGACGACTAAAGCTTGGGACAAGATCGAGCTACAAGACGACCAGGATCTATCGAATAAACATGAAGTTAAACCTGTTGACAACGACATCTCAAAGGAGAGAGACGTTGAGGAGCTGTCAGTTGAAGGTCTACGAGCTAAAAACGAGAAAAAACCGGAAAAAATAACTCTCTACTCAAGCTATTTACCGGTTTTAGCTAAAGCAAGCCAGAGTATAAGTAGTGCTAGTGAGACTGAAGCAAAAAATGATACGTGGAATGAATTTGATGAATCATTTAATTGGGATAATGATGAAACTGTTTCCAAACCAAGAGAAGGACCCTTTGTATACTTCTTAGAGTTTTTCGGAAGCCTTATTCAATTGATATGGGGCGGTTTGATGACATTGTTTAGACCAAGCGCTAGTTCTAGCAAAGGTCTGTGATATTAGACTGTATAAAGTGATAACTTTTTCATATATTTAGTCCTAACACAGATGATTCGTCCTTTTATCGTGTTCAAAGAAAGAAAGTTACCAGCTGATTAGCGACTCTGACACTTTTTATTTACGGAAATACTTCTAAAATGGTAGATAATATTTTGACGACACATTTGGCGTAGCGGCTGAGCTATCGGCTTCTGCGCCACGTGTTGTGGGTTCGATCCCCACACGGAGCAAATATTTGTATGATCTACAGATAATTATTCCGGGTCTGGGCGTTTGTGTATGTGATAATTTGTGTTTGTAAACGTACTTACTATACAGGAGAAAATGCTAGTGTAGGGTAACGTTTTTTTTTTAAATATATAATTGGTTGGGGACGTAATCGTCTTGCGCTTATTGAATTTTAGATTAGCGTACGAGCGATTTTTCAACAATGGACTTCTCCTGAGTGTATGTACGTGGGCGATATTTTATGTTAGGATTTTGAACCGCCCGGCGCCCCGTCCTCTATTTTACTGGGTACGCTAAGCTTTTTTAACTCCCGTACTTACTAGGGCATAGGCATAGGCTGATAGCGAACCTAACTACACAGTGCGTTGGACGTTTATCACAATTAATATCGGGTCTTCAAATGCATCTCTAGCATTCATTCGTCAGTGGAAATAAAAAATAAAAGGAGTAATTAAATATCGACTTCTACACTAGAGGTCTTGGGTTCGATTCCCAGTTCGAACAGCGTAATTTATTGGGTTTTTCTTCAAAATTCTCGGTTTAGGAGTTTGGATTCGTGCATTGATATAAAGGTTTTAAATATTTGTAGGTAATAGTTATGTCACGATAAATCAAGTATTTCTATTTTTATTTCTGTACAATTACTTATTCACTTTGTCACTTTTTAATTAGTAACTTTACTAATTTAAACGGAAAAAAAATGGGGGAAATTTAAAAAAGCAAAACGAAAAGTGACCTCAACGTCCACGTTGTACGACAAAATAATGTGTAAATGCTGGTTATTGTTAATTATAAAACGTAATATATAGATCTTGAATATAAAATGCTTAGCAAATCCACAGCATGATAAAATATTCTAAAAATACCTATAACAATGTTGGCGTCGACGATGACGTCAATAAAAGCGCAAAATAGCGGCGGGCGTTTAATCTCTTCATATCTCTAAGATTATGTCTATTGTGTTAAAAAGTATAAAAATATACACGTATTGGGATAATGAATGCTATATAATTTTATTTTGTAAAAAATATTTAAAGAAAATGGTGCCATGAAGTGGAAAGTTAGTCAATATATTTGTATGTTGCGTTGACAGAGATAAGATTTGTAATTATTTATGTAAAATAAAGGAACTATTGTAGTGATGTTTTTTTATAACCCCCTTTGACTTTAGCTGGGCACTAAAAACTTTTCCTTTCAGGCAATCCCTTTCTGTAGCTCTGCCATTTCGGTAATCGCCTCTGACGGCCAAACGAAGAATTAAAATTATAAAATAACATCCGTCGATAAATGTTACCAACTTTCATAAACATACGTTTATACTCATTCATTCGTTCCTTGGTTCTGTATTACAAATTGATCCTTTTTTTGGACTGTGGAAAATCCTCATGGATGGTGGCAGAGTATGCCGGAAACCGCACTTCCCTTCGAATGCCATGGTTATCACTCATTGGGAGGACAAAAGTCAAAATGTTTTATTTCAATCATACCATTAAAAAAGGTACTTTTGAGAAGTCAAAACTAGTTGCACGGTTCCAAAAAGTGGGTCTTATGGAGAAGAGCCGGCAAGAAACTCCATAGATACTCTTTTTAAAAAAACATTATTTATCTACACGCATAGGCTCGCCCCGTTTTACATAGGACTTAAACATACCAGCGAACTGCAAGTGTGCATTATAGTATGCTTCTGCCTAACCTTTCGGAATAGAGGCGTATGTATAAAAAAGTATCAAACAGCGCGATCATTTTTATGTTGTGAGAAAAGGAATGGCGCTATTGAAGTATGTATTGAATATGACGAATAATATAAACTCCTTCCAACCCTCCTAGCTAAATCAAGCGTAAAGATAATACCCGATACCTCAAATAATACCATTACAAAGAACAATTCTATTATTTTAATCCTGGATCCGCTTTCATTTCGCTGGTTCAAACTAATTGACTTAAACAATCAGAGGTAACCACAGGTAATTGAAATTGGATTAATTGAATATTTTTCTGACTGATCCTGGTTTATTCAATGTTTATATATTTTTTTGTTTGAATTGGGAATGTGGTTTGATTTGTTTACTAATAATTAGCGGGCCCGGTAAACATTGTCTTGCCATGTAAATGAAAACAATCTTAGAACCCGATTGCGGTGCCATCTACCGGCTTAAATTGTAAATCGAAAACAGTGGATTCTTTCGATTCATCGATTCATGCATCAATTGCCACTTAAACATACAAAAAATTAAATAAAATCACACCAGCAGCTTAGGAGGAGTTCGGACAATGCACACAACGCCATCTACCGGTCTCAACGAAGTTGCATAAAACGCCATGTTCATTTGTGTCCGTGTTTTATTTTTGTCAAATCTGTCAATCCGTTCCCAATACAAAATATATGAGAAAATCAATTTTCTTCGATGCTTTAATAGTTATTCTGCTATTCGGGATGGAGAAAAACCCAATAAATCAAAGATATAAAAATGGGTCCAGCTGTTCTTGAGTTATAGGTAAATGGTCTAACTAACCCGACTTGTAGAAGATGTATATATTGGGTTCCAATGTTTAATATGGGAATGAATGTACCTAAGCATGGCTAGAGTTTTGACTTTTTTTTACATAAAAATATTTATTTTGAGACTCAGTTAGTGCCCATGCTGTAAACCATATATTTATTAAAACAAAATTTCATTTTAATATTTTTTATTTGGTAAAAATATTTATTTCTTATTTACTTACCTATATGTTATCTATTTATAGTCCAGTTATTAATTATATGAACGGTGAGTATAATCAATTGCATATATTTCGTTGATTAAATATGTACTTATTTGCTTTCAATTTACGGTGTATATTTACTATGAGTATGAGTACTATGTAAAAGTATTATTGAAGGACCATTCATGGCTATGGGATGTTTCAAATATTTTTCTACAGGCGTGCCAGTTATTGGGAAGTCTTAGATCGTTGTTTCCCAACCTAGGGGTCGCATTCCTTATAACAGGGGGCCGCAAAGTGTTCAATAAACAAAAAATACTTTTTTAGAAATCCTCTTACTTTTAAGATTTTAATTAAAAAGCACATAACGTTGATAAACGTCAAATTAATTAAATGTAGTGAGGGGTTCTCAACATTTTTTTACTTAATTTTTAGTTAATTAGTGTCACGTCACGACTCTAAGAAGGTTGAGAAACGATGCTCTAGACTAACCTTTCAATATTTTAGACTTATTATTTTAAACATAGGAGTACCTACTTACTTTAGCATACATTATATGTGTCTTTTTATTTCTTTAATGGTTTTATCACTAACTGTAAAGCCAACGAGTGATTGGTACTTATGAAATAAACTTGCCATGATGTTTTGGAAAGCCATATTAAACAATCATTAACGTTGATTCGTATCACCTGACTGCGGCTGTCACTTTGTGAACCAGTAATATTGTTACATTCAAAAGAATTTATAGTTAAGTTAAACATGGATGGATAGACGGATTGATGGATGGACGGATGGATAAATGGATGGATGAATATAAAATTGATAATAACAATAGAAATTTCTCATGAATACCATCACTCGTTGCGCACAAAATACATTACAATAAAGTATATTATAGCTATAACTATGATAAATTCTTTATTGATTTAAATATAAATGCACCTTAATACCTGTTTCGAGGCTTAATGATTCAGCTCATTTCTCGCTTATCTCCGCTTAGCTTACCTAGTATAAGTTAGTTGTTTTGACATCATAATATTGAGATGGTAGGTCGTAGTGTCTTATGGTAAACATTAAGAGTATGTCTTTGTTAAATGGGTACATTTGAGATTTAAAAAATACTTTGATTTAAATAGAAACAAAAATTGTGTCCATATTTAGATCGTCTAAAATAAAATTACGCTCCACTTTACATACCTATGTATGTAGAATTTATAGAATGAATTCATTCATAGACGGTTGAAATGTATAAGAATATAAAACTCAAAATACATAAAATGCATTTACCTACCAAAGCGATAATAGCTAATTTATATATTACACTAGCGACGCGCCCGCGGTTTTACCCGCGTTGCCCCATTCCTAAGAGCCGCAGCGTAATGTTAAATAGCTTAAAACCTTCCTCTTGAATCACTCTAGGTATCTATTAAAAAAAACTGTTCAAAATCCGTTGCGTAGTTTTAAAGATTTAAGCATACATAGGGACGGACAGACAGCGACAGCGACTTTGTTTTATACTATGTAGTGATGATGATTATCTATACTTATAATAAATCTGTAGAGAGGTCAATTCTGTACATGAAATATATTTCCAAAATAACTATCAGCGGGTGATTAGTGATCGATACTGACGCCAAAAATGCAATCAGTAAAATTTTTGTCTGTCTGTCTGTCTGTCTGTCTGTCTGTCTGTCTGTCTGTCTGTCTGTATGTTCGTTATAGAAACAAAAACCACTCGACGGATTTCAACGAAACTTGGTACAATTGTTCTTCATACTCCTGGGCAGGTTATAGTATACTTTTCATCACGCTACGATCAATAGGAGCAGAGCAGTGAAGGGAAATGTTGGGAAAATGAGTGATTCATGAGAAAGGTTTCAAGCTATAAAACATCACGCTACAACCCTTAGGAACGGGGCAACGCAGGTGAAACCGCGGGCGAAGAACTAGGGAACAAAATAACTATTCCACGCGGACGAAGTCGCTGGCAAAAGCTAGTAGCCAATATACCTATTATACGTACAAAAATAGTACCTTAACGTAGATACCTACGTTTTGCTGGCTTCCACCCTCACATATACGACCGGTATAAGATTTACTTATGTGTGCTTGTGTATGTGAGAGCCTCAAATAAGTATTTTGTTAAATTGCGTTCTCCATAATAGACTTTTTTTTGTGATTTCTCTTCCCATCACGCAAGACTAGGTTCAAGGGATTCTCAAAACTAAAAAAAGGAAAAAATATAACACTATTTTGATTTGTTTATGCCGCAAACGAGCAGAGGAGCCACCTGATGGTAAGTAGTCATCGTCGCTCATGGACATCAGCTACACCTAGGGTTGCCAACATTTTTTCGGCCGGATATAGTATTTTTCAGAATAACCTTATAAAAATATAGTTTATTATAATAAAATATAGTATTTTATGGAATTTATGAGGGGTTTGTTTCTTATTAGTTTCGATGTTATAAAAAATCCCTTCTAACTGGAATATAGTATTGTTACGAATTATATTACAGACTCGAGATATAGTACAATACAGTATATTATAGTACGGTTGGCAACCCTAGCTACACTGCAGACCGAGTGGGAGAACTTCCTCTCACGCGCAAAAATTGTATTTAATTTCATTCAACAAAGACAGACCCTCTTTTGTCATCCTAATTAATACATATAAACCAGTGGTTGCAGGTATCTTAGATCGGCAGACATTCCCGACTCATCCTTGCCCAGCTCTACGACCATTTCTTTGGCCCTATTATTAGCGTATTCGTGGCCACAGTCGTGACGTTCCACCATCTTGGAGAGCGCCATGCGAAGCTGCGCGCGCGCACCGCCGCTTGACGACTCCACTAATGCCTTCATCACGTCGGGGGAAAAGCCCTGGAAAGAGGAGAAAAAATATTTAGTACTTGCTGTTTTTCGCGGTTTCCCTCGCATTCCAAATGACTAGGAAACGCAATGTAGCCTATATTCTTAAAAAAAATTCAACCGTCATTCAATCAAAATGGGAATTGAGGAAAATCCTTCTTCCCTACATTTCTGTGCCCGACGTGGTTCGACGACACGTTCGGCGAAGCGATCGGCTTCTGCGCCACGTCTAGTGGGTGCGATCCCCACCCGGAGCAAATATTTGTATGCCCTACATGTAGTTGTTCCGGGTCTGGGCGTTTGTGTCTGTGTTTGTAAACGCCCCCACGATACAGGAGAAAATCCTAGTGTGGGGCAACGTTTCATAAAAGTAAATAAAACAATAAAATTATGAACTAATTTATTGTTAAATTTACCATAAAAGTAAACTATATCGTGGAATGCAATAAATATTGAGTATTGATCCCCATAATACTGTACTCGACCTGGGAATGGAACCCGGGATATCATAAAAAGCAGCCTCGATTTGCGACCACTATATCAATGAGGGATTTACGTTTTGGTATTCTGGACTGTATTTAAATCTATGATTAAGGACCACAATTCCCTGAGTTTGTTTCGGTGTTTCTTCTCAGAGGTCGTCAGCTAGGAAATGCCAGCGCCATCTAGTACTTAAAAATTTAAAACATTGCCTTGTAAAAGTTTTTTTTATACCACTAAGGTGGAAAACAAGCACACGGCGCGTCTGATGGTAAGCGGTTACCATAGCCTATGGACGCTTGCGACACCAGGAGTATCACTCGTGCGTTGCCGACCCTGTTAATTACGGAGGAATATACGGAGGAAATGCGTCTTAAATGCTGCCAGCCCAGTTGGGCTGGCAGCATTTAAGACAATAGTGTGATGCTTATCCTATCTGCCAACACAACGCTTCCTCGCGAAGCTCTGGCGGCCTTGTTCACCATTAGGAGCACAACATAGCAGGGAGCTATGTTATTTGGCTACGTTACGGAGCTAGGTTATTTTCTGCAAGGTGGAGGTACTTCCTTAGTCGGGCAGCTCCAATTGTAAGTGAGATTATTCGATTCCACTATGCCCTACCTCTTTTAATTTATAAGTGTCTTTAAAAGATCTATATACAAAAATAAATATAATTTCGCATTTATCTCTAAATCGGATATTAATTCGGATTTATGTGGGTCACATCGCAAAATGCCTATAAATAAATAAGTGGAATGACTCGAGATTTATATCCATGTTTGTGAATATAAAAATAAGGAACTAAAATAACACTAAAACAGCCAAAGATTGCCACATAAAACCACTATATACGGACTATATTTCAAAATAAGGTTCTTAACCCTAAACAGCTTTATTAGCATCATAACCAGGAAAACTACTTTATTTACGATTTATTATTTATATCAAACTAGCGACCCGCCCGCGGTTTCACCCGCGTTGCCCCATTCCTAAGAGCCGTATCGTAATGTTAAATAGCTTAAAACCTTCCTCTTGAATCACTCTATCTATTAAAAAAAACCGCTACAAAATCCGTTGCGTAGTTTTAAAGATTTAAGCATACATAGGGACGGACAGACAGCGACAGCGACTTTGTTTTATACTATGTAGTGATGATACATAGTATAAAAATATTTGAACTGGTACCGTTAAAACAGGAAGTATTTTAATTGATATTTTGTCATTTTTAAAAGTTAAAGATTACTGTAACAATCAGATAGACACATTACAAGCACGGATATCAAATCAAACTGTACTTCGCACTCAACCCATACCTCTTGTTTCTAAAGTAGGTATCTTTATGCAGAGTGACAAAAACCTTTGAAAATGTAGCAGACATTCTTGAATATCCAATAACAAGTCCCGAATAAAGATAAAACATTTTACGATATTGTTGTAAAAAGTTTATCGTATCAAAGGGCCCGTGTCCATTGAACGTCGAATAATTCAAAGTTACAACCTCCTTTGAACTTCAATAACTTTGTTCGAAATTTAAATCAAAAGAGGTTTTATTGTAACGATTTAATCAGACCTCTTTACTTCGGAGGTAAGGAATTATATTTGAACTAGAGATCCGACTGCGGTTTTACCCGCGTTGCTCTGCTCCTATTGGTCGTTCTGTGATGTAAATAGCCTAGATATAACTTTCCTCGAAAAATGGACTATCCAACACAATTTTTTTTCAATTCTAACCAGTAGTTCCTAGATTAACACGTTCAAACCAACAAGCAAACTCTTCAGCTTTATAATATTAGTAAAGATATGACTGTATTTCATTTCACAGTTTTGTTAGACTCAGGCAAGAACCATAAATACCTGTATGTACTGGATTTTGCACGTAGAAAAATTTTCTGAAGAGTAAAAATAACATCTAGTTGTTGTTGCATCTGTTTCTTTCAGTAATTATTGTCACCCAGTAGAAAGAGATGCAACAACGACTAGAGGTCATTTTCACTCTTTAGAAAAATCTTCTACGAGTACGTGCAAAATCCGATAGTAAGTATAAGGTTCTTGGACTCAGACGCATGAGTAATTAGAACGCTGATCTGACAACCCATTTGGGGCAAGCATTCCGACAGCACCTCCTGGTGACCTTGATCTCAATAAATGTGTTTTTATTTCTTTCTCTTTTTTTCTAATTTAATTTTACGTTACGGATAGTGATAACTTCTACATGAAACAATTCCTATTTGTTTGGGGTATTAGATATTTTTCTGTTCTGAGTTCTTGACCATTAGACATAGACAGTTTTGTTCCTAAAAACACAGATCAAGTGTTCGTATATTGGGGTAAAAATATAATGCTGTTTTACCTAGGTGCCTACTTATTACTTTTGATAATTGGATAACTTAAGAATTATAAACATAGGAAACATTATCATTAATTTTTTTATTGTTTCCGTCATAACGCATGCTGTTTTTTTTAAGTTTACATTCCGTAAAAGATACATCAACACGGATAACCAGGAACACAGATTCAACATCACGGTCAGACAGACTTCGGTAGCCTAATTGGCAAGTATTAGTTGTAACAAACTGGAGGACGTAGGGTTGACTCCTGCCCTCGGTAAAATGTTTCTTTTACAAAATAATGACGTGCGTCGGTGGAAACATACTTACATTTGTACGAGCAGGCAATTTTGTACTCTCTGTATGTGAACTTAACAAATTAGATCTCTCCGAAGGCTTTACAATCAGCGTTATAAATCTAATAAGTATTTTACAGCGCTTTATTCAAATATCTTTTATTTTATTATAGTAATGAAGATAAATGTGTCCAATATAAGAAGTTGCGCAGTCTTTACATATCATTGCGCCTATATCCTCGAAAGGTTCAGCAGAGGTGTACTAAATAATGTACCTAAACCCATTTCACCATATTGTTTTTAAGTCAATGCCCTTTTAAAAGGCCGGCAACGCACTTGTGAGTCCTCTGGTGTTGCTGGTGTCCATGGGCGGTCTGCTCGTTAGCTCACCTATCCCATAAAAAAAACTTGGATTCGGTTTCCTTTTCGAAAATTTCGAAGTTGGGTAAACAAGTAAATATGTACTCACGCTATAGTCTGAAAGCCTCTGTCTCTTGGCCTCTCTGCTCAATAGATCATAGAGCAGCAACAACCTCAGATTAGTACCAGAAAGTTTGGCCTTTGACGTCACAGGCTGGTTCCCCTGCCTCACCCCCTCCCACACATCCACCAACTTATCATCGTAAGGATCCTTCGCCATCCTAATCATCTCCCTCACATCATCAGACAAATACTGCAGACTATCCTCGCTGACGTCGTCTATGACGTACCCATCAGATCGACTAGAGACTTTGACGTCATAATGCGGTGGAAGATACGCAGATGATACTGGGTTTGGGTCTACTAAAGGCTTGATCTCCTCGTGGTGGATTGAAAGGAGTGGCTCTTCGGTTCTGGTTTCCTGTGGCTGGAGAATGGTGTACTGGGCGTGGTTCTCCACGGGGAGGAGGACGAAGCGGTGTTGCCACGAGAATCTGTCGGCGGGTTTGGGGGGCGAGAAGGGGGCGTACAGGCCTGGCTTGTGGTGGGGTGTCGTTATTTCTGTCCTGCAATTGAAATATTTGTTTTTAATTTGAGTCGGTGTGGCCGTGTGTTGTTTTTTTTGTATTATATTTGACAACTTAAACAACTTTAACTAACATAAAAAAAATCAAGTTTACTGTAAATTTTCATTGTCTTGCTCAGAAAAACATATATAGGTATAGGCTGGTAGGTCACTAAGTACTTAGGTAACTAATATATTTTATTGTTTTAAAAAAAATACTACATATAAATTAGTTTATCCTATTTTATATCGCGTTTGAAAATGTTCACCCTTTTATAAACTAACCTCGTCAAAATCAACATAACCTAAAAAAAAAATTGTGGATTTTTATAAGCTACAATCCTTCAAATCCATACATACAAAATTAAATAATAATTTGACAAGTAATCATGACGTCATCATTTATAACCTTACCAGTTCACTTCGACCGTTATCTTCGACAATGTGTGATGTGAATTTTAAAAACAAAACACCGTAATATTGAAAACAGTGTCGTTAGATATTATTACTTATTATGTTTAAATATATTGTTTTTAAAATCGGACATGAAAAAGCCGCAAATTATGGTACCTATATTTTAGGTCCCATTGCAATAAAACAGTAGATAGGCTCGCCCCCTATTACATGGGACTGAAACATATTAGGCGAACTGTGGGTGTACATTAGTACGCCTCTGTCTAACTCTTCGGGGAGTACAGGCGTGATGATATGATGTAATAAAACAGTAACATACCATCACGCCCTGCATTCCCCAAAGGGTCAGGCAGAGCACAGTTTGCCAATATATTTAGGTCCCATGTGGGGCAAGCCTTTTGCCATTAACTGGGCACAAATCCAAACTCCGAGCCGAAAATTTCATAGAAAAGCCCAATAATACTCTGCTCTACCTGGGAATCGAAACCAGGATCTCTAGCGTAGCAGTCGCGCAGACTACACAGACCGTCGGCGGTGAGTAAATCTCTCAGGATATTACAGCATTAGGTGTTTTTATAACAACTTCATAAAAATACACCCACACAAAAAGTAAGATGATTATTATTTGTCCCTCATTTTATTCTAATTTGCATTAAATTACAACAGAACAACTCTAGATTTGACAATAAAATAAATTTGTCATTTTATGTATGTAATGACTATTTATTAGTATTACAGAGTAAATCTTATATGGGGCCGAGGCTGCAAGGCCTCAGTGCACTTCGACCCAAAGAGATCCTTTGTGCTTCCCCTAGATATCTATTCCTCATCCTCACCCAGTTCTTAAAACAGCTCTTCCATGAGCTTTACAATGGCTTGGGGGCTTGGGGGTACGAGTCATATAGTCCTCTGGTTTTGCATAACCCTGCACCACATACATATCTACACATAGGCAGAAACTACAGAATGCCACTTGTTGCGATTCTTGATTTTGTCATAAACACGCGCTGATTGCAAGTATTACGCAGCTGATCTTAAGATTCCACCTGTTATTTTCCGTGGATTAACGTGGAGATTTATAACCATGAAATTAGTACACAGCGCTACAGTTACTTCTACTACTAGCTACTACTACTACTATTGCGACTACTACTGCTTTTATTAGTAGACTAATTTATTTAAATATTTTCAATTTGAATTACCTTAATAATAAATAATAAGTACTACGAACCGACCTCGAAAATAATATCTTATATATATAATCTTTATAAGGCAACCTAAAAATATCATTTATCAAATAAACAAACTATTTGTGTAAAGATAAAATGATATTAATTTCTTTTCACTTTTAACTATCTTTTTGTGATTTTTTTGCATTTTCCGTGCTAAGATTATGATGTTATTTTTTAGTAAAGAAAAAAAATCAATCGCAGGCAGGATTCGAACCTGCGTCTCCTGGTTGGATACGCCAGACGCTCTGACCTCTAAGCCATCGCGAACCCTACCCGCATGATTGCAATTTTGCCTTCACATTCTGAATTTACGTCATAAGGTGACGTTGGCGACATCTATGAGAGGCAAGTTAGGGTCTAGAACTTAGAGGTCAGAGCGTCTGGTGCATCCAACTAGGAGACGCAGGTTCGAATCCTACCCGCGATTGAATTTTTTCCTTTACTAAAAAATAAGTTACTTTTATTCATTCGAATTTTATTCATGAATATACAAATATTTTGAATTAAATAACGTTTTTAATTCGATAAATCGTAATTGCAAAGTTCCGGGTAAGGTATCTTTGTAGTGTTCCTCTTATATGTCAGAATTATAAAAAAATTTTTTTTTTTCGAAGTCGGCTCAGCTTATATACACAGCAAAAATAACCTCTTAGTCGTAAAGCCAGTAGTCCACCAACTATTAGTAGGTTTGAAGGTGACATACGGTCTCGAAGTCGTAGGTTTAGTCGTGGGCCAGGTCGAAGGTTTAGTCGTAGGCCAGGTCGTAGGCTTAGTCGTAGGCCAGGTCGTAGGCCTCGTAGTAGGCCTAGCCGTAGGCTTAGTAATGGGCTGCGGAGGTTTCGGAGTCACATCGTCCCGTATTTCGAAGGCCATCTGGTCAGTTAAGTGGGCGATGACCTGCATCGCTACGGGGAGATACGAATCTGATAGCTGGACTTGCTGTTGTGCTGAGTCCACCTGTAATGAAATAATGTGTTATTATTAAAAGCCTGTAGTGTCCAAGGAGAAAAATCTCTCCAGTCTTTTCTTCTTCTTTAATATTATATAAAAAAAAAACTTTTGGTTTGTAATTTACGCAAATATGGCTGAGCGACTGCCATTAAAACTTCGCAATCAAATTTTTTTTGGCCACTGACTACATACATACATCATACATAATCAACCCACTATTTTCGTCCCACTGCTGGGCACGGGTCTCCTCTCCTCTAATAATGTTTATTTTATTATAATAATTGCTAATTTTATTAATATTTAAATAGATTTAATTGTATAATTTGACGACACGATTGGCGTAGCGGTTGAGCGATCGGCTTCTGCGCCACGTGTTGTGGGTTCGATCCCCACACGGAGCAAATATTTGTATGATCTACAGGTATTTGTTCCGGGTCTGGGCGTTTGTGCATGTGAGAATTTGTGTTTGTAAACGCACCCACGACACAGGAGAAAATCCTAGTGTGGGGCAACGTTTTTTAAAAAAAAAAAAAAAAAAAATGCCAGATAGGTATTTTATAAGTACTATGATTGTCATCAGCTCCATTAGCCTAGTGGTTCAGAGCGCGACTGCTACGCTAGGGGCAGGACCCCTGGTTCGATTCCCAGGTCGAGCAAAGTGTTATTGATTTTTTCTATGAAATTCTCAGTAGCAGCTCGGAGTTTGGATTTTGGTCCGGTTAATGGCAATAGGCTCGCCTGCTATTACATGGGACCTAAACATACCGGTGAACTGTGGGTGTACATTAGTACACCTCTGCCTAACCCTCCGGTGATTACAGGCGTGATGGTATGTTATGTTATGATTTTCAATTTGACATAGTATTGGACTGAACATTTCATGGACATTTCAAATATTTATGCAATTCAATTCAAATGTTTTTATTACAAATAAGCTTTTACAAGCGTTTATGAAACTTTATTGAGTCTAATTGCACGGTTCCAAAAAGTTGATCCTATGGAGAAGAATGTGGCCAGAAACTACATGGACACCCTTTTAAAATAAGGTATTATTCTCAAAGTACAATAGTGCGAACAGGATGTGTGGACATTGAAGGTTAATGTCCAAGTTGGGCCAAAGTCGATTAGAGAACTGAATGTCAATTATATTCATCAATTATTATAATGATTGTACCTACTGTACGAGTATCTCTAATAATAATTCTCATTAAGAGTCCGGCGGACCGAATTTCTTTTACAAACGTGATATCGAAATAAATCGTATTGCAAACAAAATTTTATCAATTAGTGATATTATTCGGATTCCGATACCGTTAATCTAGATTCCTACGCTGACATTTCGCCCAAAATACTTCACTGTAAATAAATGTAAGCCAATGCAATATTTGATAACTTTAACAAGTTTGGAACGATTTTCCGGTCTTTTATTTCCAGTGAAGTAGGAGTAGACAAAATAGTACCGTAGGAACCTAGATTAACGGTATCCAAATATAAATAATAACATAATTAGTTTGGTAGAATATTGTCTGGATTACGATTTATTTGTTTTTGTGAACAATTCAAGCTTCGCCGGATCCTTAAATCGTTGTAAATAAATGCTCGAAATTATATCTTTGAAAGGTTTTCAAAGTTTATAACGCCCACATATTTACGCAGCATGATGACACATTACACACTAATTCGATCTCCCATGTGACAGGTAGTGTTTTGTAAAAAATATGTGTGTCACCGCTAAAAGTGAAACCAAATGGTTCGACACACAGTAAAATAATGACACTCGACGAATGAAAGTGAACACCAGTGAATTATTCAACACCTACTGTCACTGAATATAGTTTTTGAGTCATAGAGAGAAGTGGGAACAGAGAACTAACATGTTATAGCGATGAGAGGGATCATAATAATAATAATAATATTTTGATCGCTTTAACTTAAAGACAGTCCCATTATTTTTATATATTTTTTTGAAATCCTTGAATATTTTTTTTTAATCCTGCCTTGGGATATATCGCCGCACTTTTTGTGTATTTGCCAGTGTGAAGTTTATGGAGTAAACAAGTAATTATTAGTTTCTATCATGGGATTATATAATATGGCGCCACACTTTTTGAAGTATACAGAATGATCCCCAGTAAAACAGTGGAAACTAGGAGTGAACACAAAAGGCACAATTTTCAATTTTATATAATTTGCCTACTCTCGCACATGTTCACGAACAGTTAATGGTTAATTAAGCACTATAATTACACATTAAATTTTGGAGAAACACAAGTTTTGGAAAATAATAATACCAATAAAGTGCACGGAAAATGTAAAAATTTTCCCGTCTAAACTCTCCGATAGATTTGCTCAGAATTTTAAATCTGCCATCTACTGACAGATTTGTTATTGAAAAAAAAAAGAAATTAAAAAAAAATAACTATCGATAATCCACTTACCTGACTCAGTGAGAATAATGACAGCACTACAAAGATGGCGTGCCGAATCATGTTGGTATCTAAAACAAATGTTATTATTGTTACGTAAATTTTATGAAATGCCTAAAATTAAGAAAACGTAATTATCGTCATCATATCAGCCATTAGAAGTCCACTCCTGAACAAAGGCCTCTCTCAAAGATTTCCACAAGAACTGACGTAAAACGGAAACGAAAACGTAATGCTAATAATATTTTATTGAGTTATTTTAGTAAAGGAAAAATTCAATCGCGGGCAGGATTCGAACCTGCGTCTTCTGGTTTGATACACCAGACGCTCTGACCGCTAAGCCACCGCGAACCCTACCCGCCTGATTAAAATTTGCCTTCACATTCTGAGTTTACGTCATTAGGTAGCGTTGATTTACAAAAAATATTTTTTAATATAAAAACGTTGTCTCACACTAGGATTTTCTCCTATATCGTGGGTGCATTTACAAACACAAATTATCACATACATAACCGCCCAGACCCGTAACAACTACCTGTAGATCAAAAAAGATAAAAGAGACTTTGCAACTAGTTAAAAATATACCAAACTTGAAAGTAATCAAATTAATGGGTTAGTCCCGCTATGGTATGGTCCCGGTATGGCACCCTCTTAAAATACCTATCAAAAAGTCCCGCTATGGTACCCATCTTTTAGATCTACGTTAGACAATAGAAGGTACAACTGAAAAGAAAAGTGTATCTATAAATAAATACTTTTAGGAGTGTATCAATAAAACGTCTGTTTGCGATATTAAATCAGTCTTTTATTAATTCAATATATTTATAAAAAAATATCAAACAGTAAAACGAAATATTAATTGCAATGTAATTTTTAAAATAATCAACAATATTAATTACCAATAATCAACAATAAAAAAAATATAAAAAATCCACATCTCAGAAAAGTATTACTGTAAATATTATAAACTACAAATAAAAACAACATCCAGACATAAATATTAGTTACAAATAATCAACATTGAGAAAAGGCAGTAATTGTAAATTTATATAAACTACAAAAATAATCAACAACCAACTAGACAAATATATTAATTACAAATAATCAACATGGAGAAAAAGGCGCAAATTGTAAACATAAACTACAAAAAATAATCAACATCGAGAAAAAGTATTAAACATTTTAATAGGCTAAAAACAAAATTAAAATAAACTATTTTTTTAAATGTTCTGATCGAAATATTGACTTTGATATGTTAATCAGAAAATCACCAATGGAGATAGCTTTATTTTCGTAACTTTTTGTTAGCTTTTGAATCTGGCGGTCGATTTCTATACTTGTTCTTTTTCTTGAATTTATAGGTGATCTTTTTAGTCGAAAGCTATAACAAAAATCATCAGTTATTTAAGTTAAGCTATATTTTTTTCAGTAACCGTCTGTAATAGAAGGCGACAACCAATAATATCTACCAAAATAAATAAAATCAAATCCATTTTCAAATTCTTCTATGTACTCGTATTATGTAAAAAAATATATATCTGCTTTTAAAAATATTATATCTGCTTAAAAATATTGTCTAAAAAATACAACTTACTTGGCTTGTTTTATATCAAAGTGACATGTGTCGTTGCCAATTGTTTGCAGAAACAATAATAAACTGGGATTTTTTCCAATAATTTTGTTGAATCTGCCATTCCATGATTCCGCCAAGTTAGTTGTTCTATGGCGTTCATTATGGCAACACCAAATGAGGTCTGGATATTCAAGCCACTGAGTGACAAAATAGTCATTGAATTTGGTCATAGCTTCATCGTCGAAACTGAAAAAAATACTTATTAAACGTTCGTACTTGTAAAGCAATGAAATTAACAGGTCCTTACTGATATTGTTGTTCTTTACTTTTTTGCCATATAATTAGAGTTAAGTACTCAAACATCATTTTGGAAAGTAACCAAGATATTATACCTATTTTCCATTATATGCAGCCAGCCGTCTTCAATATCTTGTTTTGGCAAAAACGCCAAGCCTATGCATTGCTTAACATGGTTCGAGGACTCTTCGTGTTCCATGAGATTTAAAGATTTCGCTTTTTTGATAACGTTCTTTTGAAAATGTACGTTACATCCATTTATTTTGATATCAGGAAAAATCTTCGCTGCTGCATTTATTACTCCTATTTCATAATCGAAGGTAAATTTCGATGGACGCCATTCAGGCAAAGTTTGTTTAATCAATTCGAAAACTTTTTCATAAGTTTTCCCTTCTTTGTTTTTTAACAGAATATAAAATAATGGTGCTACATTCGTGGATAACTCAGTGCTTCCCATGTCTCCATGAATGACATAAACTTGTTCGAATGGGTTTGGGCAGCCGTCGAAAGTGCCATCACCAAAGTAATGCGTTACACATTTTATATATTCCTTTACTTCTGTCGAGGAAAATATAATTATTCGATTACAGTCTTCATTACAATAATCAGCCAATACATACTTATTAAATTCTTCTGGTATTATAATTTCTTCCACATTCTTAAATTGTGTTTTTGGTACGTTCAACGACTTATTTCGGTGTCTGTATAATACTGTTTTTAATTTTTTATAGTCAGGAACATTTCCTGTAAGGTGTAACCCTTTGTCTTTTAAGTTACCCATGTGTTTTTCGAAAATTTTCTGTACTGATCCGTAATTTGAATTTACTTCTTTTTTGCACTCACTTATAGCCATTTGAACTTCATTGTCTTCAAAATGTGGCACGCACTGATCACTGTGTTTATAATCTTTAATTATTGTATTATTGGTATTCTCAATAGTTATATATCCACTACATTTAATACTATTTCTCCTATTTACACAATGCCAAGTACTTGAATTTTTATTTTCTCTGCGTTTAATATATTTATGTCCGGCACGTAATAAAGTTTTTCCACCGCGTCGACTGTCAATAATTATTAAATTTACACCACGTGAACTACTTGACCCAGACATTGCAATAGATAAACTAACAAGCTATCCTAATTACTCATATCGCAAAAGTACAGCTGCAAATAGCAAACTAAACCCGGAATAATACTGTCTCTCTCTATTTTCATAAAAACAAAAGGGAAGAGCTAGATACGAATTCGAGGAAGGGCTCGTCTCTATTGTTTTACGAAAAAACCGGTTGGTCAGGTAACTACCTGAAGTGAAACGACAATTACCGAGCGTGATTTGTTTAAAAAATAGTATTAATAAATATTATCTTGCTTAACTATAATAGTTAAGAAAAGATATTTTTTATTAATACTATTTTTTTCTTAACGCATTGTATAACTTTTCTTTACAACAGTACCAAAAACTGAAGGGTACCATAGCGGGACTTTTTGATAGGTATTTTAAGAGGGTGCCATACCGGGACCATACCATAGCGGGACTAACCGAAATTAATAATATCAGGTGCGTACGGGTTTATTACAAAAGCTTTTCAAATCAATCTACTTAACCCTTAATCTTCCGCCTAAGCAGACTTAACCTGTACTATATCGACAAGGCAGGAGTGCCTCGTAAATTCTCGGCCGTAAAATTTATAACACGTAAAGAAGGACGTAAATATCAGACAATGTTCAGGTGGGGGGTTGGGAGGTTGGTATATTTTGAAGTTATATCTGAAGGGTAATTTCGTCATTTAAGAAATGTTCAAATTATGATTCCAATCCAAGAACCTTATATACCTACTACTGGATTTTACACGTAGAACATTTTTCTGAAGAATAAAAATGACCTCTAGTCTTTGTTGTATCTCTTTCTTCGGGGTCACAATAATTACTGGAAGAAAGAGATGCAACAACGACTAGAGGTCATTTTTACTCATTTACTTTAATGTTCTACATGCAAACTCCAGTAGTAGGTATATATTATGGTTGTTTGTTCCAATCTAATGTCAATGTCATAAATGTCAATGACCGGAGATTGACGAAGCTGGTATAAATGGCGGGTACGGATGGAAGAGTTGGAAGGGGCCGAACTCAGCGAACGTTACCACAACTAAATTGCGGACGTTCTCAAAAAAGGTCAGGTTAAGAGCAACTTAAACAGACGATCATGTATGAGGAGGTTCAGCAGGACCGCAAGTGGAAATTTTTAGTTTCTGCCTACCCCAATGGAAAACAGGCGTAAAAATATAATAATAATAAAACAAAACTGTAAACATTTGGTGATTTTTCATTACGTTAAAAAAACAGGGAAGACCCACTCGGGAAGTGCATTCCCTATTTCAGCGGTACGCATGATAAAAGTGGACTTAACGCGTTTCGTTCGGATTTTTGGAATGTCCTTGTAGATTAATTGTTTGGCTTAGTTATTACTTAGCCACGAGCCCCTCAAGTTACAGTTGTTTCGTGTAAAAAATGCTGATATTCAATCGCATTTGATTAGAATAGCCCCCAACATAGTTGACCAAGATGAGCCGTCAACTCCCCATTCACTCTTTATTCCATCATATCAACCTTGATACAATCCATCTATCTTTTCTTTGGTCTCCCTTTACCCCTTCATCCCTCCAAATTCACATAGTTAAGTTGAAAAACAATCTTTTGGTATGTGGTGCGATGAGAATGCATAAAACGCATGTGCAACCCTCCACAGCAAAGAATTTCTTTCCAGCTTAAGAGTCCGCCGGACCATTAAGTGACAAATTATATTTATTAAATTTCCTAGGGTTCTTGAGTGGAGACCACGCACCAGAAAGCACAGTGTGGGACGACCTCAAACAAGATGGACGGACGACCTGGTAAAGGTCACTGGGAGTCGTTGGATGCAGGCGGTATATAACCGGTCCCTGTGGAAGTCTTTGGGGGAGGCCTTTGTTCAGCAGTGGACTTCTATTAGGTGATATGATGATGATGATGATGATGACATTTCCTAATGGAAGACCGCTGAGAATCAACACCGGAAAAAGACAGATAATCATGGTTTATTTTAAAGAATTGCCTAGTATCTTTTTGTGATTTTTTTGCATTTTCCATGCTAAGATTATTAAGTTATTTAATAGTAAAGGAAAAAATTCAATCGCGGGCAGGATTCGAACCTGCGTCTTCTGGTTTGATATACCAGACGTCACCATAAGACGTAAATTCAGAATGTGAAGGCAAAATTTCAATCATGCGGGTAGGGTTCGCGGTGGCTTAGAGGTCAGAGCGTCTGGTATATCAAACCAGAAGACGCAGGTTCGAATCCTGCCCGCGATTGAATTTTTTCCTTTACTATTAAATAACTTAATTGCCTAGTAGTAGGAAATATATGAGTTACAAATACAAGACGATATCTGAAATGATTGCCAGGTATAAATACCTAACTGATTAATATTTAACCCTAAACGCTACAAAAGTCGTTGGTCGTCTAAATTGGTCCTGTTTTTCGTAATTACTTTGGGACTTGGGACCAGTTAGAGGAAAAAGCTTTGGTGAAATTATTTTACTTGAACCGGAAAAATCGAGGAACATTTACATAATCAGTTGTATTTTGCTTTTGTAAAGATAGATGATTTTAATTAAAAAGTAAACATCGTAATAATAAAACATCATTTGTCTAGTGGTCCTAAACGCGACACGGTCCGATTCCCAGGGGGAGCAGTATCATTGGGTTTTCAATGATGTTTTCAGTAGCAGCACGGAGTTTAGATTTGTGTCTGGTTAAAGACAATACGCTTGCCTATTACATTTTACTTAAACGTACCGACGAACTGTAAGTGAACATTGGTACATCTCTGCCTAATCCTTCGCAGAATACAGGCGTGATGGTACTATGTTTGTTAATAAAAAAGCTGTGCTGAGGTTACGATGGTCGAGCTGATAAGAGTATAAAATATGCTGCTAATAACAGTTTTTTATTGTTAACCAAGTCAAAAAACACTGTTCCATCTCGGAGTCGAATCCTGAAGGTTATATTAAGCTGGCGGATTTGCGGCTATTAAGACCAAAGAAGTAAATTATAGATCTACTAGCTTTTGCCCGCGCCTTCGTCCGCGTGGAATAGTTACTTTGTTCCATATGAACTTTCATCCCCTATTTTATTCCCTTGGGGGTAGAATTTATCAAAATCCTTTCTTAGCGGATGCCTACGTGATAACATCTAACTGCATGCCAAATTTCAGCCCGATCCTTCCAGTGGTTTGGGCTGTGCGTTGATAGATCACAGTCACCTTTGAGTTTTATATATATAGAGATGTTGCCAACGATTAAAATCATAGATATTTTTCTTAATTAGTGGTGATAACGTTAAAAAAAAGCAATTAAAACTTCGCACTCTGTCTTTTAAATAAAAAGATTAAAGCTACTTAAGTAGTTTAACCGGATTTGCCTGTTTTTTTGTCGTTTCCTATGCAATTTACAAATAGTTAATTTTAGAATATAAATCTAAATAATCACATTTACGAGTATCGCGTTTACAGATGAATGATTTGTACTTAACGGATTTTAAGACTTAGATAATAAGTGGTGCATTTTCGGAGTCGAAAAACATATCTATTATATATGTACGTATTAACCAAATACAAATAAAGGAGTTTGTATTTAGTTTGAAGACTTGAGAACCTACTCTTTTTTTGAATTCGGTTAAAAATATTTTTTTTTATTGATTAAGTCGGCAAACGAACTGACCTGGTGGTAAATAGTCATCGCCGCTCATGGATACCTGCAACACCAAAGGAGTTGCTGACATGTTGCTGAACCTTAACAGTCCCTACGGACTGCAGACTGCCAGAGCCGCAGCAACCGACGAAAACTGGCTCTTACGTGCAAAAGTCGAAACACACACCAAGGTGCTTACACGATAGACTCCGACGTAGGGGTGGTCACCGGCCAGTCAGACCTCAAGAGGTTCTACCACCGAGCAAGTCAGATATTTTCACGCCTCTTACGGGATGCCTATCTGAAAGGCAGTGAGGAACAGTATTCTAACCCGTCCCCACACGGGGTAATTATCTTTGGAAAAACCGACAATCTCTGTATGTGTTTGCTTAGCAGAATTTCTTAAAATATTCCATCCTTTACATTGGCAATACACATAAATAAATCCTGTTATCACTTCAAAACATCGGAAAGCAATTCTGTACAAAGTACGAACTTATTTTAGGTCATAATCTCAAACAAGTTTGTATATCTATAAACAAGGCTGTATCTAGCGATTCCTGTGCCGACCGTTAGCCAAATCCGGTTCTACAGCGAAGTGGAACAGTCCTTGTTAATGCCATTGTACTAGCAATGTAGCTTGTTTCCGATAGCAATAAATGGAAATCGGGGTTTTCTCGGGAATTTAATCCTTATTTATGGGGTACATTACGTACATTTCAAACCAAAGCCTATTTAGGTATCTTTAAAGAATTCTTGCTTAAAATTATAGTAAAGCTGAGTCGAAAAAATATTTAGATTTGAAATTCGAATTGTTTACGACAGATCATTTTGAGTCTAAGATTGTTTTAAATTTCGAATGTAATTTTATTACTAGACAAGAGTTTGTCCGTTAATGATTTTACGTGATTTTGTGACTAAAGAAATAAATTGTTAACAATATAGGTAATTTGAACTTTTGAACTAAGATTATTATTGATCTAAGTGGTTTGCAATTACATGAGAGTGTATCATAAGTGTGCAAGAGAGAATTCATCGTGTTCGTGCCAGGTAGGTGGGTATTATAACCTAAAATATAAGTTAAATGTAGGACCGTATGTACCGAAATAAATCGTAATTCAAACACGATTTTTGAATTACGATTTATTTTGTTGTTACGTTTTTGTGGGCAATTCAAGCTCCGCCGGAACCCTAAGTAAGCCATTGCGAATAGCCGCGTGAGTCAGATAACTTAATTAAGTGTTCTTATGCAAAAATATCGAAATCAGTAAGGATTATTATCACGAATGCGGAACATTTACGAGCCACAGAGTATTAATATTAAAATTTACTACGTCAAAACCACTTGCGGACAACTTCAGACGAGCAGTGTTATTTTGGGGATACTGTACTAAGGTCATACTCATACACGTATCCAAACGCAATTTATATTTGGAGGAAAGGACTTTATAAATTAACTAGCGACCCGCCTGCGGTTTCACCCGCGTTGCTCCGCTCCTATTGGTCGTAGCGTGATGTTATAATATAGCCTATAACCTTCCTCGATAAATGGACTATCAAACACATAAAGAATTTTTCGATTTCAACCAGCGTTAGATTAGTGCTTTCAAATTTAAGTCCACTTTTATCATGCGTACCGCTGAAATATGGAACGCACTTCCCGAGTGAGTCTTCCCTGATAGATATAATCTGGGTGTCTTTAAATCACGAGTGAATCGGTTTCTTCTAGGCAAGCGCGCTCCATCGTAGATCGCAGTGTTGCTTAACATCAGGTGAACTGGCGGTCAAGCGTAAGCCTATCACGAATAAAAAAAAAACAAACAAACTCTTCAGCTTTATAATATGAATATAGATTTATCCTCAATTATCCAATGTCAAAAAAAGAAAACACAAATGGTCCTTAATCCTTCGAAAGATTAACGAAACTAATTGCTGGGTCGTTGACAGCTTAATGTTTTTTTATTGGTCAAAATTACGGCGGCAAATGCACGGCGCATTACCCTCCATATTTGAAATCTCTTTTCCGTATCCTGCAAAATGCACAGTAATTTCAATTTGAAGCGGTGTTATTGAGTTTTAGAATTAGGAATTTTTGAATTAGCTCTGTCCGGGTTTGTTTGTATGCTCCAATAGGCTCGCCCCTTGGTCGCCCCTTATTCCAAGGGATTTTAACAATACTCAGAAAACTGTAGAGCAGATATCTGGTATAAGATGATTTATTTGTGATACGAATAAAATATTTACTTACATGAGAAACATACGTTACAAGTAGTATCAGTTTGGATTTCCATGCTGTGCGTTTAGTGAAGGAAAAATTCCATCGCGGGCAGGATTCGAACCTGCGTCTCCTGGTTGGATACACCAGTTGGTTCGCGGTCACTAAACGCACAGCCTAAACTGCTGATCGTAGAGATCTGAAACTTGGAGGGTGTGTTCTTTGTATGACGAAGGCATCCGTTATGAAGGATTTTTGGAAATTCAACTTCTAAGGTGGTGGAAAGGGGGGTGAAAAGTTGTATGAAATTCTGTCATTTTTTAACGGGTCAAACCGCGGAGTACAGCTAGTAAGTAATATATCTGAAAAATTATATGCTAATCCGCATAATGATGTTGTGATTACTAATTAATTTTATACCGGATTTCAAAATATTTTTGAGGCACGAAATGCCCTTCATGGAATATTTATGGAAGGCTTTGTTACAAACAATTATCATTTTAATTAAACACCATTATTTTGATAAAATTGATGGCCATATAACTTTACCCAGTCAAAGGAAGGGAGGAAAACTTTTGGAGTAACGAGCTGACTCATCCATGCAATTTCCTTGAGGAAAATATATTTTTAATTAAGATTTTTTTCTTTAAAATACACTAAGGGACGATTTTTCCATCGCCAGATCACTTTAAAGGAGGATTAATTCGAATTTTTGACAGTTTTTATACAATATCTGTCAAATGTCAATTTTATTCCTCAGTTATAAGTTATCTGGCGATGGAATAATGCTATGTGTGAAACAGTTTTGGAAGTTTTTGCCTTTGATTTGATCGGATCTTTTGGTTTCGCCACCGACTTCCGAAACTGTTTCGCACATACCATTATTTTTTACGATTTCGAAGGCGGTTTTACTCTTTCTTAAAAGTTATTTTATTTCAACATTTTTAATAGCGAGTAAAATTTTACGTATTACCTAGATGACGTTATCATTTTATCATTTACTCAGTCGTTACTGGTTATTGTCATTTTGTTTTAAATTTTGTCATCAGATCTTGACCAAACTTTTATGGGACCACCTCTGAAGTATGACCTACCGATCAAAAAAAGAATCATCAAAATCGGTTCATAATTGACGGAATAATTGGGTAACAAACATACATACAACTAAAATCATACAGTCGAATTGAGAAGCCAATTTTGAAGTCAGTTGAAAAAAAAAATGAGTGAATCAATGATTTGATATTTTTGCAGTATCGGTGGTCTAACCAAATGGAGCGTCCTAGGATGGCCCGTGTTACTTTTTAGGTAAGTGATTATTCTGTTTAATATAAGAAGCTAGGAGTAATCATGATTAGCCCGGTTTCGGAACGGTTAAATTGGAACTGTTCACCAATTAATTACATAATTATAGAACAAGAGTAATGACGACCATTTTATTGACGACACGTTTGACGTAGCGGCTCAGCGATCGTCTTCTGCGTTACGTGTTGTAGGTTCGCTCCCCTCACTGAGCAAAGCACTGATCTACAGGAATTTGTTCCGGGTCTGGGCGTTTGTGTATGTGAGAATTTGTGTTTGTAAACGCACCAACGATACAGGAGACAATCCTAGTGTGGGGCAAGGATTTTTTTAAATATACGTATAATGAAAGAGTTTATAATCTTGTCAGCAGTTTTTATGTTTAGGCTAAATTCAGACTCTACTGTACTGAAATATTTGTCCCTGGTATTGGCACCTCTATACCAAATGTACAGTAAAATTTGGCCTAAAAACGGAAGTATACGGAATAATAATTTATTTTATTATTAAAAATGACCTTGCTCTTGACCTCAATCTTACCTCTGGGGCAAAGATGTGGGAAGCGAGCACATCAGGGTACGGGTCTCCTCTCAGAATGAGAGGGATTAGGCTATAGTCCATCAGGCTAGCTTAGTGCGGATTGGCAGACTTTACACGCCGTCGAGAAAATCTCTTAGGCATGCAGAATTCCTCGTGATTAATTTCTTCACCATTTAAGCGCGTGATAATTAACTTTTAATACTTATATGAATTCGAAGATATAGAGGAAAAACTCTTCAAAATGGTGCAAAATTCAAGTAGAATTTTCGTTTCTTAGTCGGACTTGCGGTTATGCGGTTGCCGGTTCGAAACCCACCCATTACACTACCGACGTGAACCCACCCGTGACACAAGCATTTAGCTTAACACGAGGGGTTAACAAGAATACTAGTAATGTGCGACACACATTGTTAATAAGCTTTTTTCTTTAAAAACATTTTGGAAAGGTGGATATTTTAAATCTTATGAAACAACGACACATACATACAAAGGCGCTTTGTTTTCTTCAATTCCGTTAGTACATAGCGTGACAAATACTGACTAAGCCAAGTAAGCGAAAGTTTACATTAAAATTCGTACAGCAGTTTTTAAAGAATGTGCGAAGAATATAATTTTGCTTGTTTGCCAATATCATGCGTTGAACATGTACCTACGTAGGTATTTACATATATTCACGACTTTCCTTCAATTAAGATAATCATCTACGAGATAGGCTTGACCTAGTATGGAAACCACAGGAAATATAAATCTCCATACAACACTTATCCTTATAATTATCCCATAATGTCTTGTATATTCTTGGATGTTGTAGAATATTATAATTAAAAGGCGCTGATACGATAGAAAATTATAATACTTGTAATACAGTCAAGAGATAGCTTAAAGGTTCTGTGTTCTTCTTATGATAGTTCGTTAAGAGTCCGGCGGACCGAATTTCTCTTGCAAACGTAATACCGAAATAAATAGTAATTAAAACACAATTTAATCAAACTCTGTTATTATTCGGATTCCGATACCGTTAATCTATGTTTCTACTTTACCATTTCGTCCAAAATTATATATATTTGTAAGTGAATGCAAATTTTGTTAACTTTACCAAGTTTGGAACGATTTTCCGGTCTTTTATTTCTAATGAAGTAGTAGTAGACGAAATAGTACCGTAGGAACCTAGATTAACGGTATCCCCATCTGATTAATAACATAATTTATGGGCTAAATTTTGTGGGCAATTCAAGTTCCGCCAGACCCTTATGACTGTTTCTGAATACATTCAAATTTGATTAAGGAAGAGAATAAGTCTATGGTAAGAAACATTAAAGACGCGTTCTTCGTTCTAAAAACAATAATTATATTGTTAAGGATGCGTTCGTAATAACATGTCTTAAGTATATTTTTGGTTAGTAAAGTAACACATAAGATACCATCACGCCTGTATTCCGCGAAAGGATAGGCAGAGGTGTATTAATATAATTATATTAAACACAACGTAAGCGTTGTTTCGCCGAGTGAGTGAGTGAGTGAGGTTACCGGAGGCCCAATCCCCTTTTAAAAGGTCGGCAAGCCACTTGTGACTCCTCTGGTGTTGTGGGTGTCCAGGGGCGGCGGTAGTCGCATACCATCAGGCGATCCGTCTGCTCGTTTGCCCTTATATCCCAGAATAAAAAAATATGTACACCCACAGTTCGCTGGTGTGCAAACGACTGTCTCATTAGTCTAGTAGTCCGAATCGCGACTGATACAATAGAAGTCCTGGGTTCAATTCCCAGGTCGAGCAATGTGTTATTGGGGTTGCTATGATACGTACCCCTATTTATATTTGATCTAACTTCAGTAGGTCTGCCTAAGTCGTCGAAGGATTATGGGCGTGATGATATATTATGGAAAAGTCTTCCCCTCAAAAATGGATACTTATAAGAGATATTGATAGAATGTTTTGACAGTATTAAAAAAAAACCGTTTGGATACACGTTGTCATCGTATGATAATTAAATATTCATGTAAACAGAACAGGTGAATCACAAAAAAAGTAATGACTCATAATTCCATTAACGTTTTGGTTATTAAAAAGATTTACACTACCAACATTCATAAAATGTTAGCATTAAATTATAAGTAAACGTTAATAAAAACTAACCAAAAAGTGAAATAGAAAATATATTAATCTATTATTTATTTAAAAAATACACACCTCTTTTTCACACAAAAAAAATCACTTAAATTTCGAATGTGCTACGTTCGCGCGCGTGCGTCGTGCGCCGGCGCAGCTTCGCACTGCGCAGCATCCCCGGCTAGTGACCCCGCCACGATCAACGTATCTACATAGAGTTGATGATACCGATCGATGACAGGTTTGTGGTTTTATTAATTAAGTTCTGCAAGGATAATAAATTAAAAATATAACCAATTTTGCATAATATATCACTTGGTTATTAGAATTTTACGACTTTTATTTTTAAAATTTATTTTTTTATTAAGTATGTGTCTACTTTCCTAAAAATTATTTCTACAAATATTAATGTATAGCAGATTTCTACAGCGAATCTGTTTTTAGATTTTCTTACTAGAACTATGATTTTGGTATTACTTGGATGGACCTGTCAAAATTTTACAAGAAATTCAAGATAATTTTACATGTCAATTTTTTGTATATACTTACTCGGTGGCGCACAGTGGGCTGAAAATCGGCTTTCATAGACTTAGGGATTTCAATTTGTAAGTGCCGGATTTTTTGCCGGATATCGCTTCTATTAGTTATTACTATATTCAAAAATGACACCCGACTTAATTCTGCACAAAAACGAAGGAATTATAATTTTTTTAAGAAAAAATTGTATGAAGCTGGTATTAAAAAGTTAATTATCTCGTAAACAGCAAGGAAAACCGTAATATCCTTACAGGTGGTTATAGTACTAATTATTTAAGATTTTTTGACATATGTCATATAACGGTTATCGCTGCTAATTTTTTTTAAAAAATCGTCAATATATTTTTATTTATTTTTACATATGAAAGGGTTCCTTTTAGTGAATGAATTAAGCACATTGTTAATTATGAAGGATGTTATTGACCCAAATATTAAGAATATATAAAACAAGAAAAATATAGAAAAAAAAATCAAATATTAAACATTTTCCTTATCACTCTCGTTGTCGGACTCCAATTCTGAGTCAGAATCCAGATTGGATACATCTATAAACTCGAACTCACTTTCCTAAAACTGAATCAAGTCGAGAGTTTCATCAAAAAAGGTCTGCTTTCTCTTGGCATCTAATTTAGGCCTTTGTGCACTTAGGAAAGGATCCGAAGAAACAACAAGCATATTTAAAATATCTTGATTAGAATCTTGCCTGCTTCTTTTCCGCGAATGATGTTCCCGGAACCTCCTAAAATCTTTGTTTCGAGACTCTGAGGCTTCTTCCGAGAGAGTCCCAATCGGTACAATATCATTTTGCTAGATTATGTCAGCACCGTGAATTAATAATTTATGTACGGTTGAGGACATGTAGTACCAATCGTACAATTCCACATAACTACTTTTCAGCTGTTTTGCGGGCAAAATCTTTAAATTTTATGACGTCGATCTTCTCGCCAGATGTTATTGCTTGCAAAATCACAGCAAATCTTTTAATAAGATCTTCGTCCATCCCGGTAATAGCTGCGGTTTTATTGGGAAACTCGAAAAACTTTCTAGCGGTATTCCTGTCATTGGTAGTTCCAGAGCCTTGTTTTACAATATCAATCAACAGATTGAGCTGATCTTTGAGTTTATTTTGTATAATCTTTTTTCTGTTCTGCAACATTTCTTTGTCCTCATTACTTCTCGCTGCCCACCGTATGAAGTCGAGCCTGTACGCAATATCTAGCAGACATTCCATACAATTTATACGTGCGTGTAGGGATGACAAGCCAAATTTGTATATGTCAGCACACACAGTCTTTGATGTTACAACATCTAAGCGGTTCATTTCCGTAGGTTTTGCTAGACACAAGTAGCACGATGCATTTGATCTGGCCTCTGAAAGGTACGTGCAGACTTTGGCGTCGATCATTGTCATCATTAGTTGATGAGTTACCATGTTATTATTACTGCACTGTGTGGGGATAAGGGCCTGAATTTCATCATCCATTTGTTTTTTGAGACCAATGACTACTGATTCGCTCTCTTTTAAAAAAGTAAACTGAACTGGACGACAATACAAAGTTGAGCATGGTTTTGGGTTCGTCCATACAGTGTTATCTCCATCAGTCAGTTTTAGTGGCACCAAAGAGGTCATGAAAATGCTTGCATCATCTTGCTCGCCCTCCATTTTCTGCTTGTATCGGCTTTGGTTGGAAGCACCATCAAATCCCCACTTGGATATCAGCTTTAGCCGCTTATCTTGCACATCGGCATAGTCAGGAAGACTTTGAAGGATCCTCGTCACCGTGATGTCAAGTAAAGCTTGAAGTGTAATCCTAGCCGAGGAATCCGTAACTGTCACAGATTGCTTCGGAGGGTAGCAATCAAGCTTAGTTTGTTGCACTTTATAGTAGGATGGATAAATATCCTTAGCACCTTCACGAATGGCAGCCTCTCGCAAAGTAATATATTAACTGCCAGTTTGACAGTTTTAGTGAAAGAAGCAATCCAAGCGCTTTCTCTGGTGTAAATATGACTGTTTTCACTGGTTTCTTAAGCGTTTCTTCTAATCACTTATTTTCAGACTCACTAGAAGACTAAAACTCAGTTTGCATTGATAAATATCTAGCTCAAACATAGTTGTGTAAGTGTGGATGCAGTATAAACCTCTGAATTCTTTCTTCCTTCTTCTTTCTTTCCTTCGGGAATATAGGGGTGATGATATTTTATGTTACGTGTTGTTAAAAGTCTGTGTACCTCAACTTAAACGCTAAAAGGAATCGTTTCATGTGTAAAAATAAATAAAAATATTTTGACGATTTTTAAAAAAAAATTAGCAGCGATAACCATTATATGACATATGTCAAAAAATCATAAATAATTAGTACTATAACCACCTGTAAGGATATTACGGTTTTCCTTGCTGTTTACGAGATAATTAACTTTTTCATACCAGCTTCATACAAATTTTTCGTAAAAAAATTATAATTCCTTCGTTTTTGTGCAGAATTAACTCGGGTGTCATTTTTGAATATAGTAATAACTAATAGAAGCGATATCCGGCAAAAAATCCGGTACTTGCAAATTGAAATCCCTAAGTCTATGAAAGCCGATTTTCAGCCCACCGTGTGGCGCCGGCGTTTTGAGCTCTGAGAAAAAACACCGAAACAAACTCTGAGAATTTGTTTTTAATATCAAAAAATCAGGTATCCTAATAGTATGTTAGTATCACAATATCAATATAGTATATATTTTTTTACTTATCACCTGCGTACATATTCTACAAATTCAATAATATAATTTATTCACAGTAGGTAGACAGAAGTGGAACGAAATCATTTTCGAAGATTTTTTATCTTAGGTACTCTAGTATAATTTTAAATATATATAAGACTCCTTTATTTTTACGATTTTATTACCTACTACATAAGCTAATGTTAAATGTAATTACCCCAACGTTGCGGAAAGGTACAAAATGGTAATGACCAATGTGGTATTAACAGCTCTAGTGTTGGAAATCAACAAACAGTTGGTTGGTTCATTGACCAAGTATTAGCATTCAGGTAAAATTTAGTCGTTTTACATTTTAGCGGTGGCCACCTTAGATTATCGCGAAATTATCGAAGGTTGCCGTTTGTCGAAATCTTTTGTTTGTGCTAAGTATCCAAACTAAACTTAAACATTCAAAAAATACTATTTTGTATATCGTTGTTTAAAAAAAAATTATATTTTAAAATTATTAACGTAAATTTGATAACAGTTTATAATGTTCAATGTAAGTAAGTGATTGGGGGTGCTAATAAGTGTATGTAATTAGGTACTTAGTACTATACCTACGTGTAAACGGAACACATAGACAAACAATGACTTAACAAAATGTTAAGGACAATTGTTTTGGCTTCTATTGCTCTTATAAAGACCATTATCTCCTATGTACAGACAACGGCCAGTTACAATTTTATTATATTAGGACTATTAAAAAATAGCGTTTTCTCCTAGGATTTTATTGCTAGGATTATATCCTGGGTGTATTTACATCGAAAAAACAACCAACCCTGAAACAACTACTTATTTGTAGGCCTGAGGCCATTTATGCCGTGCAGCAATCGAATCCGCGACCTGCAGCACAACAGCAGATTTCTTAACTACACCAATCTAACCGTCAAAGTCACAGTAAACATGTTATGCTTAACTAATAAATATCCTAGAAACGTTATCGACACTTAAGTATTTAATATGACATTAACCTCGATTTTCATACGTCATCATATTCATAGTACAATCAACATCATGGTATCCAAAACTGTCAAATTTCTTCAATCAATTTTCGATTTAATCTTCAAACAATAGTGTTTAATATGCATTGGGGAAATTTGATAGTTTGTGGTAACTTTATGTGCTGGTGTCCGTACCTACATATACCGTAACTTTGTAGTTTGATCGTGGCATACTTTAAATCTGTATTTAATTGGTTCTTAGAACTATCATGATGGAAGACCATCTATAATAATCGTAGTAGGACATAGGGAGGAAAGGATAATAGGATAGTTAATTGAGACTTGATTGATTGTTGTTGGTCAGCACAGTATGTATTCCATATTAGCGACTTGCCCGTTCTTGAAAGGCCTAGCGTGATATTATATAGCCTATGACCTTCCTCGATATATGGACTATCCAACACAAAAAGAATTTTTCTATTCGAACTAGTAGTTCCTGAGATTAGTGCGTTCTACCAAACAGACTAACAAACTCGTCAGCTTTATAATATTAGTTTATAAGACTAGTTTCTGTTGCCCGCAGTAATTTTACTTAGGTTCTAAAAGATTAACATATTATAAGTCCGATTCTAGGCAGCGTATCAAGATGAACCATGCACCAGATTTTAAGTTAGACCTCTAGTAATACATCGATGAAAGATGCATTCAGTTCCATGCAGTAGTTTTTGCGTGATGCGCGTACAAACATACAGACAGACCGACAGACAGACTGAAAAAAAATCTAAAAATTGTTATTTTGGCTTCTGTTGCTCTAATGAAGACCTATTTGTTATTATTTAAGAGTCCGGCAGACCGAATTTCTCTTACAAACGCAATACCGAAATAAATCGTAATTCAAACACAATCAAATTCTGTTATTAATCGGATTCCAATACCGTTAATCTAGGTTCCTACTCTACCATTTCGTCCAAAATAATTCACTGGAAATAAATGTGAGCGAATGCAAATTTTGATAAGTTTGGAATGATTTTCCGGTCTTTTATTTCCAGTGAAGTATTAGTACTATCCAAATCCGAATAATAGCATAATTTGATAGAATATTGTCTGGATTACGATTTATTTCGGTATTACGTTTTTGTGGGCAATACAAGCTCCGCCGGACCCTTAATATGAACCGATTTTGTTTTTGTTGATAGGTTCTATTCATGAGGAACGTGGTAATAGCTAGTTATAATCAAAAAAGTAAAATTTATAAGTTTATATGTAGAAGTTACTAAACACTAAACTGCTTCGTTAGCTTAGTGGTCCTGATCGCAACTGCTGCCCTAGAGGTCTTGGGTTCGATTCCCAGGTCAAGCAAAGTTGTGTTATTGGTTTTTTCTATGAAATTCTCAGTAGCAGCTAGGAGTTTGGAGTCTGTGCCCGGTTAATGGCAATAAGCTCGCAAATATACCGGCGAAATGTGGGTGTTCATTAGTACGCCTCTGCTTCACCTCTCGGAGAATAGAAGCGTGATGGTATGTTATGTTATTTATGTAGCGGTTACCTCCAAAACTAATGACCTAATCCGAACCCAATTCTGAAAGTTTTTTATTTGATAGGTAGGTAATAACATTACCTAGGCAATAGGCTATATTATGTTTTATTGTGATTACGCACACAATGAACGAACTTGCGGGCGAAAGCTATATAGAGTGAAGTTTACCAATGATTTTCTCCTTTGGAAATTAACTAGGGCAGGGCTTTGAGTACCTCGAGAGTTATAGCAAGCCCGCATATAACTTAGTAATAATATTTGTCGTACGCTAGAGTTAGAAAGCGCATAAATTTAATTACACACACTATTATGTTAATTATGGGGGTTCATCCTTACTAATATTATAAACGTGAAAGTTTGTGAGTATGGGTGTTTGTTACTCTTTCACGCCAGAACGGCTGAAGGGATCTGGATGAAATTTGGCACAGAGATAAATTATAGTCTGGAATAACACATAGGCTTTTTATCCAGGTCGGACCCAATTCTGACGTCTACATAGACAAAGTCACGGGCAGAAGTGGGTAATAATTTGACGAAACGTTTAGCGTAGCGTCTGAGCGATCGGCTTCTTCGATCCCCACACGGAGCCAATATTAGGATGATCTACAGGTAGTTGTTCCGGGTCTGAGCGTTTGTGTATGTGAGAATTTATGTTTGTAAACGCATTCACGATATAGGAGTAAATCCTAGTGTGGGGCAACTTTTTAAAAAAATGGAACTATTGTGATTGGGTGATAGTGATCACTGACCATCTGGTGAACTACTCGCTTGTTTTTTTATTTTTTTATTCGTGATAGGCTTACGCTTGACCCCCAGTTTGCCTGATGTTAAGCGAGACTACGACTTTATTTCCCAAAAATAAAATGTATTTTATGTTAATTATTGCAGCTCATAGACACCTGCAGCACCAGAGGAGTTGTTGTAGCGTTACCGAGCCTTAAGGGTATTACATTACCCAATGACCTTGAGGAGTTAATCTTTGTTAGTCACGGGCATTGCGGGGATGCTTCACGCGGGGTGCTAGTGAGGTTTCGGGTATTTCTTTATTATTTCAAAATATTCAAAGAAATAAAATCATTACAAATTGTTAATTACGTCATTATAATTTTTTTGGTATAAAATTCATGAGTAACTATTAAGCTGTTATGGAGAAAAAATACAAATCAGGTTAAAAAAGGTCTATTTACTTCAATTATTATCCAAAATTGGGGCAAATTTATAAACATTTTAAACAATACAATTTGTTTGTGTTGACCTTAAGTACCTATAACATATATTTTTATATGGCAAACGCACATAAGGATTCCACTAGAAACTTCTTAAAAGCTAGGGTGTCTTTTGGATTTGTGCGATGTCATGCCGTTAAGAGTTCCTATGAATTGCAAACTGCCAGAACCGCAGCAAGCGAGGGGGAACTGGATCTCATTCGTAATAGACGACGTACATACCAAGTTGATATACGACTGTCTCCGACGTAATGGTGGTTGCCAGCCAGTCAGACCCCAAGAAGTCTTACCGGCGAGCTAGTCAGATATTTTCTCGCGTCTTACGAGATGCCGATCTGCATGTAAACCGTCTAGACTCTACATAATTATTATATACATAACATACATAATCAACCACATTCAAATTCGGTCAAATTACTGTTAGATAAATTAAATTCAAAAATTAAAATAATAAGTTTTTATGCTATATTTTAACTTTATATTGTAACGTGTAATCTGATGTATACTATGTTCCTGTAAACAGTAATACGAGGAAACGACTAGGATAGGTTTCAAAAGCTCCCACTTTGCGGACAAAATGAAATGCGTACCTTATTTTTGTAAAATGAGATTCATTAGTGACATGTTATATTACAACTAGAGAAATAAAAACCTTCTGATTTTGATTCTGATATGTTCCTGTAAAATTTACGACACGAGATATTCATCTCTAGTGCGAAAACTACTACCGGCTGTCGACGGGTGGATTTGAATCATCAATCCCGGGGAGTATTGTGTTCTATATTATTCATGTTATCCTGGTTACGAGTGCACACTACTTATCACAATATTACACTGCTCACTGGTGTGGGCTACGTCAATTACACACCGGCACATGACGTTATGTCTCCTTTTGCTTGACAATATCGTGGAAACAAAATCGATGACGTACAATCTTTGGCCCAGAGCCCCAGACATAATAAAACACTAAAAATTACTTTACATATCATTAATTATCATCTACATCTTCATAACTCGTAACCAATTACTTATTTCTACTTCTATTGTTCTAAATAATCTGAGTCCTACCCACTCAGATAACTTATTAAACCTAAAATAAATATCTTAAACTTTGATTATATATTACAATAATAATAAAGGTCAATGTACTCAAAATCCCTCAGCTATAATACGCAACGCTGGCCTAGTGCGGGTTGGCAGACTTCACACGCCGTCGAGAAAATCTCTCAGGCATGCAGGTTCCTTCACGATGTTTTCCTTCACGGTTTAAGCGCGTGATAATTAATTATTAATATTATCTTTTGGATATAAATGTTTGGCAAATTGCTGGTCCAGCTCCACAGGATGATGTCTTGGATAATTTTAATGTAGACAATTTGACGACGAATTTCGACATTATAATAATATATATATTAAAATACCATTTGTCAGCATAATTATTTAATTGAACATACCATACAATATACGAGTATATACACATTATGATAATAATTTGATGTATTGATTGAACTAATATGGTATAATTTCCTAATTAGTATACCTACTGTACTTACTTAGACGGCACGTTTGGCGTAGCGGCTGAGCGATCGGCTTCTATGTTACGTGTTGTGGGTTCGATCCCCACACGGAACAAATATTTGTATGATCTACAGGTAGTTGTTCCGGGTCTGGGTGTTTGTGTAAGTGATAATTTGTGTTTGTGAAATGCACCCACGATACAGGAGAAATTCCTAGTGTGGGGCAACGTTTTTATAAAAACAAACAAACAAACAAAAAACTGTAAAGTGTGAGGATCGTGCAGATATTGATGTAACAATGTGTGTAAGTATATTTATCTATAAAAATATTGCGCCCGCGGTCTGAGCTTGTCATACTCACTTAAATGTCCTGCTGATGGTGGGGTTGTGTGTCGGGTCGATTTATTTCCTACAATATGGTTGAGTCGAACCACGCCGATACACACGTTATGCTCGTGAACGGGTGCTGTCTGTCGGGACTGGTCAGCTCTTACTTGCTGTGGCAATCCCTTTATTTCTAAATATAACACTTTTACTGAATAAATCTTACACATCAAACTGCATAATTGTCAAACTATTTTAAACAAAGTTGTAAAGATTAATATTGTAATCATGTTTTTTAAAAGAGTATCTATAGAGTTTCTTGCCGGCTCTTCTCCATATGACCCACTTTTTAGAACCCAGCAACTTATTTGACTTATCAAAAGTACCTTTTTAATGGTCTAATTGAAATAAAACATTTTGACTTTTACTCCATACAAAAATAATGTCAAAATCCTATCTCCAGTAAGCAAGTCTATCGATGGATTTGTTATTGGGACCGGCCATTAATGTATACTCATACTCGTGCAAAAGGATAAGAAATAAAATTAAAAAGAATATTTTAACAAACAAATTTTTATTATCTAAAAACAAAATTTCCTCAAACTAATTATGTACTGTATGAAAAATTTCCTCATCATTACTGTCATCGTGTTTCACATTATCGACAGCCCTGTCAATCTTTTCACCATGGTCGTGAATATTATCATGTTTATGAAAGAAACTATGAATACCATTAACAATACCTTTATGGAAACTATGAATATATTCTTTGATACCTTTAAATATACCGACAACTTTGTTCCCACTGACTTGATTAACTTTGTCATCGAATTCAGCGTTAATATGTAATATGCTTACACGATTCTTTTTGGTTTTAATATTTTCTTCTGTCAGTTTATCTTCATCGGTTCCATTTTTAGGGTTAGCAAAGTTTAGAAGTGGTGGTCTGGATGTGTAATTAGTTACTACAGGGCCAGCTGGGGTTCTATCATCCGGTATATCTGAGACTATTTCTGTTACTTCATATTGTGAGTAAGGTGGGAAGGAATTAACTGCATTCGAATTTTCTGTAGCTAGACCTTCTTTATCAGTATCAGGATTCTTGTCACCTGTAGCATTTATTTGTTCTGTTGGTTCTAGAGTTAGATTATTATCACTTATTATTCTTCTAATATAATTGCCTCTTCTGAAATATTCGATTCCTTTTATATCCGGTGAATCCTTTGAAATTTCTGTATCGAATTTTATAATATTGTCAGGATAATAATTGTCTTTGTACTTTATTGTGGACCCATGATATGAGTCGATGGAGTCGTGTGCTAAGATTTTCGTCAAAAAAACCTGTAAATAAACAAAATAATATAAGACAATTATGTATGCGGTAAAATTAGAGCTTGTGTATGTTATTTAGGAAAAAAAAGACAGGAAATTTTCCAAGGCTTAAGAATATTGCACACTGTTTTTTGCATTCAAAACCTACAATAACAACAAAAAGTAGTAGAAACTAAGTTCTTCACTAAAGTAAACATGGAATTGATTTTTTTTCTTCGTTCAGTGAGAACCTTACATCAATAGCAGCTAGAACCGACCAGTAAGGAATACAGCTACACAGTTACAATTTATTGTCCCATTTAGGCCTATTGTAAATACTTATAATTATAAACTGCCTTATTAGTTTAGTGATCATATGCAGTACTGCTATTAGAGGTCTTGGGTACGACTCCCATGCCGAGCAAGGTGTTGTTGGATTCTTCTTTGAAACTCTCAGTAGCAGCTCGAAGTTTGGTTTGGATTATCCGGTTAATGGTAATAGTCTAACCCCCTATTATATGGGATCTAAAGTTACCGACGAACTGTGGGTGTACATTAGTACACAAAACCCTTCGGGGAATACAGGAGTGATGATATATTTTATGTGTTTTATTCTTAGTTATAAAATCATTAACTGAAAGTATTTTAATGATTTTTTCTATCTACGATTTTCTCAATGAAATCAGTTTCTTAAATTTTCAATACCCATATTCCTAGGTTTCTAATTTTTCAGGTATCAAAAGCTACAATATTGTAGTTCGTATACATGTAGTTATTATTTTTGGAAGATGAGCTAAGAGTGGTTCGGCTCCAATCCTTTCATCGTTAAGGTGAATAACATTTGGAGTTCGCTCAAGAGGTATTGATTGAGGTATTATAACTTCGTAAGTGATTATTGAAGACGATCTTGTACCTCGCACGTCACGACTGCTATTTTTTTCTAGTAAAGTAACACTGGTTAAGTCGTGACATTGATGTAATATGTACCTATAAAGATGGTCCTTTACATTGGGTAATGTAAAAGAAAAAAGACCCACTCGTAACACAAGCATTTAGCTTAGCACGAGTAATGTACGACCCACATTTCTAGTAAGCATTTAAAAAAATAAGTATTAGTCGGCGAACCAATTGCCATTAATCGGGCACAACCCAATAACACTGCACTTGCCTGGGAATGCAACCCATGATATGTGACGTAGCAGTCGCATATATATATATATATATTTATATATTTGTATATATATATTTTTTTAAAAACGTTGCCCCACACTAGGATTTTCTCCTGTGTCGTGGGTTGTACTAAGTAACTACCTGTAGATCATACAAATATTTGCTCCGTGTGGGGATCGAACCTACAACACGTGGCGCAGAAGCCGATCGCTCAGCCGCTACGCCAAACGTGTCGTCAAATAAATTATAATAATTATTGAAAAAATATTTTACAATTTGCTTAATACCTAGCTCGAGGTACATAATTTGTAAAGGCGTGCAAATCTATTCAACCCTCCTAAACCAGGATACCCTGTGTCTTAGGAGTCAGTGTTCTACTGTCGCTTGGACTTTATCTAACCCATTATCAAGTAAACAGTAGTAAACGCTTCTGTACAATGTTTTTATACCTACGTGCAATAGGTTTTATATCTATTTGTAGGTTAATCAATAAATTGGTCCTTAGCGCCACAGTCCTTTGAATCCCGAAGGACCAAATAAATTATATTATTATAAACTACACTTACCAAACAAATAAGTAATGTAATAGACATTTTCCAAACACTACTCTAGACTACACAAGTTCACAAACTAAACTGAACTGAAAAAACTGAATTCATTCACAATAAATTCGTTTTCGGGCAAAAAATGCGGGTTTTATCTGAGAATTAATTGTAGAAATTCACTTTTCACTTTAGTTAGGGAACACCGACTGAGGTCGTTTAACGTTTTTATAAGTCGTGTCATGAGTCAACATGCGCATGAGTCTAAAGGTGACGTTTCAACGCACACGACTATTAAAACGGAACTTATTAGGTAGGTACTCAGGCACCTCATTCCCAACTTTCCACAAATCTCAAATAAAACACTATCGCTTTTATTATTACACAACTAATTAAATTCACTAATATGTTAATATACTTGCATTAAACTGTAGAACAAAAATAACCTTGTTAATTTACCTACTTATACTTTTTAATTTTTTAAGATTTGCGGAAATGATTTAAGTGCGCGATGAGGTGGGGGTGAGTTTAAATTTAAATCTAGCACTAATTACGTTCGAACATGTTAAAGATAGTTATAATAATGTTAAATTAAAAGCAGTTAAGATCAATGATGATAAAAAATCGTTTAAAAAAACTTTCATAGCTGACCAATTGAGTGGGTCGGAAATAAAAAACAACACTTTTTTTAAATTCACATTGAAGTTTTTGTTGTTACTAAAAACTGCGTTGTTAATTTTGACAATGTCGGCATTGATACTGGATTTACTCGTAGTACCTCTGCTACCGAGGAAAATAATTGAATAACTGTTTGGGTCTCATCATTGAATTTGTTTTTTAGTTTGTTTCTATGTGCACCTATAGCTGACTAGCACATAATTTAATACTTTTTTGGAAAGCTGTCATGAAATTGATTACTACTATTTAGGTACCAGTGAATATTCAATTTTCGACGGATACATTTGATATAAGACAGTTACTATTGTCTGTAATATTAGTTAATTCGAGAAATTACAGTATTGACTATTATTCTCTATCCGTTTCAATTACTAACCTTCGTTCTCAAACCTTATTTTGTCGTTTCTTATATCATAAGAACTTACATCTGTTTCGTGTTAGATATCCGATTATATTGTTCACCTGGAAGACATGCCACCATAATCATTATCATCAGCTTCTATATTATAAGCTCCTATTTTATGTCATTTTTCCTGTTTTGTGGTTAAATGGTTGAGGTCCAATATTATTAATTTGTCTACTATGAAAATTGAGAATTGTTTGTTGTATTGTAATATTGTCTTTTTACGTCTTATTGTTTGCTCTTTAGTAATTTTAATTTTAAACTGTACATCGCCTTGGTTCTTAACTGTAATGTCGTGCATGTTTATTCTAAATAAATATATTATTGTGTCGCATGCATGTAACCACACCTTAAATTTCACTACAAAAAATGCATAACTTCGCAGCGTGGGATTGCAACCGGGAAATCCTTTAGTTGGAGTCAAATTTGTTTTATTCCTTTGTTGTAATTCTATATAAATGACCTCATTCATGGGCTTGGAAGCGACTGGGTCAGTAAACTGTTCCTCTTCAACCTTGACTCCATCATAAACATTGTGATTTTCTTACATACCATCCCACGTGTAATCCCCGAATGGTTAGACAGACATGTAAGTACTAATGTAAACCCACAGTTCGCGCGTATGTTAAGGTCCCATGTAATAGTGGACGAGCATATTGCCAATAACCAAGCACAAATCCAAACTCCGAAGTGCCATTGAGGATTTCATAAAAGATACCAATATCATTTTTCTCGACATTGGAATCAAACCCAGGACCTCTAGCATAGCAGTCGCGCTCAGGACCACTAGGTTAACAAACCATAAATCTATAACCATTTTTATTAAGCAGCAGTGACAGCCTAGTGGTACGATCGTTGGACTGCCAAGTCAAAGGTCTCGAGATCGAATCATTGTCTTTTCGAAGTCATGTGCGTATTTATATTGAATTATCACACGCTTAAACGGTTAGGGGAAACATCGTGAGGAAACCTGCATGCCTGAGAGATTTTCTCGACGCCGTGTGAAGTCTGCCAACCCGCACTAGGCCAGCGTGGTGGACTATAGCCTTGTCCCTCTCATTCTGAGAGGAGACCCGTGCCCAGTAGTGGGACAGTATAATGGGTTGATTATGTATTTTTTTTTCTCGAGGTACCTAGATAAATATAAAATGCTTTCACTCTTCTTTATAAAACAAAAGAAAAAGAATGATTTTTCGTGTTTCATAGGTTAATCCTTAATATAGCCCACTAGCTTTATTTTTCCTAGTCTTAAAATTATGAAAAAACGGTGCGATCGAACTCTCTAGAAAATTCGACCATATAATCCATCTTAGTACAAAGGAAGTCACGGTTCTTGGATGACATATTTTCAAGGTAAAATTTCACCTCTTGTAATAAATTATGTTTATCACTCTTTCCTTGACAAATTTTTCCTTAAGGCACTGAATTAATCATCAGCCCATTATATTACATTATTGAATATTGCATGCTAAAATAGCAGAGTATAGTGACACAAAAAATGTTCGTTCTTTGATAAATTTATGTATTTACCAACATATTGACTTACTAGCTTTTTGCCCGCGACTTCGTCCGCGTGGAATAGTTACTTTGTTCCATATGAACTTTCATCCTCTATTTCACCCCTACATAGGTCGAAATTTATCAAAATCCTTTCTTAGGGGATGCCTACGTCATAACATCTACCTGCTTGCCAAATTTCAGCCCGATCCCTCCAGTGGTTTGGGCTGTGCGTTGATAGATCACTATGTCAGTCAGTCAATCACCTTTAAGTTTTATATATATTTAGATATTCGCAATAAACGATTGAAATTGAAATTGCAAATATATTATTCCACTATTGGACACGGGTCTCTCCTCAGTTTTTTTTTGAAGTTTACTAGCAATGTCGGTCGCACATTATTAGTATAGTTGTTAAGAGTCCGGCGGACCGAATTTCTCTTACAAACGTAATACCGAAATAAATCGTAATTCAAACACAATTTAATCAAATTCTGTTTAGGTTACAAACAGTTACTGTGGGTTGACGTCGGTAGTGCAATAAGTGGGTTTCGAACGGCACCCACATGATCGCAAGTCCGACGCCCTAGCCATTAGCCTACCGCCGCATGAGACGAGTTAGGCTATAGTCCACCACGCTGACCTAATGCAGGTTGGGAGACTTCAGATGCCGTCGAGAAAATCTCTCAAGCATGCAGATTTCCTCTATGTTTTTATTCGAGCGAGTGGTCATCTCTATTAATATTATAAACGCGTAAGTTTGTATGTATGGATGTTTGTTACTCTTTCACGCCAGAACGGCTGAACGGATCTGGATAAAATTTGGCACACAGATAGATTATACCCTGGAATAACATATAGGTTACTTTTTATCTAGGTTGGACCCAATCCTGAAGTCCATTCAGACAAAGTCGCGGGCATAATTAACTAGCTTCATGTAATAATTAATATGACTTCAAAAAGTTGGATCGGCCTTTTTACTCACGTATGTCGGTTTTACCAGACGGCCCATATAGCTGACCTAAATAAGCGTGTAGCTCGCCTCACGAAGGCAAATTAAAACAATTTAAATACTCATATTATGTCCGACAGTATCTAGTCAGAGAAATTCTGCTCGATTAAGGTCCCAGGTTCGATATCATCAATACTGACTAGACTCAGCGATTGCTATCCACCTCTGTCGATTCAACATTGGTAAAAAAACAACAAAAGCAGTTTACATTCTAAGTATCTTCACTCCAATAACACTGTTCAACCTGGGAATCGAACCTAGAACCTCACACAGCAGCGTCACCACCACAAGACTAGACTCGGTAATTGATATAAAACCTTCACCGCTTTAAAAAGCGTAATAAAAATAACAAAAAGGTTTTATTTCTATAAATAATTGAGAATTCGTCTAAGGCAAGCCTTAATTTAATATATTTTTTGAAATATGATGAAGTCTTTTTTTATTCTTGATAGGCTTACACTTGACCGTCAGTTCGCCTGATGTCAAACGATACTGCGATCTACGATGGAGCGCGCTTGCCTAGAAGGAACCGATTCACTCGTGATTTAAAGACAATCAGATTATAACTATAGGGGAAGATTCACTCGGGAAGCGCATTCCACATTTCAGCGGTACGCATGATAAAGCGTTTCGTTCGGATTTTTGGAATGTCCACCATTTATCGATGTCACCTTTTCGTGCTTCTGATCGTCCGATAGTAAAAAAGAACGCTGTAATAAGATCATGGAGATGCACACTCTCCGAAATGTATCCGATAATAAACCGATAAACTACCAACTTGCGGCAATGTTCAAGACTTCGAAGAGGTTAGAGGTTAGGGCCAATGCATACCAACAAATACAAATGACACACCTTACGACAATAATAATGATTAACAGCTCATAGGTACCTCGAATAAATCGTGACCAGCGAATAGTGCGTACCTAATAGGTTAATATTACATCCGTAAGTTTTTATACAAAGACAAACGTTTATGAATCACTCGTAAGGAACGAGTATTTCTAGCAACTGTAGTGTCATTTCATTTTCATTGAAAATATAATGATACTTTTCAAACCGCAAAATGTGTTTGACCTATAAGACTTGAAATACCTAAGTAAGTACTCAATCCTGTAATTTTTAGTTCATGAATGTTATATGTATATTTTATTCTCCAAAAACCTTTAAACTCCTATTTACAACTTATTGCACTATATTTGTAAATTTAATTTGCAAAGCGCCATAAATTTCTGGTCCAAAATTTCTTGTTAAATTTCTAGCTGTGTAATATGTCTTTTTATTAAGCTTATAGATTCAATTTAATTTTAATTTTACATCCTAAGTGCATTTAATTCAACTTTCTGTCTGTTTGTTTTATATTACTGTATGATGTGGTCTCCTGTAATTGAGGAAACACTAGGAATAACTATTATTGTAAACACTACTAGAGCATGTAAGGCGTATTCTTTGTTGGAGATCCTAATAAAATAAAAATAGAAAGACCTAAAGTAACGTATTGAAAAGTGTTATTTTATTAAAATATTTGAAAGATTACTTAAGTAACTTACACCTATACTTATGCCTAACCCTTCAGCAAATACTGGCGTGATAGTATGTTATGTTATGTAAATTAAAATAAAGTATACCTCTGTAAAAACAAACATGTAGAATATTTATATAAGAACCGATCGTTGGAATCTAAAAAGGGGTAAAAAAATGGCGAACGTTAAAGTCTAATAATTATCTTTGTGAAATAAAAATTAAAAAATTAAGCAGTGGCAGTAACTTCCCGAGGGGGTCTTCCCGTCTTCCCTGATAGATATTATTATCTAGTTAAATCACGAGTGTATCGGTTTCTTCTAGTCGAGCGCGCTCCATCGTAGATCGCAGTGACGCTTAACACTGGTGAACTGGCGGCCAAGCGTAAATTTATCATGAATTAAAAAAATATATATGAAAACGCCTACAATTTAGAAACAGCAAAACAATGTAAACTAAATTAATGTGCAGAAACTCACAACAGCGTCTTTGCTATGATTATTCTGCAAGGAGTTGAACCTAACTCCAAATTTACTGTTTTACTTCGTCGTGAACCACCACATCTTGTTTATATACCGTAAGTTTGTTCTCACTGTAACAATGACTACTAACTATAATTGCTTAATTAGGTCTAGTGCTCCTAAGCGCGTTGTTCAGGGTTGGGTTTCTAGGACAACCAAAGTGTTAGATTAGGTTAGCCTCTGTGGTAGTATTGTGCCCAGAAAGGCACAACAAAATTTGAGGTATTTTTATAGAAATTGCAAAATCCTTTTGCTGGACTTGGCATTCGAACCTAGGACCCAGTTAGACTCGTGGAACAGTTAAAATAGTCAACCTACTAGATACTAATAGTACCATTACATTGCTCTGAATTTCCATTTTTAAATAATAATAATAATGGTTTAGCTAAGTTTTTGTTACAGAAAATTTCAAATAAGTTTAAATAGCTTTCTCTAGAATATATGATAAAAGAAAGAGACTTAAAGAAGTTATTACATAGACTGTCTTTTTTATAAAAAAATGGTTTGATAGAAAAATAAATTTACATAAGTATGCTTACCCAGTAAATTCTCAGGAAAATGTTGTAATATTTTATTTCCATGAAAACGTATATAAAACATTTGCCTGGGGAATTGTAAGCGCTCGCTGGCGCAGGAGAAAATTACGGAGAAAATATCGTATAGTCGCCAACAATTCTAATGAACGTAGCTCGAAGTGAAATTGTCACAACGACCGTCGCGCGACCATCACACGACTGTTAACCCTATTTTTAGTCGTCATGTGTACCGTTTAGTTTTGTATGTTCAAGTAGTTTTTATCAATTCAAAATTACCTATACCTATTAAGGTTCTGATAAACGTAAACATTTGACTTTGACTGGTTTAAGTTTAGTTGTTGGTGGATCATGAATGATATTATTCCAAAACGTAATTTTACGTATTTACACGTGGGAGAGCCATGCTTCGGCACGAATGGGCCGGCTCGAGCGGAGTGGTACCACGGCCTCACAGAAAACCGGCGTTACACAGCGCTTATGTTGTGTTTCGCCGAGTGAGTGAGGTTATCGGAGGCCCAATTCCCTTTTAAAAGGTCGGCAACGCGCTCGTGATTCCTCTGGTGTTGCAAGTGTCCATGGGCGGCGGTAATCGCTTACCATCAGGCGATCCGTCTGCTCGTTTGCCCTCCTATCCCATAAAAAAAAACGTAAGGGATGACTTCTTAATATACAGGCTACCGAAAATTATCTCCATAACTTGTTGAAAATGTTTACATACATACATACACTCACGCCTTTCTTCCACAGGGGTAGGCAGAAACTATAGATGAACTATGCCACTTGCTACGATTCCTGCATACTTCTTTTGCTTCTTCCACATTCATACATCTTCTCATACATACACGCCGGTTGCGAGTGCTACGCACCTGACCTTTTTGAAGGATTTCGCCAAAAAGATCGGCGTATATCCTTCTAGGGCGACCTCTACCGGCGCTGCCGCTGACATTTGACATGTTTACTTTTACTAATAATAATAATACCTAAACTATACTAATCTGTATGGCACACACTTTGCCTTTTAAAACAGTTGCTTTACTGATTAATAACAAAAAAAAAACATTATCCCACGCTAGGTGTTTATTCTGTACCATGGTTATGAGTAACACCTAGCGTCAACGTAAACACAAATTATCACATAAACAAACACCCACACCCGAAACAATTACCTGTAGGTTATACAAATATTTATCCGTGTGGGGATCGCACCCACAAAACGTAGCTAAGTTTTCGATCGCTCAACCATCTTGCCAAACGTACTTTATGTCGTAATTTTGCAAATCCACAGACATTTTGGAGGTATTGTCAATCATCTTGTTTACATGAATCAGTACCTCTCCAGCAGCTGGTTGAGGCTACAAATAACAAAAATACTATTTTGTTGATTGCATAGTCACGAAATAAAGTGCCAACACAACAATCATAAAAATATTAGCAACTGCAATCGGTTCCACGTTTACATGGTAAGCGCTCCCCCTCATAAAGTCCGGGAACTAAGAACTATCACAATTCACTCCCACCCCTGTAGTACAATCAGCAGAACCGACAAACAGGACAGACAGGATCACTTTATTTTTTTGCTGACCTTACTAACAATAGTTTTCATAGATATTTTTTTTAGATAAATCGCAGTTGTTTTTCCAAGTTCTTTTTGCTTGAATATTCTTAATTTTTTTTATTCGTTGTTGGGAAATTAGATGGATTTACTAGATTTCTTCGGCTTTCGGCTCAATTCAGAAAATTTAAGAGAAAATTATATTTGATTTTTTTATGGTAGCTGCCACGCAGTTATAGCCTAGTTACGTGGCATTGGACTGCCAAATCAAAGGTCTCGAATTCGAATCCAAGGCACGCACTTGTGATTTTTCGAAGGCATTTTACGTTAAATCACATGCTTAAGCGGTGAAGGAAAACATTATGAGAAAAGCTGCATGCCTGAGAGAGCTAGGTCCAGTACTCTGGATAGATATTGTAAAACGGCTAGCTAGACGACACATTTGGCGTAGCGGCTGAGCGATCGGCTTCTGCGCCGTGTTGTGGATTCGATCCCCACACGGAGTAAATATTTGTATGGTCTACGGATAGTTGTCGTGGGTCTGGGTGTTTATGTATGTGGGAATTTGTGTTTGTAAACGCACCCACGATACAGGAGTAAATCCTAGTGTAGGACAACGATTTCTTTTTTAAAGTGTGAATACATGGTGTTACAAGTGAGAAAACAGTTTTTAGAAACGAGACCTAGCTAGAACGATTTCGTTCTCATAACCCTAGGTACACTGTGAAATTGAAATCGTTAGAGCCGTTTCCAAGAACGCGATTACAAACAAATATAGGTACATTACTCTATTATTATCTTCTTTCCCGTTCCTATGGATAGATTTTTTCAGTATTTTTTCCACATGACCCAGAAAGGTCCTTGGTTCGCTGCAGACCTGTCAATTCCTACAATTGCACCTTGGTGAGTGTTTCGACTTTTGCGCGTGAGAGCCAGTAGATACTGCTTCTCATTACTGCAGCTCCGGCACTCTGCAGTCCGTTGGGGCTGTTGAGGCTGTTGCCGATGTCTATGGGTGGCGATGACTACTTAGATACCATCAGATGGCTCGTCTGCTCGTTTGCGAAATAATCAATAAAAAAAATATGACACAATCTTTGTCAAAACACAGACGTTCTTAGCTGCCTCTGTATACCTAACTACTTCGTCGAAAGGACATGCCAGGGCGAGCTTTTTAACAAGAAATGTAACTACGTACCTATCGTCATTGATGTCGTTGAAAAGCTTTTAAAAGGAATAAGCTTTTCTTGTAACTGTTCCCTTTGTGTGGCAAGACAAGACAATTTGAATGCAAAGTCTTGGAATTGAACGATACGAAAGGAGCAAACAGAATCAGAATTTCGCGTAAAATGTCAAGTGCATTTGAATATTATTCAAATAATATCACCTCTCTACCACCTGTCATTTGAATTTCCATCGCAAAATGCTGCTGAATTCGAGAGATATTCTAGGACAATAGAGCGCCAACCCTTCCAATAGCTTTTGCATTCCACAGGATTTAACATCTACAGTAATACATACCTGTTTTCCGATAGACAAAGTTTTCCATCAGACTCAACTCACTTAACTTCTCAATATAGGTACGCGAACCTGCGTTTCCATGGAAACGCCAGCAGCGCGCGCACCCAGTCCCCTCGACGCCCCGACGCTGACAGGACGCGTCGGTTCCATTTTCTAAAATAAACATTAATTTTTCGAACCGCGATTTAAAAAATTCGTTGCATGTTCTGTTTTTTGGTGAGTTTTGAATAGTGACGGTTGGAATTGCGTTCTTTTTTTGAATGTGTGTTGTGGTGTAGTGTTATGGTACTGACGGATGATTGGTTATGGCTGAGGACGTTAACTGCGGGGGAGGCACGGTGAGTTAGTGCAAAGTTTCTTTTTCTATGACCATATTTTCAGCCACATGCTACCTTAATAAAATTATTAAAAAGAGATGCGATCTTTTTGGTGGTTTGCTACCTTTTTGGGCAGAATTGGTTCCACAGATAAATAATTCAGTTTGTAAACAAAGGCCTTTGTTTTTGTTTATGGTACTGTGAAGCTTTTGTCTTCCATGTTATCAATCTGCTACGTACAAGTTAATTAATGCTTTAAAACATGTCAAAGTCACGGTAATATCCTCAGAAATCCATTGCATTAACTTTAATTAAAATAAACTACACTTTTTATGTAAGCATTTACTTTTCTAATATTTTATCTCTTTTTTGTTTACAAAAAGAAAGAAAAAGGGTTATTGACACAGTCACGGACACTGCATACCTACATAGCTTCAAAAAAATCGAATTATCTTATAAAATAACGAAAGAGAGCTGTGGTAGCCGGTTTATAGACAGCTCCGTGGGTATTCAGCGCGATGGGTTAGGGGAGAGCGGATAACAGTTGATCACTTTTTTTTAAATTCCTACAGTTCCAAAGCTTATGGCTAAATAAGTTTAAGTTCGCGCGTTCGCCATGTTTGGTCCCATGTAAATTCACTACAGACGACTATCGTGGTCCTGAGCTCGATTCCCAGGTCGAGCAAGGTGTTACTGTGTTTTTCTAAGAAATTCTCAGCAGCAGCTTGGAGTCTGGATCTGTGCCGGCTATAGGCTTGCCCTCTATTACCTGGGACCTAAACATACTGGCGAACTGTGTATGGGTACCTACATAAGTACACCGGTACTTAACCCGGCGTGATGGTATGTAGGTACCTACTAATATAGAATTTATCCGTATGTCTGGTCCTATGTAAACTCATTAATTACAGACGTCTAATTTAGCATCTGGTTTATGAAACAGTAAATCTTTTATGTAGGCTTAAGAGATTTAGAGATTTCTTACCATTAGCTAGAGCTAATGGTAAGAAATCTCTAAAAGTTATGAAGATCCCTAGGTAGACCTAGGGATCGATTTTTCCATAACTTTATCGGCGAAATGAATTGGATTTTATGACAGTTTACAAAATCTGTCACATGTCAATTTTATTCCTTAGTTAAAAAGTTATCTGGCGATGGAAACATCGGTCTTAAGACAAATTACATAATGAAACCTTACCGGCTTTCAGGAGCAGTGACTTCATAAATAAACATTTACTTCACAATTTTATTCATACGATTTCTGAAGTGAACACATAGTTAATTAACTATACAATATGTTAAGAAAACCCTGTACGATCCGTGAAGGTATTATTAGGAATTGAGATTTAATACTATTTATAATAATCCAATTCACTTTCTTTATGGAATTGAGTCGGCTAACGAGCTGATGAGCCACCTGGTGGTAAGTAGTCATAGTCGCCCATGCGCCGCTGATGCGTTGGAGCCCCTACGGCCTGCAGACTGCCAGAGCCGCTGCAACCGAGGGCAACTGGCTCTTACGCGCAAAAGTCGAAACACACACCAAGATGCTTTACGACAGAATCCGACCTGACCCCCGAGCAAGTCGATATTTTCACGCCTCTCACGGGATGCCTATCTGAAAGGCAGTGACGAACAGTACCCGTCCCCACACGGGAAAAAACTTAGATCACAAGTAAAAAGCCTGAATAAAATTTAAAAATATAAGGGAAAATGGCAAATGATGACATGGCAATACAGTGGTAGTCGTCACTAATGATGATGATGGTGTTGTCATATTTTTAAAATTTGCTAGATTTTGGGGAAATTGCCGTGTTTTAAATGCACGACAATGGTTACTTTCATGAATATTTTAATTTTTCTTATTTTATTTGGTGATGTCCCTTTCGGATCGGACAGGGTCTGTTATAAAATTGTGTATATACCTCATTGGTCTAGCGTTCTTATCCGTGGCTAGTGTTTGTGGTAGGTTAGAGCTTCCCAGGTCCGATTCTCAGGTCCAGAAAGTGTTCAGTAGCAAATCAGTTTGCCCGGTTAATGGCAATAGACTTGCCCCTTATTATCTGGGCGCTTTACATACCGACGAACTATGGGAGAACATTAGTATATCTCTGCTTAAACTTTTGAAGAAAACAGTCGAGCTTACACAATTTCCACACTGTATAAATTATCTCTAGTATCGATAATGTATTTAATTATAAAACACGAAATAAACGTAAATAGTTATTCGAATGAGCACATAATATCGTTTGCACTTTAGTTAAATTGTACGTTTGTATTACGGCAAAGCTTATCGATGATTGCGATACGTGTACCGATAGCAATATCGAATCCTTTGACAAAGATAACAGACGCGGAAATGATAGTGACGCCTGCAAATATTACCGTGACTAGGTAGGTACGGTTATCAAATAGCTCATTTTGCTACTAAGTACTATGTCGTAGTTAGAGATCATTTCTCCCTAGAAGACAATGCACGTAACACATTTTGATTTTTTTCCATTCATTAACATAATATCTTCTTTCCCTTAAATACAATTATAATAATTGTCATAATCATTAAACATATGTATATGTATATGTGTATGTATTTATTTATTATGTTTATGTTTATTATAATGTATTTATACCATTTTATGGAAACAGTACACCACCGGCTACCCTTTAATTTATTCTATTATTTAAAATCCATCCTAGGTTGTCTGGAAGATATCGCTTTTAGCGATAAGACCGCCATTGCACCTATTCAAATTGATATTCGTTGGCAAAATTATGTAATATTATTATGGTGTAGGTACAATAAAGAATATTCTATCTATCTATCTATGTCTGAACTTTAAAAGAAGTCAAGTCAAGAAAGTTGTTAGTTCGGAACTCCCCGTGCCATCTAGTTATGAGAGGTAGGGCATAGTGGAATCCAATAATTCATAATAATAGAAAATAACATAGCTCCGAGCTATGTTGTATTCCTAACGGTGAGCAAGGTCGCCAGAGCTCCGCGAGGAAGCGTTGTGTTGGCAGAGTGGGGGACCGGTGGTGTTTTGTTACCGCCGCTATCATGCATGACAGCATGTCTCCTATGCTTCCAGCCCAACTATTCCTCCATAATTTACAGGGTCGGCAACGCGCGAGTGATACCCCTGGTGTTGCAAGCGTCCATAGGCTACGGTAACCGCTTACCATCAGGCGGGCCGTATGCTTGTTCGCCACCTTAGTGGTATAAAAAAGTAATAAAAATATAAAACATTGATATATAAAAGTGTCCTTAAATTATCTATTTACAGAAATAAATAAACACGCCTGTAATCACCGAAGGGTTAAGCATAGGTATACCTACTAAGAATGTACACTTACAGTTCGGCGTATGTTTAGGTCCTATAATAGGGGGCGAGCCTATTGCCATTAACCGAGTTCAATTCCAAACTTCAAGCTGCTACTGAGAATTTCATAGAAAAACCCAATAACACTTACCTCTAACTTAGCAGTAGCGCTCAGTACCACTAAGAGTAAGAGTGATTATCAAGAACAAGCAGTGATAGCGTAGTGATATGACGAGTAGGTAGGTATGACAATATGGTCACGAGTTCGAATCCAAAGCACGCACCTCTGACTTTTCAAAGTCATGTAATTATCACGCGCTTAAACAGTGAAGGAAAAAACATCGTGAGGGAACCAGTGGCTTTTCTCGATGGCGTGTGACGTCAGCCAACCCGCATTAGGCCAGCGTGGTTGACTATAACCTAACCCTTCTCATGATGAGAGGAGGAGATCCGTGCCCAACAATGAGATACTATTTATTTTTAGAAAAAAGCTTACTAGCAATGAGGTTTGCACATTACCAGTATTCTTGTTAACCCCTCGTGCTAAGCTAAATGCTTGTGTTATGAGTGGGTTGATTGTGCAATGGGTGGCTTTCGAATTGTCAACCACATGATCACAACGCCGACGAATCCGACGCCCAAGCCTTTAAGCTAGTGTCGCTTTATATGGATTGATGATAAAGAGATCAAATTAGAATTTAACTCAACAATATCCCGGATAAGCGTAACTACATTATCACGCTGAAAAATTCAAACTATTGTTTACACAATACGCAGTTAATATAAATAAAGGAATCCGCTTTGAAAACTGTTTATTTTAAGATCACAGACAGACGCACCGTTTGTATATATGTAAATAAAATCCGGTTGGAGTTTTCTGCAGTTAAATCTTGTAGTTACGTAAGATGTGGGGGTCAGGTGGCGTCAGATCTGCGATGTTTCGATTTGCAAATAGAAATACAAAGGTACATATATTTACCACGCACCTTTCTCCCCACAGGCAGGAATTATAGACAGCCGACTTGCTACGATTCTTGCATACTAGTTTTGCTTCTTGCACATTCATTTTTTTATAGGGTAGGGGGACGAAAGGACCAGACGGATCGCCTGATGGTAAGGGATGCTCCGCCCATGGACACCCACAACACCAGAGGAGTTACAAGTGCGTTGCCCGCCTTTTAAAAGGGGATTGGGTCTCCAGTAACCTCCCGCACTCGACGAAACACAACGTAATCGTTGTTTCACGCCGGTTTTCTGTGAGGCCGTGGTATCACTCCAGTCGAGCCGGCCCATTGCTGCCGAAGCATGGCTCTCCCACGTTAACTTAACATCAGGCGGTCAAGCGTAAGCCTATCAAGAATAAAAAAACGCAAAAGCTTTTTTATATTTATTGTTATATCAAGAAACATAATAATATACATAAATATTTTGCATGAAATTCATAGGGAGGACATGTCTCTAAACAAGAATGTTAATCACCGGAGTCATAATAAATTATATTCTTGGGTAGATGCCAACTATTTTGAGGTCCGCATCAGATATACAGATGCTGAAACTCAGTATACAAAGCGATTTATTAATCCTTTCATAAGATAGGTACTTCACTGAATGAATTCAAGAGTGACATTAAGAAAAAAACATAACATAATATAACTATCTACTTAATTGATCTGCCTAATAGTAACAGAAGTCAAAATATAAAAAATCATCAAGTTCATCGTAGATCGCAGTATCGCTTAACATCAGGCAAACTGGCGGTCAAGCGTAAGCCTATCACGAATAAAAAAGAAAAAAAAAGTTAAAATAAAATGTAAAACGTACCTAATAATTTAAATCGAAAAACTAAGACATACATAAGCGTTCACAGTTTTTGGTGAGGATTGAGACAATTTATCACAAATCTAGTGTTAGTGAAGAATTTTTATGAAATGAAATAAAATGAAATGAAATTATGTTTTTGATCAAGCAAAGCTTCCAATCAAAGTATCAACAAAAAACATCTTGAAATCTATTGCCGATTGTTATCTTGCTGGAGATGTGTTCTCCAATAAAACATTTTCACTGATAGTACACCGTTTATTGCACCTTTTCACAATGTCTTTAGGTAACAGGACTGATTATATTAAGGGCATTACATCACTCAAATTCAAAAAACACCCTAGCTTTATAGACATATAAAAAATATATGTTATACTTAAGATCATCACAAACCAATTGTGTTGTTTAAATTTGCCCCAATTTTGGATAATTATTGAAGTAAATAGGCCTTTTTTAACCTAATTTGTATTTTTTCTCTTTAACGGCTTAATAGCTAGTCATAAATTTTATACCAAAAAATTGTAATGACGTAATTAACAATTTGTATTGTTTTTATTTTATTATTTCTTTGAATATTTTGAAATAATAAAGAAATACCCAAAACCTCACTAGCACCCCGCGTGAAGCACCCCCGCAATGCCTGTGACCAACAAATACTAGCACAAAGACTAAATCCTCAAGGTCATTGGGCAAAGTAATACCCTTAATTATAAAACTATCAAAACGTAAGACGAAGTGTGTGCTTAAGATTGACTGTAACAGGAGAGCCCGAGAGAGAGTGAGACAGCAACAATGAATAAAATTAAATGACAAATTAGTATGAAGTAGTAAACAAAATCAACAATAGAAAAAAGACGTGTGGCACTCGGGGACTGCCGCGGTAAAGCTATTGCATAGCGTTTTTTATCAACTTATGTAATACAACCAATGCCACCTAAAGGCGGGTTGCTGAACTAAAGAGACAAGCGTGTTAGGTTTTTTTCGTTACGGAATTTCTGGATTCGGTCCCCACGCTCAAGGCCCGCGATAGAAGCTATGCAATAGCTTAAAAAAAGGACGAGAACATCTTAGTACAGGCTCCAGTTAAGTACCTATACAATAAGTAGTAGTTTCTTATTTAGATAAGTCTATAATTGAATTCAAGTCAAAGCACTCTGAAGTAAGTACACAGACCAGGAAACCATGATCAAATAAGAGTTGAAGACCTTCTTCAATACCGTAAGCTCAATGGCTTGAAACTTCTAATTGAATCGTTCAACAAAGGACTATTGTTAACTCGATCTGCTATTGAATAAGTCTTTAGAACGTGTGATAAGTTTCAGTTCCTATTAAATGTAGAGTATTGAGTTTCTATGAATGAAAGGCGATTCAAGTTTAAGTTCAAATGTTTTTATTTTAAATAAACTTTTACAAGCGTTTATGAAACGTTAATGAGTCTAGGTTCACGGTTCCAAAAAAATTGATCCTATGGAGAAGAATCCAGCCAGAAACTCCATGGACACTCTTTTAAAATAATTTTTATTACAATCTTCAAGTAGGTACGATAGTGCAATAACAGGATATGCTGACATTGATTTAATGTCCAAGTTGGACCGAAGACGATAATACATTAACAATAAGGAACATAGTTCAGACACATATGTATGTATCCAGTATAACCTGATACCTGTGTCATCATCATCATCATCACCATATCAGTTAATGGAAGTCCACTGCTGAACAAAGGCCTCCCCCAAAGACCTCCACAAGGACCGGTTATATGCCGCCTGAAAATGTGACCTAGAATTGTCTTCTAAGAAACCATTACTCCTGCTCACCCTTTTTATAACAACACAACACACTAGTGTATCCTAAGTAATTGCAACCTATAACATTGTAGCGAGGCACATTTGCTCCAGAAAGAATGCCCCATTCCAAGGATAATAAACAGGATATACTGCTAGAGGAGATAAAATAAATGGAAGGGAACATTGTGACTGTTTATATCGTTTGGTAGATATGGAAGGAATTATGCTATGTTATGGGCATAATAATATTGAAAATAATAGAAACGAAAAGGAGATATAAAAAAAACAAAGAAGCTCATTGGCAATGGCTCCCTTGTCCGGGCTAAACTCCAAAGTCTAGAACATCGCCGCAAGTTGCTAGCTTAGCAGTTTTTTATCGGATACATTTCGGTGAGTGTGCATCAGATCTCCACGATCTTATTCCCCCTAGCCCTTTCTACTATCGGACGACCAGACGCATGAAAAAGCGACATCGATTCATGGTGGACATTCCGAAAACCCGAACGAAACGCTTAAAGTCCATTTTTATCATGCGTACCGCTGTAATGTGGAATGCGCTTCCCTAGTGGGTCTTCCCCGATAGATATAATCTGGGTGTCTTTAAATACGAGTGAATCGGTTTCTTCTAGGCAAGCGCGCTCCATCGTAGATCCCAGTATCGCTTAACATCAGGCGAACTGGTGGTCAAGCGTATCACGAATAAAAAAAAAAACATAAAAAACTCATCTACAAACTGGCCGCGTCAAGAGCAGTGGATCAGCGTAGTTATAACATGGATATTAACCGCGATCGTATGTGATCATTATACTATTATTTACAGTGCTGGGCACGGGTCTCCCTCAGAGAGAGAGGTTAGGCTATAGTCCAACACGCTACCCTACTGTGGGTAGGCAGACTCCACACGCCGCCAAGAAAATCTCTCAGACGTGCAGGTTTCACGATGTTTTCTTTCACCGTTATTAAATTATAAAATTATTTGTGTTATTACATATCATGTTGTGTTAAAAAGTCGAAAATAATAGGTATACTTCCCTAGACACAAGTCACAAATAAGTATGCAATGCAGTATCAACCCAAGGTTCTATATATCTGTTTACCTGACAGCCCACAAACTGCCATGTAGATTGATAGATGCTAACATGAGCACAGTGTGGAAATAGGTTTCTTATTTCAATAAAAATTAAACCAAATTGGTTCAGCAGTTTACGCGTGAAAATGTGACCGATAGAGTTATTTCCGCGTTTATATATAGTTTGGATAGGGAGCTAGTACTCTGCCGATTGCTAAATAATCTGCGGCTGAGCAGTAATGTGCTAACGTTATTTTGCTCCGGTTATCAGGGTAATTTAGCCAGTGAAATTACTGGACAAATGATCTCTATAAAACTGTCTCATTACTCTAGTGGTTCTACGCATAAACTAGGATAATACCCTCGACGTTGGGCTCAATTCTCAGGTCGACCAAAGTGTTATTGGATTTTCCTAGGAAAATCAGTCGCTGCCCGGAGTTTATGCCCGGTTAATGGTCCTAGGAGACCAGCCTATTGCCACCTCTGAAGTATGATCTACCGATCAAAAAGAAACATCAAAATCGGTTCATAATTGACGGAGTAATCGCGTAACAAACATACAAAAAATTTAATGAAGAACCTCCTCCTTTTTGAAGGCGGTTGAAAATGTCATCTTAAGATGACATCGTACGACCAATGTCGGTTTGTGTTGCGTCCAGCAACGAAAAATATACACGGACAAAGTCGCGGGCATTTAATATTGATGCTATATTTTCCCTAACTCGTCTGTATAAAAGGAACTCATATATTTCTCTAACAACGACATCTATTCTCGTCGTCCACAGAAGACAATTTAAGTGACATGTCTAGTAACAACATGACATTTATTCTTGAAGAGAAGCCGTGGAGTTTCTTTCCGACTGATTATTTTTTATGACTTCGTAAAAAAGTTGAGATGAATAGAGCTAAACAACGAAAACAAAATTAAAGCCATGTAATTCAATGGGTCGGCCGGTCAATTGTTCGATGGGCCGGCTCGACCGGGGTGATACCACGGCCTCACAGAAAACCGGCGTTAAACAACGCTTAAGTTGTGTTTCGCCGAGTGAGTGAGGTTACCGGAGGCCCAATCCCCTTTTAAAAGGTCGGCAACGCACTTGTGACTCCTATGTTGTTGCGGGTGTCCACGGGCGGCGGTAATCGCTTACCATCAGGTGATCCGTCTGCTCGTTTGCCCACTTATTCCATTAAAAAAAATAAGGAATTAAGCATTTTAATAATAAACAGAGAGCGTACAGCAGGTAATGACTTAAGATCGTACGTGCGCCATACAAATTACTTTTTGCGGAAGCAGTGATAGCCTAGTAATGTGACCATTGGACTTTTAGGTCTCGAGTTCGAATCCAAAACGCGTACCTCTCACTTTTCGGAAACAGTGCGTATCCTACTTCCTACTAATATTATAAACATGAAAGTTTGTGAGAATGTATGGATATATGGATGTTTGTTAGTCTTTCACGCCAGAACGGCTGAAAGGATGTGGCTAAAATTTGGCATAGTGATAGATTATAGGCTCGAATAGCACATAGGCTACTTTTTATCCAGGTCGGACCCAAGTCTGCAGTCCACACAGACAAAGTAGCGAGCAGAAGCTTAATAATTAATTATTACATTTAACGGTGAACGAAAACATCGTGAGGAAATCTGCCTGAGAGTTTTTCTCGACGGCGTGTGAAGTCTGCCAACCCGCACTAGGCCAGCGTGGTGGACTATAGCCTAACCCCTCTCTTTCTGAGAGGAGACCCGTGCCTAGCAGTGGGACAGTAAAACGGGGGATGATTATATAGAAATCGTTTTGTGGGAAAGGAAGAGAACATCCTCTCTCTGTCCCCACAAAAAAACCCAGGACCAGGATTTACGGATTAAGTCGGCAAAAGAACTGACGAGCTACCTGGTGATAAGTAGTCATCATCACCCATGGAGACCCGCAACACCAGGGGCGTTGCTGATGCGTTGCTGACCGTTATGAGCCCTTACGGACTGCAGACTGCCAGAGACACACACCAAGGTGCTTTACGACAGACTCCGACTTAAGGGTGGTCGCCAGCCAGTCAGACCCTAAGAGGTCTACCACCGACCACACTCACATACACAAACGCCCAGACCCAGAACAACTACCTCTAGGTCATACAAATTTAACTTCGTGTGGGGATCGAACCCACAACACGTGGCGCAGATGCCGATCGCTCAGCCGCTACGTCGAACTTTGAGACGAAAACCCTATTATTCTAACCTAACCGAATCCGTGCACTATTATGTGCGGATATTATTGAGCAGGCTAAATATAGAACAGAGCCCGTACTACAGTACCTAATAATGATATCACTTTCAGACTGCGAGGGAGAGAGATGGCATTATATAAGCTGTATAGCGGTGTCCCTTTCTAACTTACAAGATAAAAAATGAACTAACATTGCTAAAAGTATTATTGTTTTTTTGTGGACTTTAAAGTGTGTGACACTAGTTCAGCTTTAGGGAAATCACTTCTTTTTTCGCGACAAGCTTTTATATCATTTCAATTGTATAATGTATTATAATTATGAATAGGGTTGATGTAATCTCCCACTAGCGTGGGAGAGCCATGCTTCGGTACGAATGGGCCGGCTCGACCGGAGTGATACCACTTCCTCACGGAAAACCGGCGTCAAACAACGCTTACGTTGTGTTTCGCCGAGTGAGTGAGGTTACCGGAGGCCCAATCCCTTTTTAAACGGCGGGCAACGCATTTGTGACTGGCAACGCACTCCTCTGGTATTGCGGGTGTCCATGGGCGGCGGTAATCGCTTACCATCAGGCGATCCGTCTGCTCGTTTGTCCCCCTATCCCATAAAAAAAGTTTATTTTCCTCTTAGAGCATTTAAATAAAAGCGTGTTTTTAATATTTGTTTTTTGATTTAATTTATTTGTGCGAGTGGAATCAAGAGCATCAGCAAGTTTTATGTAAATTTAAAACTATACTTACTTAATTGCATTTTTATGCGTAAAATTTTCATTATTTCTGGATCTAATTTAAAAAAATATTATACGGGTATTATTCAGTTACATACATTATTCAAGCTGGCAAGTTTCCCCGTATTACATTTGCATGATATATTAAATTTATGCAACAACATTACGACGGAACACAATTAAATGTATTCGTAGAATTTTGTTAAGAGTCCGGCGGACCGAATTTCACTTACAAACGTAATACCGAAATAAATCGTAATTCAAACACAATTTAATCAAATTCTGTTATTATTCAGATTTCGATACCGTTAATCTAGGTTCTTAATCTACCATTTCTTCCAAAATAGTTCAAGGGAAATAAATGAAAGCGAATGCAATTTTGGAATGATTTTCCTGTCTTTTATTTCCAATGAAGTAGTAGTAGATGAAATAGTACCGTAGGAACCTAGATTATTTATTTATTTATTTAGGTTTTCCCACAGCTTAAATATACAACATTCAACTATAAATTCATAACAATAATGGCCTCAGTCTTATAAGTAAGCCAATTACGGGCCAACCAACTTTCAAATTAAAAATATGTTTATAAATTATTAAAATTACAATTAATCAAGATTTAAAGTGAATAATAATTACAATAAGATCGAATTAAAAATTAAAAATAATAACCATTACAATTGACATAAATTAAAATGAATAAAAATTAAGTTAAATTAAATTAAATTTAAATCTACAAATAACATTACAATATCAAAGAGAAGAAACTTAAGCTAACATGCCTTATCTGTCAGTGTGAACTCTCAGAGACTTACAAATTTTTAATTTAAATTTGTTATATGTAGGAGTTGTAGTTTATGTCAGCCTCCAATGCAATCCCTATAAATGAGTTGATTTCTCTGCAGATTAACGGTATGCAAATCAGAATAATAACTTAATTTGATACAATATTGTCTGGATTACGATTTATTTCGGTATTACGTTTTTGTGGGCAATTCAAGCTTCGCCGGACCCTTAATATTCTAGGTATAATTTTCAATTGAGCGTAATAGTGATATAACTTTCTAGAATTCACATACACACATACCATCACGCCTATCTTCCCCGAAGGGTTAGGCAGAGGCGTACTAATGTACACTCACAGTTCGCCGGTATGTTTAGGTCCCATGTAATAGGAGCCTATTGACATTAAGCGAGCACAAATCCAGACTCCGAGCTGCTACTGAGAATTTCATAGAAAAACCCAATAACACTGTCATTGTTAAATGATAAATAGTCCTCGTATGTATTGAATATTTTTAGCGTGCAGGAGGGTGCATGTATGTATTGTGTAACTGCATGATTGGCTTGGACACAATACCAGCGTTGGACACGCGACATGCTGTCCACCATCAAGCTGAGTGTAAGACCATTTTGTCTTTTTCGAAATATTATTATGAATTTTATTAAGCAATTTATATAATACTAGCGACCCGCCCACGGTTTCACCCGCGTTGCCCCATTCCTAAGAGTCGTAGAGTAATGTTAAATAGCTTAAAACCTTCCTCTTGAATCATTCTATCTATTAAAAAAAACCGCTTCAAAATCCGTTGCGTAGTTTTAAAGATTTAAGCATACATGGACAGCGACTTTGTTTTATAATACTACTAGCGGCCCGGTACGTGCTTCGCTACGTATAAAGCGAAATACAGCGGACAGCGGACAAAACCATTCCCGGATCCCCTAAATTTCATCAAAATCGGTCCAGTCGTTTGATCTAAACCATTCCCAGATCCCCTTGAACACACACAAAAAATTTCATCAAAATCGGTCCAGTCGTTTGAGAGAAGTTCAGTGACATACACACTCACAGAAGAATTATATATATAAAGAAGATGTAGTGATTAAGTTTATCTAAACTTGTAAGTAAAAGACAAATAAAATTCTTTTTCTTTCTTTCTATCCTAAGGTTAGGATATAGGTATTACCCAGAAATTGGATGGCAGTCTGTAAAATACAGTTATTCATTATCCAACCGAAAAAAGGCTAGAAGTAAGGAATAAGCACAAGAACAACAATTTTGCATTGTTTCTGTTCTATTACTGAAACGGGTAAATCCGGCCAACAAAGTCAATGATTACAACAATGATCGCTCTCACGACTGTTTACCTTCACTGTCGAACAACAACTGGCTCTCCGTTAAACTATTTTAAATCAACTGACATTCACCCCACCACACACAGAAATGACGTCGTTACGTCACATCCGTCATTTAAAAGTGTTGCGGTGCATTAATATAAAAACTTAATTATTATTTTCTATTCCGACGGTGTTGCCACAGTGTATAAATTAATTCTGTTGATAACGATTAAAATATTTCTAGTAAATCAGAGCAATCACAACGTCCATAATAAAACATAGTCGTGTGGGGTTGAAAACTAGGATGAGATCAAATTGAAAGCGGCGTTGGGTTTTAATTGAAACACGCGTTTAGTTTTATTTATTCGAGTTGTGTTATTTTGCAGATTGGTTTTGTTCATTAAAATCGTGTGTTTGCAACACTTAATTTTGCTCATCTGGACAAATATACCGCCAGCCGTGAGACACAAGTCATTTTAATTAGGTGAGATTACCTAATCTCACCTAATTAAAATGACTTGTGTCACGAATAAAAAAAATATCAAACTAGAAATCTACCTAGATTTCTAGTTTGATATTTTTTTTATTCGTGATAGGCTTACGCTTGGTCGCCAGTTAGCCTGATGTTAAGCGATACTGCGGTCAACGATGGAGCGCGCTTGCCTAGTAGAAACCGATTCACTCGTGATTTAAAACCACCCAGATTATATCTATCCGGGAAGACCCACACGGGAAACGCATTCTACATTTCAGCAGTACGCATGATAAAAGTGGACTAAAAGCGTTTCGTTCGGGTTTTTTGAATATCCACCATGAATCGATGTCGCTTTTTTGTGCTTCTGATCGTCCATGGGGGAATAAGATCGTGAAAATCTTCCCAAAAATATTTTCGTCTGTCACTTTTGTTTACTATGTTGGTATCACAAGAAAAGAAAATCACGTCTTTCTCCATATACAGAGCACATACAATTTCAAATTCCCGTAGCGTGCGGTTGGCAATGACAGCTGTTGATATTTTAAACAAATTCTACACGTTTGCGTGGGTTCCTACGCGCAGCCAACCAACCGTCTAACGGTGATTGCAAAGCATTTTTGCCGAGCTTTGAAATATTGGTGACATAAAATTTCAATATTTTACCAATTCGAAATTCGAAAATGTATTTAGATTGAATTCTGTACCTGGTCACGCGTTACATTAACTCAGATAAGAAATATTTATTGAAAAACATTTATGTATTCGAATACATCGTTCTATCAAACAAAGCAATCGGTAAAGACCTTTCGGAGGTTGAACAAATATTTTTTTTAATTTGTTCCCGGTGTACTAATGTACACCTTCAGTTCGCCGGTATATTTAGGCCCCGTGTAATAGGGGGCGAGCCTTTTGTCATTAAACGGTCATAACGCGACAATTGAACCAAGAACGTCACCCTATTACACGACCTAAAACATACCGGAGAATTGTAACAATACACCTCTGCTTTACCGTTTTAAGATACAGGCGTAATGTCATGGTTTGTAATGTACGACATATTAGAATAAATTGCAATAACTGATTTATTGAAATGCTACAAACACACAAAAGCTATGTAACACAAACTCTAAAAAAAAATACACAAACAAGTAAAGGGTCATTCATATTACGTTCGTTTTACGCAGACATATTTGACAGCAATCAATGTATTTGATTTATTGCGCGCCGGCTAGAAGGGGTTAGGTAAAGGTATCCGTTCACTATGACGTAACACATTTTATACGGGAAATGTGCGAATGAATGTTACAATTATTATTATTAAGGGTCCGGCGGAGCTTGAATTACCCACAAAAACGTAATACCAAAATAAATGGTAATCCAGACAATGTTCTGTCAACTTATGTTATTATTCGGATTTAGATACCGTTAATCTAGGTTCCTACGGTATTATTATTACGGGGATTATGGGCAATGAGCACGCTGATGAGCCGGCAAGGGAAGGTTCTGGAACCTCACTAATTGGACCGGAACCATTTGTAGGACTGGCCTCGAGCACAGTCAAAACGGCCTTTCGGGAGTACGCAAGGGTGAGACACATGGATGAGTGGTTGAGCCTCACAGGACTTGCTCACTCCAAGAAATTCATTGGTTCCTCATCGAAATGGCAAAATGCCATTTGGAACGTAAGCAGGCGGCAGGCCCGTCACTTGTTGGGGGCGCTGACCGGACATTTCGGGACTAATGCTCTCTTACAAAAGATGGGTCTGACGGAGACATCAGCCTGCAGGGCCTGCAAAAGGGAAATTGAGAGCATGGAACACCTTCTGTGTACATGCGATGCAATGGCTAGAAAGCGAATGCGCCTCTTGGGGCAGGGTTATCCAAGACCAGAGGATTACAGACTCATTCCCCCAGGCCTCATTATAAAGCTCATGGAAGAGCTGTTTGAAGATCTGGGTGAGGATGTGGAATAGGTATCCAGGGGAAGCACAAAAGATCCCATTGGGTCGAAGTGCACTGAGGCCTTGCTGCCTCGGCCCCATATAAGATAAGATAAGGTTCCTACGGTACTATTTCGGCTACTACTACTTCAGTGGATATAAAATACCGAATTATCGTTCCAAACTTGGTAAAGTTATCAAAAATTGCATTCGCTTACAATTATTTCCAGTGAAGTATTTTGAACGAAATGGTAACGTAGGAACCTAGATTAACGGTATCGGAATCCGAATAATAACAGAATTTGATTATATTGTGTTTAAATTACGATTTATTTTGATATTACGTTTGTAAGAGAAATTCGGTCCGCCGGACTCCTAACCATACATTACTGTAGTTTTTTGTAGTTAGAAACCCAAAAAACTTGATAACCCCTTTATTCTTAGAATGTCGGTACGATCAGAAATTTGATTGCGGTCTTGCAGAGAGAGTATAGTACCTTGTGACGTCACCAATACGCCATACAAATTATAGAGTAACACTTTTTGTGGAAAAGGATCATTCCTTTTCAATCCCTACCAAAAACTTTAAATGCTTAGTATCTATGTCTGAGAATTTTATTGCGTTTTTCGCTTATAACCACTCACGAAAGTACTCATATCTACCGATACCGATCGGATGATCATTATAGGAACACAGGAACAAATAAACAAATACTCAATTTTATAAGCGATTCATGGTGGACATTCAAAAAACCCGAACGAATCGCTTTGAGTACACTTTTATCATGCGTACCGCTGAAATATGAAATGCACTCCCCGAGTGAGTCTTCCCTGATAGATATAATCTGGGTGTCTTTAAATCACAAGCGAATCGGTTTCTTCTAGGCAAGCGCGCTCTATCGTAGATCGCAATGTCGCTTAATATCAGGCGAACTGGCGGTCAAGCGTATAGGTTTACGCTTGACCGCCAGTTCGCCTGATGCCTAACGCCTACTTACGTAAACGAATAAAAAAAAATTATAATCATAATAGCTCCACCGCTTGGTGTTTTTGTATTTTTTATTACTAGTATTCTTATTAACCCCTCGTGCTAAGCTAAATGCTTGTGGTACGAGTGGGTTCACGTCGGTAGTGCAATGGGTGGGTTTCGAACCGGCAACCACATGATCGCAAGCCCGACACCCTAGCCATTAGGCTACTGCCGCTTAATAATAATAATTATTATAGCGTGAGAATTTCCAAAATCCCTGAAGTTTATAGTTTCGAGATTTCGTAATTAATCAGTTAGTGTGATAATTTTGGCAAAATGGGGGCCTAAAATGCTACACATGGATACCCACCATGCTGTACATTACAATAACAGTGGCCCATTTAGACCCCAGTAGTAGCTATGAGTCCAGTGTATCAGGTTCCTAATACAAGCAATATGATAGTTTGGGTGGTATTTGCAAGACAAATGTGCGCGTCATCGATCTCTCCACTCAATATCTCTTTTACGAAAAGGTATTATTTACTTTGCGTGGATTCAGGATACATATTTAGGTCAACCCATACCTAGCTGTTGCCTGCGGTTTTACTCTGATTCCAAAGGATGTTGACAGCAGTGCCATCTACCAGCTCCACTATAGCTAAGAACTACCTATGCAGTTGACCGCTTAAGTACAAAAAAATCATCAAAATCTGTTAAACCATTCAAATCAAAAGCAGTGATAGCCTAGTGGTATGACCGTTGGACTGCCAAGTCAAAGTCTTTTTAAAGTCTTGACTTTTCGAAGTCATGTGCGTACTAAATAGATAATAAGTGCCCAGCAGTGGGACAGTATAATGGGTTGATTATGTTATGTTATGTTATTGTTGCTTATCGGTAGAACACTTGCCAACACAGTGGTAGATGCTTGCCACCCCAAACGGTTTTAGGAGCAGAGTACTAGCTATTTCTTCATTAAGTCTACAAATTAGTAGTTACTTGAATGCTTTTCTAGAAAAACTTGTTTTATTCCGTTTACCTTGCAAAAACAAGCCAAAAGATCTTTTATAACAGTCAATATAATGCAGATTTTACGTCAAGCCACCGCAAATATTTGAGAGGGTTCATTTAAAATTCAGATTCATACGAACACCCCCGTTTGCCTGTTGAATTCTAGCGCTGTAGCCCCTACATTTTAAAGTAAGCTGAGAATGTGGGCAACGAATGAAAATACCTACACTGTGTTTGTAATTTCCCATGGGTACAGAGCACAGTCCAGAGTATTAGTGGGAAAGAGCGCACTACATCGTAAGGACATAACAGTGCTCCTTTTTAGCTGATTCTCAATTAATGTTTGTTTGGGCGGGCTCTGTATCTTGCATTACTCTATGTGTTTATAACAAGGTATGCGGCGGTCACTCGACTCGCTCGTCGTTTGGCTTCTACGGTTACCCTAATTCTACTAATTTCTCATTATCTTAGCGTTAGACATTTATCGTTACATTCATTTTACGCAAATACGTACAGATATATATTACATCATAATCGTAATATTATATTGAGATGTTACTTAAATAACATTCATCGTCGCATGATTGGTCACGTTAATATACTTTTACCATTCAGTCACTCTTTATCACATAAGAATAGACTAAATCACTTAACTACCTTATTATGTGTTCTAGATTCGTTGGTTTGTCCTTTTAATAGTAACATTCATTTAAATTCTTACTCGACACAATGACTAGTAATACAATATCAATTTACTATCAAAATTGCCGAGGTCTGAGAACGAAATTAAATACATTATATAGTAATATACTTGCGGACTCGTATGACATAATTATTTTTACCGAGACGTGGTTGGTTCCCCATATTAATGATAATGAATTCATTGATTCGAGATACTTAGTTTATAGATGTGACAGGAATCGGGCTCTGTGTGGTAAGTCGGACGGGGGCGGTGTTTTAATTGCTGTTCGCCGTGGCTTGGACGCCATACGTTTTGAGTTGACGGCCACGACCGATTACGATGACAATCATTACTTCTTGCCACCGAATATAGACTACGTACTTTTGAAATTCTACGCAAAGACATTAAATGAGTACCATGTTGTGTGCGGCGTGTATGTTCCGCCTAATCAATCGCTAGCTACCCACCAGTCATTATTTAATCTGCTTGAAAAAGAAATTACATCGCTTACTGTCGGTAATATTTATATTTTCGGTGACTTTAATTTACCACGCATCGAATGGGTTGTACATGATTCATTTGCGCTTATGCCACGCATACATAATAATAATAGCTCAATGGACATGCTCCTTTTAAATTTTTTATCAACATTAAATTGTATGCAGTATAATAAAATAAAAAATAAGAACGATCGTACTTTAGATTTACTATTTTCGACCGATGTATGTGATTGTGAGCCCGTACTTAAACCCTTAATACCATTGGATACCTTTCATCCTCCTTTTTCCATAACTACTTCCTTTGGCGTAGCTGACATGCCCATGATCAGGTGTTCCTTACCCAGATATCGTTTTATAGAAGCTAATTATTCAGATATTAATAAAGACATTAATCAGGTCGACTGGTCCAAAATCTTGATTAGTGATTCCTTAGATTCTGCGACTCAGCACTTCTACGAAACCATTTACGAGATTATAAGGGCTCATGTCCCAATGCGACCCGTAAGATCTAACGAATATCCTATTTGGATTTCTCGTCCATTAATACATATATTTAAAAATAAAGAAAAAGCGTGGATAAAATGGAAAAAATATAAAAATATTTCTGACTATGAGCAGTTTTCTTTATATCGCAAGAGGTTTAAGAGGCTATCATCTGAGGCCTTTAACGCATACTTGAGTTCAGTCGAGAGCGGCATGCAGAAGGACATTAAACAATTTTGGACATTTATAAATAGCCGTCGAAGTAAAACGGGTATACCTAATAGTATGTTGTATAATAATGAGGTATCCACTGGCCCTATTCATGTGTGTAAAGCGTTCTCAAATTTTTTCAGCTCAGTATATGAACCTACAAATAATAATTGTAACGTAAATAATGTATCGTCTCTCAACAATCAAGCAGCTATATCCGACTTATCGTTCACTAAGCACACAATCATTAAGGCGCTTAAATGCCTAGATGTTACTAAAGGATCTGGGCCGGACGGTATACCACCTTTCTTTTTAAAACATACTGCTGATTCAATCAGCACCCCCTTGTTTACTTTATTCAACCGCAGTGTGACGGAAGGTGTTGTACCCCAAGCTTGGAAACTGGCACACATTACGCCTGTGTTCAAGAATATCACTAAAAATGATGTTACCAACTATCGCCCGATTTCGTTGTTGTCCACCTTGTCAAAAGTTTTGGAGCGCCTAGTTCATAGCGCAATATATCCTACTTTGCATCAAATTATTATTCCCGAACAGCATGGTTTCGTTCAAAATCGTTCAACATTAAGTAACTTGCTTCTTTACTCTAACTTTTAATTTGAAAATATAGACAATAAACTACAAGTAGACTCTATTTACACTGATTTTTGTAAGGCCTTTGACAAGGTGGACCACACTATCCTTCTCCAAAAAATTGAATTTAATGGTATTCGTGGGAATCTTCTAAGGTGGTTTACTTCTTATGTTAGGAATAGAGTCCAAAAGGTTGTGATTAAGGGCTTTTCTTCTGATGTGATTAGCGTGACATCTGGAGTTCCACAAGGCTCAATACTCGGGCCACTGCTTTTTATTCTATTTATAAATGATATAAATACATGTTTTAAAAATAGTAATTTCCTGTTATATGCTGATGACCTCAAAGTATTTCGTACAATAAGAACTGTCGAAGACTGTAATAAATTGCAACAGGATTTGGATCGATTATCTGCTTACTGTCGGGCCAATAAACTACAGCTTAGTTTAAGCAAATGCAAATCAATTTCATTTACCAAAAAAGTCTACATTGAACCCTTCACATACTCTCTTTGCAATACCACCTTAGAAAAAGTATCCATATTAAAAGATTTGGGTATACTTTTCGACAGTAAACTACATTTCGATGCTCACGTTGATCACATCACAGCTAAAGGCCTTCAACTATACGGCTTTGTAAGGCGGACTTCTAATTTATTTAAAAAGACCTCTTCATATTTGTTACTTTACAAATCACTAATTAGATCACAGCTGGAATACGCTTCGTGTGTTTGGAACCCATTTTATCAGAAATATATTGACCAACTCGAGTCTGTCCAACGTAAATATCTTCGGTTCCTGAACTATAATTTGTACCACAATCTGCCATCATATCAGACTCTTTTAAATAAATTTTCCTTATCAACTCTAAAACAAAGGAGATTGTGTATTGATCAATCAATACTGTACAAAATTTGCCATAATAAATTTGACTGTAATAAACTCATAAACCAAATTTACCTCCGCATACCGAGTCGCTCTCAAAGGATTCGAGATAATTATACTCACTGTCTATTTGCTCCTAAACACTGCAGGACAAAAGCGGGTGAACGAGCTCCTCTATGGCGAATGATGAAATCATACAACGATTATTTTGCTGATATTGACTTATTTGCTATGACATTAACACAATATAAAAACTATGTTTCAATGAAGTCATGATGTTTCCTAGGATCTTATTTTAAAGTTCTCATGCTACACTGTAAGTTCTATTATCTGACTTTGTCAAAACCCTCTTTACCTGGGGATGACCATGTGTTCATTGTTGTTTTTCCTCATACTACATGTACTTAATTTGTACTGTAAACTCAGCTTTGCTATTGTGAACTAATAATTGTAACATTATTTTGTGGATAGCGGTGCTGGTCACGAATTATAAAAAAAAATATGTATTTTCTTGTCTGTATTCTGTATTATTACGTGATTGTTTGTTATCCTGAAGAAATAAAATAAAAATAAAATAAAAATAATAATCTATGTCTTTTTATGTATGAATCTCATTTCAGTCGCTCCGTAAACTAAGAAAATTACTTATAAAAATTAAGTTTCTGTTTGTAGGGAAAATAACACAAAATAAGTTTTATTTTACTCTGCTAAATTGAGTAAATGTATGAAGAACATCACAATCGCTCAAAAAATGGTGTCGAAAGGTATATATATGGGTTAAAAACTCTAAGAATCTATTCTTTCGATTCTATCAATATACTTCATAGAAATAGCATCGATTCTAACAAATCCTTACTAATTATATATTATTATATTATATTATTAATATTATAAATGCGAAAGTAAATCTGTCTGTCTGTCACGCGTTCACGCCAAAACTACTGAACCGATTTAAACGAAATTTGATACCCAGATAGACTAGAGCCTGAGAAAGGACATAGGCTACTTTTAAATGCGAAAAACGGGTTGTAAGGGGTTGAAAGGGAGGGATGAAAAGTTGTATGGAAGTATCGTAATTTTTAGAGTTAAAAACTTGTAAGAAATATAGAAATGACGCGTTAGCAAAAGTTGTTCAGCCTGATGAGCATTTTCTATTGAGGTAAGATCTGGAACACCTGATTCAGAAACATAATGGTCTAGCTAAACTATGTAGACTATGTTTTGGCTGATGGAGACATAATAATAGTAAAGAATAAAAAAAAACTGTCTGTATGTTTGTCTTTTTGTTCATACTAATCTCCGTAAATACTGGACGGGAACTTTATAAATAGCTGCTATTTACTTAGCTATTTACAGTAAACCACAGCAGTTTTTATTGTATTATTTGCAAAGTAAGTATATGTACTAAAAAAATGCTGCCGGACGAAGTCGCGGGCAGAAGCTAGGGCATATCTAATAAAGGTATAGGTAAGTATTATTGAAAGAACTTGCGCAGACTTTCACAGTTTCAAAACATCTAGGTACTTAGCAATATGATTTGTAGTGTTTTTTATGAACTTAGTTATTCGAATAACGGCATGTGTAAGCTCGCTCAGCAAATTTACAGAAGTTATATTGACGAAACATATTGTTTCCGAAGTTCCCATCGTCAAATATTTGTCAGTCGCCATTTTGTGATTTAAATTCATAGGACATACCACGCGCTGTCATCTGAATTCAAAACTGTTTGTATTCGTAGCTACGCTGTAATATTATTTTGTGGGATATACCTACAGATAAGTAGAAATACAATGGTTAATTGCTACCGTGAGAAATTAAGGGCATAACATCATCCAAAAAACACCCTAGCTTTAAAGAAGTTTCTAGTGGAATCCTTAAGTGCGTTTGCCATATAAAAAATATATCTTATACTTAAGGTCATTACAAAGAAATTGTATTGTTTAAAATTTTTATAAACTTATAAACACGTAAAAAATAAATTAGTAAAACGTATTAGTAAAATATAAATTTATAAACACACCTCATTTAAAAAAGATTACATTCAATCAAATAATTTTCAAGATTTTCGTGTCAAAGCTGACCTCCACAGATTTTTAAACTATGAACATTGTTTCACGATTAATAATCAACAAAGGTATTTTTTTATAATATTCACAGATACAGTACCAGCTTTAAATTTGCCTGCCTGACCTACTTTCCACTTGCATGAAAGTATTTTTATACCTGACGAGTTTTTTAAAATAAATGTTTGAATTTCCCACAAAAACGTAACACCGAAATAAATCGTAACCTAGACAATATTCTATCAAATTAGGTGATTATTCGGATTTGGATACCGTTAATTTCCTACGGTACTAATTCGATTACTACTACTTCACTGGAAATAAAAGACCTGAAAATCGTTCCAAACTTGGTAAAATGGTAAAGTTATCAAAAATTTCTTGCATTCACTCTCTTTTTCTACATACAACTACGCATATTAATCAATATTTATTTATATACTAGCTTCTGCCCGCGACTTTGTCAGCGTGGACTACAAGATTGGGTCCGACCTGCATATGTTTCCAGGCTATAAACAAATCCGTTCCGCCGTTCTGGCGTAAAAGAGTAACAAACATCCATACTAACGAACTTTCACGTTTATAATATTAGTGGGATACTTAATACCAATTTATGCACTGCAATATTTGTATGATTTACAGGTAATTGTTCCGTGCCTGGGCGTTTGTGTATATGACAATTTATGTTTGTAAACGCCACGCCCACGATTCAAAAGAAAATCCTAATGTACTATATAAAAAAAAGGAATTACAAACACCCAGACCCAGAGGAATAACTGCCTCATTAGTCTAGTGGTCCCAAGCGCGACTGCTACACTAGAGGTCCTGGGTTCGATCCCCACGTCGAGCAAAGTGTTATTGGGTTTTTCATGAAATTCTCAGTAGGAGCTCGGTGTTTGGGTTTGTGTTCGGTTAATGGCTATAAGCTCGCCCCGGTTAATGGCTATAACATGGGACCTAAACATACCGGCGAACTGTGGGTGTACATTAAGTACGCCTCTGCCTAACCCTTCGGGGAATACAGGCGTGATGGTATGTTATGTGTTATGTTATGAATTACAAACACATAATATACAAAGTAATAGAATTAAAAGAAGAATAAGTACAGGATATCAACACAAGTACATGCAAATCTGAATACGTAGCACATACATATATCCTCCTAACGTGCCATCAAATAGAGTTTAAAGTAGCAGTAACAAACAGAAAACTGGTGTAATTTATATCCAGCACACAAGTTCGGGGCAAATGGGGTAAATATATCGCTTAAGAGGCAGGCAGCGCGCCAGCAACCTGCTCCCCCGACCATTAAGCAGCTGTATGGGAAGTTTCTAGCGAAACCTACGCTTGAGAAAGCGCTACCAATCTTTGTAGTTAGTACCTACTTGTTGAGATATGGGAAATGCGGTTAGGTGAATTAGTGTTTACGTTTCATACTAACTTGAGATCATAACTGCTATTTAGACTAGTGGTTCTAAACTAAAGCTCCTATGGTCGACCAAAATGTTATTGGGTTTTTCTATGAAATTCTCAGTAGCACCTTAGAGTTTGGATTTGTGCCCAGTTAATGAAAATAAGCTCGCTTTCTATTAAATGGGAATTAAACATATCGGCGAACTGTGGGTGTAAATTAGTAAAGCTCTGCCCAACTCTTAGGGGAATACAGGCATGATAGCATGTTATATTATGTTAAAATATCTGAGGGATGTAAATGGCCACATACCGGTTAAGGAATTCTATAGATTCTAAATATGAGTTGATTTGGAGATGAATTAAATGTGGCATGAACACAGAAATGAAAGAGAAGGGCAAAAGAAAAGAAATCATTGAAAGCATTAAACTAGATTGCAACATGAGATCATTACAAATAACAAAGATTGTTTAATGGCAACATTGAGCAATGCATTTCCGCAATAAAAGATTTATCTAGAGAAATTCCCTTAGGATTTTGAAAATGTAGAACAACACAATAAAATAAACTCACATGTAAAAGTACCTAACAGAGATAAATCATTTTATTATAATGAAAAGAGTACGCAGATACCAGGAAAAAAGGCTAAAATTGAGCGAAAAAATAAACAGTCTCTCAGATTTAATTATCTTTGCAAAATGTTCCCCTAATCGCCTCTTTCGCCATTGAAGGAAATCTGATTTACATTCAATCTTTCAGCATAACAGCACAAAAGAAATCATTACTTGGATGCCAACCGTTTAAACCATTCAAATTGATAGTTTGATTTGACCCAACTGTCGCACTTGAGGTCTATTTTTATCTACAATCGATATGTGTGGCTATTTCGGCTTCTATCAGTTAGGGATGGACAACAAGTCTGGCATGTTTTGATAGGATGACCTGTGCTTTTCTTTATAAAAAAAATGTGGATAAAAATTTGTAGAAAATTGTAAGTATAACACTAGGTGATTTTCTGATTATAACATTATTAATATAGGACAAATAGATTTTGTGATTTTTTTATGGGATAGGAGAGCAAACGAGCAGACGGATCACCTGATGGTAAGCGATTACTGCCGCCCATGGACACCCGCAGCACCAAAGGAGTCACAAGTGCGTTGCCGACCTTTTAAAAGAGGATTGGGCCTCCGGTAACCTCACTCACTCGGCGAAACACAACGTAGACGTTTTCTGTGAGGCCGTGGTATCACTCCGGTCGAACCGGCCCATTCGTGCCGAAGCATGGCTCTCCCACGTAAAATGCTTTTCAGAAACTGGTTATTTATTATCATCCTTCACTGAAAATCGATACTTATTTTAAATTGTATTAAGTACGCAACTACAGTCATTATGTCTAGGACTAAGCACTTTCTTATTTAAATATTCGATCAAGTCATCTATCTTCTACTAAGTATATTATGTTTGAGTATAGTTTGCTCTTTGATAGTATAAATAATAATGTTAATGTGTTCAACATTTTTGTCAACGCTACCTTTTCATCCGCAAATATGTCCATAAGGGCTTTTAACTTTTCCCAACCTCATTTTCGGGGGCTTTAAGTAAAGGTTGAAAAGGATAATGTTGTTATTTTGTTAAGACGATATCTTAAAATGGTCCCTTGACGTGCTTCTTCACTGGATTAAGCTTAATAGCTTTTATGAATACGTAATTTATCCACAAGTTTAAGGGCTAGTTAGAGGTAATATAGTGACATTTTTTATTTATGAATTGATATTAAAAAAAAAACAAAATGTGGATCAACATCTGCTTTTTTACTTGAATCCAGTTCTTATCAAATGCTATGCTAGAGGTTCTGGATTCAATTCCCAGGTCCAAGAAAGCGTTATTGGCTTTTTTAATTAAACTATTTTGCATTTGTGCCATGTTAATAGCATTAGGCTCACTCCCTACAGCATGAGACCCAAACATACCAGCAAACTATATGTTTATATTAATTATACCTTCATTTGAAAGACCATTGAAAATTATAAGGACCTCATTATCACCATCATCACTTTTTTCAACTATGCTGTGGCTCGCTTCCAATCTCACCAGATGCTGCTAAATTTCAGTATTGTTTGTGATACAACTACCATCAGATTTCTGCATCCCTGAATTTTTTTTGGGCAATACTGATATTCAATAGTTAATATAAACTGGTTTTCTAGCTTCTGGGTTTTCTGACCACAATTAACTATTTTTATAGGTGTTTGAGAACCGGGACTAAAGGACCACAGCTATCTCCGAGGCCCGAATTTAAATAGGTTTGGCTTAAATTAACATTTTTTTATATAACACTAAGGTGGCAAACAAACGGCCCGCCTGATGGTAAGCGGTTACCGTAGCCTATGGACGCTTGCAACACTAGGAGTATCACTCATATGTTGCCGACCCTGTAAGTTACGTAGGAATAGTTGGGCTGGCAACATGGGAGACAATAGCGTGATGTTTATCCTATCTGCAAACACAACGCTTCCTCGCCGAGCTCTGGCGACCTTGCTCACCGTTAGGAACACAACATAGCACAGAGCTATGTTATTTGGCTACGATTTTCTAGGTCCTCAAGGTAGAGGTACTTCCCCAGTCGGGAATCTCCAATTGTGAGTGGAATTAATCGATTCCACTATGCCTTATTTCTCTTGGGTAATTTTTATTGGAAATTCTTAGATTTCATTAAATATTTTATTTTCTTCTATAATACAAGGATTTATTAACCTTTAACGATGTCGCAAAACTTGATCCTTTTTAATCCACAAACCTCTAATCAAAAGTATGACTAAAACCTTTAATTCTCATGAAGCATTAAATAATTCTTCGAATGTTTCATAGCTCTTCAAGATTTTAATAGCCAACAAGATTTGTCTAGCTTGAGTGACGTCTAGTTGGATTTACAAAATAAGCGTAGAAAAATATTAAAATTTCTGTCTAGTATTTTTCATAATTCTTCTTGTTAAATAGGATTAGTATATTAATTCTGGTAGCATTTTATACCATTATTAAGACGCAGTTTCGTAGAAATCAAGAATGGTCCAAGAATTAAACCTAGTGGAACTCCTATTGTAATCACTACCTGTGAGTTTTAAGTCTATTATTTTTTTATTCGATTGTGTATCTAGTACTAATTAAGATAATGTAAGATAATTGTTGTTTACCCAAACAAACAGAACAATAACATTTCCTAAATAATCTTAAATGAAGAACAAAGTCGAATGCCAAAGGAAAATTGCGAAATATTTAAGATCCCAAACTTTATTTTCATATTTTTTTAATATTTAAAGAAAGTTTCGAACCTCATCATTGTTAATTGACAATTCAATTTTGTCAAATAGTTTTTTTTTACATTTTCTTTCAATATTCTTACAAAGATAGCTTTAACTGACACAGAAAGATCTTAACCTACCGCTCACGCCTCCAGCGACTCGTAAATAGTGCCCAACCTACTTTCGTCCACTCGACGTGAACAAAATATGACCACACCCGGACGGTTTTATATATCCTAACATTTTACCATGTTTTACTACATCATGCAATCTTGTAAGTATATTATTTCGTTTACTTTCTGCGGCATGTCTTAAGGGGTCAGCAAAGAGTTGAATGATTATGTTGACATAGGTCCGCTTATCAGGACAAACAAACAGAGATGGAATATTTTCTGCTTTATATGTTAAAGAAATATTTAACTAGCTCTGGAATCCTATATAGCACGAAGAGGATTTTTTAATAAGAAGTATAATATTGATAAGGTTAATTAAAATAAGACCGATATTCAATTATAAATAGTGAGTTCTAGTGAGTGAGTTCTAGCTGATCCACATCAATTGTCCCATACGCACACAACAATTATTTTAGCCCTCCACGCTCAACCAACACAATTTATATGACAATGGCCTACGCAATTTGCCTTTGAAAAGTTACAGTTAACTAGATAATGTCGTTAAGGGTCCGGTGGTGCTTGAATTGCCCACAAAAACGTAATACCGAAATAAATTGTAATCCAAACAATATTTTATCAAATTATGTCATTATCCGGATTTGGATACCGGAAACTACTAACTACCGTTAACTTAGTGGAAATAAAAGACCGGAAAATCGTTCTAAACTCGGTAAAGTTATCAAAAATTGCATTCGCTTTCATTTATTTCCTGTGACGTATTTTGGACGAAATGGTGAAGTAGGAACCTAGATTAACGGTATCGGAAACCGAATAATAACAGAATTTGATTCAATTGTGTTCGAATTACGATTTATTGCGGTATTACGTTTGTAAGAGAAATTCGGTCCGCCGGACTTTTACCGCAGATTTTAGCTTTGTGTGTCTAGACCTTTAAAGCCAACATTCCAATACTATAAAAGTGTTCTTATTGACACCGACAGTCAACCGGTATGTTTAGATCCCATGTGGGATGGAAAAGGGGGCGACCCAATTGCCAAAGTGAAAGACATTTCAATATTATGATGGACTCATTATTCTAGTTGTCCGTAACCCGAATGCTATGCTAGAGGTTCTGGGATCGATTCCCAGGTCGAGCAAAGTGTTATTGGGCGAGCCTAGTGTCATTAAGCGGGCACAAATCCGGACTCCGAACTGCTACTGAGAATTTTATAGAAAATCCCAATAACCCTTTGCTCGACCTGGGAATCGAACCCGGGATCTCTAGCGTAGCAATCGGTCCCTAGTCTAAATAAAAACACTTTATAAGAAATATTATGAAAGTAGTTCAAAAAATGCCGCGAAATTAAAATTTATTCCCTAGTGTAGGAAGTCGAGAGATTTAAAAGAAGCTGTAATCTTTTTCTTTATGAAAGCCTTGTTATTTCCAACAGGCAACCCTCCGCGTTAATGTCAAACGATGTAATTTGTTAAAGACCTTTTTTTTGTATTTCTGTTACATTCTAAGTGGTGTAAATATTTGGAGTGACGCCTGAATTAAATTTACGTATTACATTAATTTTGAAGAGTTTTCTCTAGATTCACAGTAAAAATACTCGCCAAATATTAGGAAGTATACAATTAGATTATTTTCACTATTACTTATTTAGCAAACCCCCTGTGTAAGACGATAGATATTGCATTATGTCGGTAAAGGGTTAAACCTACCGTAACATAACATAATCAACCCAATTACATTGTCCCCCTGCTGGGCACGGGTCTCCTCTCAGAATGAGAGGGATTAGGCTATAGTCCACTACGCTAGCCTAATGCGGGTTGGCAGACTTCACACGCCATCGAGAAAATCTCTCAGGCATACAGGTTTCCTCACGATGTTTTTCTTCACCGTTTAAGCGCGTGATAATTAACTATTAATACGCACATGACTTCGAAAAGTCAGAGGTGCGTGCCTTGGTTTCGAACTCGAGGCCTTTGACTTGGTAGTTCTATGGTCATATCAGTAGGTTGTCACTGTTTCCTATATACCTTAGGTTTTAGAAAAATATATTTGTACATCTGAACTAACTTCCTATAATACTTGAATACAATCTTTTTACTATAAAAAGCATAAAAGAAATCGAAAAAGATTTAAATTTTTGAAATGTAAGTGCAAGATCAAATCACCTTTACGACCTAAAAATACTCATAGACACGAGCGATTTTGAATAGACAAAAATAATTTCAATAGTATTTCTCTCGCAAGAGGCAACACTGAAGTGACTGTTAAAAAAAATACCACTCCTACACCAATCTATAGTTTTGCAAAGCGATGTTATAGCGATGAAGGAAATGGGTAATTTTTACAACTATGTTTCATTTTCATTCATTCTACTCGATCGACCCGGGGGTAAAAATGACTCTATGAATATTTCTAACAACTGGGATATCTTGTCTCCCTACCTACGCATTCTACTCGTGTCACCGCTATCTACCCAACACACTGACGCTTTAACACTTGAGTGGCGTTTCAATAACAACACATAAAGCGCAATGAATAGCGAAATGAAAGCATGTGTCGTATCGCATCGAGTTTCATACTTAACAATTTATATTTCCCTATTTATAGCGCTTTCAAAGAAACGTTTATGTAGCGGCGTTTTACGAGAATTTAACAAGAAAATGCTCCGGTCGCTCATTAAAAAAGATACTACAGCTTTGACGTAACTGAGCAAAATAAGGGCAGCGTTTGAGACTCCACGTTTATAATTTTTTGTACTTGTATTTTATATGGCAAGCTTCTTGATTTAACTCATAAAAATAAATACGTGACCATTTTATTCCCTACTTACTTTTCAGGGGTTGTATGTATACATATTTGATTCAATCTTAAGATAAAAGGTACTGTTTGACTGATTGTAGATTGATCATAATCTAAGGTAGATATTGAAATGAATATGAAGAACTTTTGTCCTAAAAGTTTGAGAATTTAAAAAAAAATTCACTGCCTACAAACAAACTTAGTGATAATTTGACGAGGACGATTCTTTTGTACAGTACAAACTACAACTTACAGTTAAGCTAGTTTAACATACCATCCATCACGCATCAGGGTTGGGCAGGGGTGTACCTACTAAAGTACCACACAGTTCACCGATATGCTTAGGTCCCATGTAATAAGAGGCGAGCTTATTGCCAAAGTAACATTTAAACATTTCTAAAGCAAAATGAAAATAACCATTTTAAGTCTCCATTTAAAATTATTTAAAAACTGCAATACAGTTGTCTATAGAAATTTGCACACGCGAAAGCTGCACCAGCTGTATACTAGAGTCGAAGAATAACACGTTCGCCCATAAATCGTGGACAATAAATCAAGTCCTGAAGGCATCGTCCTCATATATCCAGTATTCGCGTCTGCGTGTGACGTCACTGACGACTCTGGATACCTACACGATACATCTGGACGCTATCATATCTAATGGTGGCTACACACGATCAAATCCATTATGAAATTGATTATTGTACATTCATTACTTAAATTATTATTTCGCTTACGTAAGTCTTGACGTCACATTATTTATTTATACTTTTTCACACTTTAAATGTTTATGGTGGACTTTTCTACCAGTCTATCTTCGGGTGGTGCATAGATAATCATAGCAGATGCTTAAGCACTAAATATTGGTAAAGACAAATAGAGTACCTATAATATTATGTAATAGATATTTTCCCTAGCAGCCTATTTTCCCGGTTTTTCGGTCTTATCAAGCAAATTGACGCGACCCGTGATAACGCGAACATTTTAAGTTGTTAGAGAGAGATACTGCTCTACAGCTGAAATAGCTCTATCCCTCTTGTTATTTTTTGTTGTGGACCTGTGTTACGGTGTGAATTGGATGATAAACGTCGTCAGCTGCCTTATGAAAGTTTTATTAGACCTACTCTATTACTTAAGGAACAAGGTTTAAAATCTCATCACGTTTAATCTCATAAGAGTGCTATTACACTATTTAAAAAAAGTAATTATTATTATTATTCTGTCTCTGTCTGTAGCTTATAACCTTAATTTAATGCTTTTATAGTTGAACTTGTGACTGATCAATAAGACAGTGATTCTTCAAAACAACTATTTAGAAGATAATCTTGAGTTCAGAATAAAAATGAAAGTCTTAAGCAAAAAGGTTCTCGTTGCAAAGCGTCTGTAACTGAAAATTTAAAAAGATGTCTTTGCAGAGTTCGCTTTGAATGAAGTCGTACTCTCTACTTAAATAGTTTTTGCTTCCAGCTCGCTACGGTCTGGAGCTGTGGACTTTATATCAATCTAGAAGTTGTTCTGCTAATGTTATCACTAATTGCATTGCAGGTATAAATCAAACGTTTGCTTTGCTCTTTAAATAATGTAGATTTATTTCTAGGTTTTCTTATACTTAGACACTGACGGAGTATCAATTCATGGAGTTCCTTGTCAGTTCTTCTCGTTGGATTCGTATAAGATTCTTTCCTATAAGATTATTTATATTCGACCAAAGTTAACAGCTGTTTAAAAGCTGGTCAACAGCTAACAAAAGTCTGCACCTAAACAGACATTAATTAAGTATCTGACATTTCTTAGAATCAAGATTTATTATTTAGAACTGCGCAACTGGATTGTGACAGTAGAAAATTAATTGTTCCAACAGTATTTCCTCAATAGTCTACTAACTGTCTCATTAGTCTAGTTGTCCCAAGCATGACTGCTACGCTAGAGGTCCTGGGTTCGATTCCAAGGTCGAGCAGTGTATTGTTACAGTACGTTTGACGCCACGTCAGAAAACGCGTGCTCTCGGCGCCAAGCTCCGAATTCCCTTACGAAATCTGTCACCCAGTCGTGACCGTGGCGTGCTGGGCACATTATGGTCGTCTATACGTGAAGAGATGTAGGGCATAGTGAAATCTAAAAATTCCACTCACAATTGGAGGTGCTCGACTGGGGAAGTACCACCTTGCAGAAAATCACAACATACAAGAACAAACTAAATAACATAGCTCCATGCTATGATGTGTTCCTAACGGTGAGCAAGGTCGCCAAAGCTCCGCGAGGAAGCGTTGTGTTGGCAGTGCGGGGGAACGGTTGTGTTTTGTTACCGCCGCTGTCATGCATAGCAGTATGTCTCCTATGCTGCCAGCTCAACTATTCCTCCTTATTTACAGGGTCGGCAACGCGCGAGTGATACCCCTGGTGTTGCAAGCGTCCATAGGATACGGTAACCACTTACCATCAGGCGGGCCGTATGCTTGTTTGCCAGTGGTATAAAAAAAACTAATAAATAAGTTAAATTAATATCCGTCCGTAGTAATTTCGAAGTCAGAGGTGCGCGCCTCAACAAACCCAAGACCAATGACTTAGCAGTTTGTATGTACGTATATCATTGCCTTTAACAAAGCTGGGGGAGCATGATTGATTAATTACATGTCAATCAAGCAACGCCTATTGTTTCTATTGTCTTCTAGCTCAAACTGTGCTAAGGCGATTGTGGCTCACCAATAATTCTGAATGAAGCTTCAAGCGACGCTAATTAACTAAGAAATTAATTAATCAATTAACATGACAGACTATGGAAGCGATTTATAATCTATACTAAAATAATAAACGAAGAGAACCGGAGGCAGAGGGACGCAGGTTTGAATTCTGCATGAGATCGATTTTTTTTTTTGATAAAATTGATATCTTTAATAAATCTGAAGAGTTTGTTTGAAATCGCAATTCTCTGGAACTACTAGTCAGATTTGAAAAAATCTTTTTACTTTTGATAGCCCGATTCTTGAGGAAGGCTATGGGCTACTTAATATCACGCTATAATCTTTAGGAGCCGAGCAAGCGGTTAAGACCATAGCTCAGCTGTTACGTCTATATCTTAGATTGCAGAATATTCTACTGGTATAGAGAAAATAAGAACTAAAATTCATAAATATTGAAGATTAATCATAGCAGGCAGAGTCAAACTTACACGGTTCGTCGGTATGTTTTTTAGGTCCCATGTAATAGGGAGCAAGCCTATTGCCATTAACCAGGCATAAATCCAAACACTGAGCTGCTACTGACAATTTCATAGAAAAACCCAATAGCACTTTGCCAGATATTTCACGTAGCCAGATACATTATTGAGCAAATTAGACTTAACAACTGAGGTCTCAAGATGACTACGCACGAGTTATACCACCGGTATTGTTGGCGTCTATAAGCTGGCCCGTTAGAAAGTTCTCCTTCCTCCCACGCACACTCAGGTTGTGGAATCAGCTCCCCGCCGAGGTTTTTCCAAAGGACTACAGCATGGGGTTCTTCAAAAAGTGTGTGAAAAGATTTTTATAGTTAATTAGATTTTTAAAGTTATTTTAGTGCCTTCACTAAAATAAATTGTAATGTATTGCTGTATTGTCTGGTGTATTGAACCAGAAGACGCAGGTTCGAATTCTACTCGCAGTCGATTTTTTCCTTTACATTTTCCATGACGAGATTATAAAGTTATTTTAGCTTTATAATCTCGTCATGGAAAATGCAAAAACAAGAATACAAAAAGTTAGCTGCCCCGTTATATATACGTATTTATTTCTGTAAAAAGATCTTTTGAAGACACTTCAAAAAGATTTTTTATTTCTATTATTTCTTTTACAATCTGACCATCTCTGAAAAGAATTGCTGCAAGTCCAGCTTGACCTTAGAGAATGTTTGATGAGAATAGTAATTAGTCTTAGCCACGAGCCCCCAACAAAAGATTATGTGCTCGGGGTCTTCAATGGTCCGTTATTAAGGTTGGCGAGCTTCCAGCCCCTCCACCGCTCACTTGCCGCGGTCAAATCGTCAAGAGCTGGTCTAAGTTTAGCTTCAGCTTTTGTCTGATCGTGAAAGTATTTTGCAATATCTCCTGATACTTAATAAGACTTAGAGGCACCTTATCATATTTATTAAAAGAAAAAACTAAATCGGTTCGCGAACCGCAAAAATATCGCATAAGGGTCCGACGAAGCGAATTTCTACAAACAATACCAAAATAAATCGTAATTCAAACAGCATTTAATAAAATGGTGTTAGTATTCGGATTCTGATACCATTAATCTAGGTTCCTATCTTACCATTTCGTGCGAAATACTTCACTGGGAATAATTGTAAGTGAATGTATTTTTTGATAACTTTACGAAGTTTTGACCCGTTTTCCGGTCATTTATTTCCAATGAAGTATTACTAGACGAAATGGTAGTGTAGGAACCTAGATTAACGGTATCCGAATGCGAATAATAACACAATTTGATGAAATTGTTTTGAATTACGATTTATTTTGGTATTACGTTTTTACGGAAAATACGGACCCTTAATACACTCCTCAAATATTGAGCAATTTTGTCTTTTATTGAAGTCAGTTGAAAATCCATAATTAGCTAGGTACATAAAGTAACTCTATCTGGACCTAAGTATTTGGCCGCGAGGCACAAAATTCTCTACCGGTATACATAGGTATTTACAAATATACGATAATAAACGATTTGTAATAAGGTGTTAATTGTGAGACATGTGCCCAATTTTTTTTCATCTGTTTATTATGTATCTGTTACCTGATTACGCCTGAACCATTAAATGAATGTTAATGAATTTTGGTACAGAAATAAATTTGACCTTGGAGAACGAAATAGGTGTCCTATTATCTCTAAAAGTCCTTTGTGATACGAGTGGAACCGCGGGCAACAGCAAGTATATATTTTTTGAACTTTGGCTCTATAGCCTAGTGGTCTTAAGCGCGACTGCTACGCTAGCGGTCTTGGGTTCGAATCACAGGTCAAGCAAAGTCATTGGGTTTTTCTATGGAATTCTCAATAGCGCATCAGCGTTTGGAATTTCTGACTGGTGAATGGCAATAGGCTCGCCCCCTATTACAATGGGACCTAAACATACCAGTGAAATGTGTGGGTGTAAATTAGTACGCCTCTGCCTAACCCTTCGGGGAATACAGTCGTGATGGTATGTATATTTTTTAAAATCGGTTAATAAAAAAAATGCTATCATAACGCTATAATAACAAACTTAGGTAAACAGCAATCAGGCGTCGTCTTCAAAACTCTATTACGTGCTAGTACCAACTCGTACCAACTCGGATCTTAATTTTCTTTGTTCAAATAATGATTTTAATTTCAACGGAGAATCTTCTTTGAACGGCGAACCGGTGAGACTGAGTAAATTAAATCTGCAAAGTAAAAAAACCGGACAAGTGCGAGTCGGAATTGAGGGTTCCGTACAAATTTGTAGGTACATATTTATAATTAACTAGCTTTTGCCAGCGACTTCGTCCGCGTGGAATAGTTACTTTGTTCCCTAGTTCTTCGCCCGCGGTTTCACCTGCGTTCCTAAGAGTTGTAGCGTGATGTTTTATAGCTTGAAACCTTTCTCATGAATCACTCATTTGCCAACATTTCCCTTCACTGCTCTGCTCCTATTGATCGTAGCGTGATGAAAAGTATACTATAACCTGCCCAGGAGTATGAAGAACATTTGTACCAAGTTTCGTTGAAATCCGTCGAGTGGTTTTTGTTTCTATAACGAACATACAGACAGACAGACAGACAGACAAAAATTTTACGGATTGCATTTTTGGCGTCAGTATCGATCACTAATCACCCGCTGATAGTTATTTTGGAAATATATTTCATGTACAGAATTGACCTCTCTACAGATTTATTATAAGTATAGAAGAAGATAGATTACAAATGTATAGTGTTCAGATTTTTCCCTATACTTGTAGTATAAGACGGTATATAGATACCCTATAAATTTAAATTCCCTTGAGTGTTGAAATATACGTTTTTTGCGGCATAAACGGTCGTGTGTTTTTTTTACGTTAACTTAGAAATTTGATTTTTTTCACAGCTTCAAGGGACTGTAGACTTGACGGAGAAAGCATATCACTTTATGTCAAGAAAATGAATGATGATGTAAAATTCATATGTAATAAACATAACCACGCATGTTTTATATATATTAACTATAGTGGATGTATGTTAAGAGGAAGGAATCTTTCTTTATATACAGCTAGACATAATATCTAACTTGATCGGTAATAGGTCCTCTTGGGGTCTGACTGGCCAGCGACCACCCTTACGTCGAAGGCTCGCCACCTATTACATGGGACCTAAACATACCGGCGAACTGTGGGTGTACATTAGTACGCCTCTGCCTACCCCTTCGGGGAATACAGGCGTGATGGTATGTTATAATGTAATTGATACCACAGAGTAGGTAGTCGTATGCGGTCTGCAGTGCGAGATCGGTAACGCATCAGCAACTCCTTTGGTGTTGCAGGTGTCCATGGGCGTCGATGACTACTTAGCACCAGGTGGCTCGTCAGCTCGTTTACCGACTAAACCAAAAAAATAAGGCGTGATATGGCTTATTTTTGAACCAATTTTAAGTTTGTTGTAATTTTAATCGGCTCTATTGATAGTCAACTTTTTTATGAGACCGTAAAAATTATTTCTGTTCAAACAGCCATTTTAATCTGCCTGGGTCTGCCTGGGTAGCAAGCTATACCTACATTCTATTAGGTTATCATTTATGCACTAGGAATTTTCAATTACTCCGTCTGTGCAGTAAGCCTTGTATGCGGAAAAATGCGATCTCAAACGCAAGAGGGAAAGACAGGCATTTTATTTGCTAGGTTCTTCTAATCGTTTTATTCCATTGCTTGATCGATCTAGACGTGTGCAAGTGACGTATTGATTTCGATCCCGAAGTCAAGTCATGATAACTAGGTTTTTCAGTAAATGTTTAAGTAGCTAATCTTAATTTTAGATTTGTGACCGGTCAAGCTGCCTTATTAGCGTAGTGGTCCTGAGCGCAAAGTGTTATTGGCTATATCTATGAAATTCTCAATAGCAGCTCAAAGGTTGTGATTGTGCACGGTTAATGGTAGACAGCTCGCCCTCTGTTAGATGGAACCTAAACCTAACTCTAACCTAGTGGCACTATGATGGTACATAGTGCCACTTAAACCAAGGTTATTTTCAATCAATCAATCAATCAAATCCGCCTATTGCCGTCCACTGCTGAACGTAGGCCTCCCCCAAGGAGCGCCAACCATCCCGGTCTTGGGCAGCTCGCATTCATCCGCTGCCAGCCACCTTCATCAAATCGTCGGTCCATCGCGTCGCAGGGCGTCCCGCACTACCCTTGCCCAAACGCGGTCTCCACTCTAACACTTGTCGGCTCCATCGGTCGTCTGTCCGTCTGCAGACGTGGCCGGCCCACTTCCACTTCAGCGTGCTTATTCTTCGAGCAATGTCGGTGACTTTAGTTCTTTGGCGAATGACTTCGTTGCGAATTCTATCCACCAAAGAAACTCCAAGCATTGCTCTTTCCATTGCACGCTGTGCAACCTTGAATTTGTGGACCAGTCCCAAGGTTAGTGTCCACGTTTCGGCTCCGTAAGTCATCACGGGTAGGACGCACTGGTTATGGACCCTGGTCTTTAGGGATTGAGGGATCGACGATTCAAAGATATCACGCAGCTTCCCGAATGCCGCCCAGCCCAAGCGAATCCTTCTGGTCGCCTCCTTCTCGAAGTTGTGCCGCCCCAGTTGTATGGTTTGGCCAAGATATATGTATTCTTGCACAACCTCGAGGGCAGCGCCATTTACGTAAACGGGTCCTGGGGTGACATGGTCATTGTACATGAAGGTTATTGTAATGAAGGAAATTTCACGCTCCGACCGCTAAGCCACCGCGAGTCCCACCCGCTTGGCTTAGCGGTCCGAGCGTCTGGTGTATCTAACCAGAAGACGCAGGTTCGAATCCTGCCCGCGATTGAATTTTTCCTTCACTAAAATAACTTTATAATCTTAGCATGGAAAATTCAAAAAAAAAACACAAAAAGATAGTTAAACCAAGGTGTTTTTTTTAATATTTTATTTGATAAATAAAAAAAACATACCGGTGAACTGTGGGTGCATTTATGTACATCTCTGCTTAACCCTTTGAGGAATACAGGTGTTATTTTACTTGATACACTTGATGCAAGCTCAAATTGACTCGTAATAAACTCGTCGCTAGACAATTCAATATCTTCAAAGTTGTTCCAGACTACTCTCCTTTATTGTATTGAAATTGGAGCTCAGATTGATACTACTTTTAAGACTTACCTTACAGAACATAATCCTTGCATTTATACAAAAAAGATAAATCTTTTGAAACATACAAAAACATATCATTAGTTTAGACAGAGCTTTACTAATCAGTTTAGACAAAGCTTTACTAATTTACACCTATCTACTGTTCACAGCATGAGCCTATGTCCGTAAACCGGGCACAAATCCAAACTGAGCTGCTGCTGAGAATTTTCTTTCTATAGTATACAATAATATAATTTCTACTGGAATAACCCAATAATTTTGCAAAAAATTTGCTTGACCTGAGAATCGAAAGCAAGACCTCTAGGAGCAGTCGTGCTTGGGAACACTCGACTAAAGAGGCAGTCATCAGTCGATCTTTTACAAACTAAATTATATTCTCAGATTTTTCTTTCATTGTAAGTAACTACTACACTAAAATGACAAACGACGAGCCATTTGATGGTAAGTGGCAATCACAGCATAAGTGTCTACAGGTACTGGCAATCACAGCATAAGTGTCTATACGTACTGGCAATCACAGCATAAGTGTCTACAGGTACTGGCAATCACAGCATAAGTGTCTATAGGTACTGGCAATCACAGCATAAGTGTCTATACGTACTGGCAATCACAGCATAAGTGTCTACAGGTGCTGGCAATCACAGCATAAGTGTCTATAGGTACTGGCAATAACAGCATAAATGTCTATAGGTACTGGCAATCACAGGATAAGTGTCTATAGGTACTGGCAATCACAGCATAAGTGTCTATAGGTACTGGCAATCACAACATAAGTGTCTATAGGTACTGGCAATCACAGCATAATTATAGACGCCAGTAACAACAGTATTACTCACACGTTGTCATCTTGACACCTCAGTTGCCTACCAATGTTCAGACTAACAAACTCAAAAGTTCAAACTGGAACACGATAATCTTAACTATTTTTTTAAAGCAACATCGCACATTACTAGTATTCTTGTTAACCCCTCTGGTGCTGAGCTAAATGCTTGTGTTACCAGTGGGTTCACGTTGATAATGCAGTGGGTGGGTTGCGAACCGTTAACCATATGATCGCAAGACCGATGCCCTAGTCATTAAGCTACCGGCGTCGAATCGCTCATTATTATTGATTAACAGCAGAATATTTGACAATGGGTTATAAACCCAGCTGACCTCAGAAGCCTAGTTCTAAATAAAGCTTACAGAATTTAATCCTTCCTTTACGCTAAAAACAAAAGAGTTGTAAAAAAACTAATTTATAACCTCGAAGTACTATTGTGTTCTGTGGACTCGAGTTGGAACTCCGCCAATATAATTAACAAAGCTCACGCGGAATTAAAGAATAAGTGAATTTCGCAGTGGTAACACTGCGACGACGAGAAAAAAAAGTACGCGATTTTCTTTTGTGTGTTTGAGTACTTTTGTTTACACTAAATACTCTTTTGTTTGACGCTGATTAATGTAAATTAAGCTTAGAATGATTTAAAAAAAGAAAGTCAGCCTTTCTTTTTATACAGGGTTATTTTTCAATGATCGGCCAAATTTATAAAGGCTGATCAGAATCGGTTATATTTTCAATCTACGAAATAAAAAATAAAAAAATCCCATTATTTTATTCCTGTCCGAATCTTAATTACAGAAGGCGTGGATATAATTACTAATGAGATTTTTTTAGAAAAGCCCAATAACACTTTCTCGACCTGGAAATAAACCCAGGACCTCTAGCATAGCAATCATGCTTACGAGCATTAGACTAATGAGACAGTTAAAATATTTCACACTTAACTGATGATTAGGCTTGTAGGATTTTTGAGAAAATTTTAACTACAGTACTTTCAGAACTTTAAACCTGTTTCAAATTATCAATTCGAGCGCGGTCGGTAAAAAATCAGACTATTTTATATCTGAGCTTGCTAACTAAAAGCTAACGTAGGTAAAGTTGCAATTTAGTACTTTTTTACGTTCGTTAGGGATCTAAAGTGTGATTTTATTCATGTAAGCACATTTTTATTTCGATCGTTTGTGCACGACTTCTTTTAAATCTGCACTAAATCTTGCTAGCTATTTTTACGCACTTGACAAGATCAGTGGTGGCCTGGTGTATTGTAAATATTGTATTATTTGTACGTGTTGATCTTATATAAATGATATAGACACCTGGGTTTTGATTTTATGATGAATGCTAGAATTATAAATCATCCTTAACCCATAGACTTTTTCCCACCCTGCAGTGCGAAAGCCTCCACCTCTCTCTCTCAGAGTGAGAGGGGTTAGGATAGCCTAATCCCTGCCTAAGTCTGCCAACCCAAATTATGTCAGTGTGGCTACATTAACCCAATGTGGGTTGGCAGACTTCACGCGCCTTATAAAATAAATAAATCTCTCAGGCATACAGGTTTCCTTAAGATGTTTTCCTTAATTACGCACATAATTCACTATGTGGAGGCGCGAGATGTGTTGCCCCTCACACCAAAGGGAGGATCCTCCGACCAGGCGGGTGCTTTGCCTGGCGGGCCACGGCCCGACGGTTGATGTCGGGCGATTATATATATATCCAAGTTACATTGCAAACTTTACTTGCGCGATTCAGGACTTGTCCGTTTAGTTTCTATGTAGCTCGGTAGATATCGCTACACTATGCTCACTTCTTCTATATGCTTTAAACTGCAGTGTTTTCCACATAAATAAATATTTTGGATAACAAGTTTTTGACATTGTAAAAGTAAAAAAATCTTATACATTCCTAGATATCGTTTACAAAAACAGTCAAAAACATTTTAAATATTACAAAAATACATAGGTAATTTATTTTCGTCCCATTTTAACCCTTCAGGCACTCAACCCTCAACTGACCATGAAATCAAGCTAATAAGAATCAGGTATCTGTAGGTCAAAGTGCGACCTTTACTCAAGGCGTAAGGTCATTATTGCCTGTGGAGATTTGCTGAATAACAATTCCAAACTCCGAGCGGCTATTGAGAATTTAATAGAAAAACCAAATAACCCTTTGCCCGACCTGGGAATCGAAACCAGAAGCTCTAGCGTAGCAGTCACGCTTAGGACCACTAGACAAATGAGGCAGTTGGTTATCTTTAAGGTTGTTTTTTTTTATCCTGCACCAATTTCCAATTCTAGTACCATTCCATTCCATTCCTAATTTCCAGTTCTATTCAATCCTCATCATTGTAACAAAATCTTACAATGATGAGGATTGGGGCCGGCTTATAGCAGCTGAATATCAGTACGTAAAAGAAGCGACTGCCATCAGATCAATGCGTGCCAATAGCTAGACAATAAAACATAACATAACATAACATAATCAACCCATTATATTCTCCCACTGCTGGGCACGGGTCTCCTCTCAGAATGAAAGGGATTAGGCTATAGTCCACCACGCTGGCCTAGTGCGGGTTGGCAGACTTCACACGCCATCGAGAAAATCTCTCAGGCATGCAGGTTTCCTCACGATGTTTTCCTTCACCGTTTAAGCGCGTGATAATTAACTATTAATATGTACATGACTTTGAAAAGTCAGAGGTGTGTGCCTTGGATTCGAACTCGAGACCTTTGACTTGGCAGTCCAACGGTCATACCACTATTCTATCACTGCTTTTTTCCTAGACAATACCAATATTTAATAGATAAATTGGTTATCACGCTTTTAGAGCTTCTGTCACCTCGCTTTCGAAGATATATGACAATTTTACTCTTTAAAAAGCACCTACAATTTAAATGATTTCGCCAATTTGTAGTGATACCACATCAGAAAGATTCCACACCGAAAAACAATAGTTTTATTTAAAGGGTTTTAATACCTACCTATATTGCCCATACCTTCGAGCAAGGGTTGACCTTGGTGCAAGCTTACGGACAAAAATTTATATTGAGCCGCGCCCGAAGGGTTGTATACCGATTTAGAATTCCATTTGTTCCCGTTATTTTAGGAGAATTTCAAATATCTTGATTAATGAGAATTTCAAGGTCTTCACGTGTCAACGTAAAGACCTAGAAAGACCGAGTACTGCGGAATTTGCCGAGTAGGTAAGCAGAGAAATACCCACTGTGGTGTTTGAAATTGGTTTTATTTCAATATTTTCGCTAACTGCTTCTTGTTGACAGTCAAGATAGTCACCTCGACTAGCGTTGCGCTCTGCATGTTTTTTTTATGGGATAGGTGGGCAAACGAGTAGACAGATCGCCTGATGGTAAGCGATTACCGCCGTTCGTGCGTTGCCGGTCTTGTTGTTTGACGCCGGTTTTCTGTGAGGCCGTGGTATCACTCCGGTCGAGCCGGCCCATTCGTACTAAAACATGGCTCACCTACGTAAATTTTTGATTTGATCATCACCTGAAGTGTCATAAGTGTGTTTTACTCATATTTGCTTCGAGTCTGGGTGTACTGTGTGTGTGTACTGCGTTTATTGTATGTGTCTGAATTCCTCCGCGACATACATAGTCCCCGTACTAGGGAACAATCTGTATGTCACGGATGTCTTGTAAAAAAAAAACGTGTGGCACTCGGGGACTGCCGCGGTAAAGCTATTGCATAGCGTTTTTTATCAACTTATGTAATACAACCAATGCCACCTAAAGGCGGGTTGCTGAACTAAAGAAACAAGCGTGTTTCTCTTTAGTTCAGCAACCTGCCTTTAGGTGGCATTGGTTTTTATCAACTAATGTAATACAACCAATACCACCTAAAGGCGGGTTGCTGAACTAAAGAGACAAGCGTGTTAGGTTTTTTTCGTTACGGAATTTCTGGATTCGGTCCCCACGCTCAAGGCCCGCGATAGAAACTATGCAATAGCTTAATAATTAAAAAACCATGGTGACCTTACTTATTATAATTATAATCATGAAAGATCAAAGTAACCCCGAGATTAATTAGTCTTCCGTATTTAAACACAGTAATCTAGTAAAATCAAGCCACTGTCGAACTGTAGCTTAATTGGCCTGCGTCCCTTAACTTTTGGCAGTAATTACCCAAAACGTTGGCCATAATTACCCCCTAGTTACCCAAGTCACCCTGAACGGTCGAGTTATTAAAACTAAAAGTTTTAGCGATTATGTTTAGTAAAGCTAGTAATAACATTTCTTGCCTAAGTTTTTTTTTATGCCAGAATAATTACCTGTATATAGAAATATTATTATTGAATATTAATATTATAATTGACTGCCTCATTGGTCTCATGGTCGCAAACGCGGCTGTTGACGGCGATGTCTTGGGTTCGATTCCCAGGATGAGCAAGTTTTATTGTGTTTTTTTAAAAATTCCTATTATTTACAATTGGGACGATTTCTGTTACATGAGAACTACATATATACCGGTGAAATGTGAGTCTACACGAGTACATCTGTGCCTAACCCTTTGGGGAAAATGGGGTGATGATAAGATAATTTTATTTTATTTTTAACAAGTGGGAATTTACCGCCTTGTTTTCTTATGACTTTTTGTACCTAAAATAACGTCTCTCTGTTTGGTATATGTTTGTATTTGGTATCCAATTTAGGTACAGATTATTTGAGATGTCTGCTCTCTTGTGTACTTATTATTTTTCCGTCTCGTATTTGCTTTATTAAATTTAATATATCCAAACATAAAATAACTATTTGCAAACAATATTCATTTTTAACATTACGTTCAGTTAGTATGAGATTGTAAACGCGGAAAAATATTTATTTCGCAATTATTCTAAACCAACGTGTGTCTTCTAACGAAATTGTGCTTTACCTCAATAAATTTGTGTTATTGCTACAACTATGTTTCAACACCACGTTTTCCTCTAACGTTTATGACTAGTTGACAGATTATCGATATCAACTCTTCCCGTCATCTACAGGTGCAACATCTTTGTGGATTGATATGGGTTTCACATGTTAATAGCAGAGGCTACACTGAAAAATGTAAAGTGCAAATAAGTAAAAAAGAGGTAAAATTTAGTTTGAATGCTGTTGTAGGAAACGGTAATCAGAAATCTCAAAATCATAATCAAATTATTGAACGAATCCGAGAAAAGCACATGCACTGAAATTAAAACAAATTTTAAAGTAAATGCTCGTAAAAAATGCATAAGATAAGCATAGGTATATACTATCACGCTTGCATCCGCTGAAAAGTTTAAGCAAATATAAGCTGTAGTATTCCTAAAGTCAGGTATTACAAAGGGAGCACAGTGGTACACAGTATTTTAAAATCACATTCATTACCTGCATTCCAAATCTTTCTAAGTCTATCCTAACTCAGAAGTCATAATACAATCCACATTTTTACGCAATTTATGTTCAAGGTTTTCATGAGGTTCTGCAAATACCTAAACTATACCAAAAGCATTGATGTACTTTTTTAAACTAAGCTTTAAATACAAAACGACTTTCGCGTCTGCAGTAAAAGACTATAGCAATAACCGTTAGATCATCCATAATAGTGATATAAAGTTGTTAGATCGCAATAAATAGATGTTTGGTTGCGAAAAGCTACCGTAACAAAGAGCAAACGTTGGCAATTTGATCCCCACGACATGTGTTCACTACAACATTTCTATTTCCACGAAACAGCCCAACATAGCAACTAGTGTAATAACTTCAGATCGGTCGATTTCGTTCCTTCTTCCGATTGCTTTCCTTCCCGGTTCCCAAGACACTTATTAAGTGAGGGTAATATACGATTCGGGGACATGTGTTACCCCCATCGCGGAAGGCGGGTTAAGTTTTTGAACAAAAGTTCTTCGGAACTTTGACGACGCGATTGGAAGTGACATATTAGTTTCTATGCTACGTGTCGCGGGCTCGGGTTCCCACATTTTATTTTAGTTTTATTTTTTTTCTGTGGCATTATGATATTTACTGTCTGTCAAAACTGTTTGAAAAAAAATTTAGTTTATATAATTATGCTCACTTACCCAAAGATACCCAAAATTCTGGCAGCTTTACCAAGGTATAATTATTTTTCATCTCGCTTCTCCATATTATCCACGCAACACGTAGTCCTTTTGGGACTTGCACATTACTCTATTTCTTTGATAAATCACGTAAGGTATATTATGACGTCATGTTACCATCTAGAGGCGTAGTTATGATGAACATACATACATAACTAAAAATAAGAACGTATTGTGAAGTCTCCTTCTGTTTGTTGTCGGGAAGTCCTAAATACTGAAAAAAAATCCGAAAAAAATTACACCTCGACCTTCTTGCCGACCTTGAACTTCCCTATATTACCCCATAACTAAGTGAGTCTTTACTTGCTCGTGAAACATGTGCTATGCGTGACCGACCGCCATTTTATGTGCAAATGCCGCTATTTATGCTTGTTTACACTAACTTTGCATGTAATAGATGCCACGGACCCGTTGGAATGTCAAATGTATTTGTATGATACGCTGACAGGAGGTTTACGCGTAATAAAAGAAATAGTACGGTTAGAAAAAAATGCATTGCTACATTTTCTACCATATATTATTAGTAATAAGGTAAGTATTTAATGTAATTTAAGCTCTGTGACAAAATACTACTGTGGGTGCTTTAAAACAAAGTAGATTAGTATGTATAATACTTTATAATTTCGAAAGTTAATATTCAGACAGCCACCAAATACTCCTAATAACTTTCTAGTGCGTTTCACTAGGATGTAAACGTTTCACCATTATTCTGTGTATCAGGACGGGAAGAATAGTGCAACAAACTTCCTAGGTGCCTAAATTAGGTAGTATTATAGCTGCCTGCGACGCGATGGAGCGACGATTTGAGGAAGGTCGCTGACAGCGGATGGATGCGAGCTGCCCAAGACCGGGATGGTTGGCGCTCCTTGGGGGAGGCCTACGTTCAGCACTGGATGGCAATAGGCTGATATGATGATGATGATGATAGCTCCTAAAGAGATTAATCGAGTTTGATGAACTTTTAAAATAAAATAAAAAACAGATTTTAAGTTTTGCATGAACAATTCCTTCTATATTGGAACGACACAATGACTCTAACCATTTTAAAATGAATAGATCAATCTATAGGTCGCGTCAAGCATTTCGACCACGATTAACTTAAAGTTTAACTTAAAAATAAACTTGCTAGGCTCTCTCCTTTTAATATTTTGGAGTCTATGAAATCAAATTAATTTCCTTTCTTTATCTATACCTCACCTATAATAAAATTGTAACAGACCGATGTCTGTCCATTATAGATATAAAGAAAAACTAATATCTTAATTAGAGCAACCGAAGCCAAAATATCAATTTTTAGAATTTTTGTCTGTCTGTATGTTTGTATGCGCATCACGCAAAAACTACTGCATGGCATTGAATGCAGTTTTCACCGATGTATTGCTAGAGGTCTAACTTAAAATCTGGTGCATGTTACATCTTGATACGCCGCCTAGAATCGGATTTATAACGTTAATCTTTTTGGGATGTGACTGAAATAGCGGACAACACCCAGTTTCTAAAATAAAAAAATAATCCGTCCATTACTTAAAGTTTCACCATTAACGGGTTAGAAACAGGCTCTAGAAAAAATAAAATATAGACTTGATATATATCTATATTTGATAGGCTCTCCGTCACACCTTCGTGCCTAATCAACACCATCTGAAACCGAGCCGCGGATCGAAGGTCACTAATTAGGCCAAGGTCACGCCGTCCCACCCCTGACCTCGACCCAAGGGCAGCGATGTTATCAACCTACGAATATTTATAAAACAATTCGATCCTCAACTTTCATTGTTTTATTAGAAAGAAAAAGTGATGCGTTTTGTTTTTGTTTTATGCTGTGTTTGTATTTATTTCGGACTGGGTCGGATTATAGATTTCATTGTAATTGAAACTTTTTCGTCCAGGTAAAGTTGGAATTGTTTTTTATTTAATCTAAAAATCGGTTTTCAACCTAAAAATAAATGACGCTAAGAATCGGATTAAGGTAAGCAAAAATTTCAACATTTTTCTGCTACATCAATCTAATAGTCGTAAGAGGGACTGCTACGCTAGAGGTCCTGGGCTCGATTCCCAGGCCGAGCAAAATGTTATTGGGGTTTTCTATGAAAGTTTGGAGTTTCGATTTGTGGCCGGATTATACCAATAAGCCTAATTATAGCCTAATTTTATTTATTTATTAATGGCATTAAGGCCACCTTCTACTACATGGTCCAGACCTATAGGACCTATTGATGTATTGGACCTTTAGACCTATAGGACCCATAGACCTATATAAGTCCGGACCCGCGAACTTTGGTTGTACCTAAATCAGCACACATCTGCCTAACCCTTCCGGGAATACGGGCCTGGTATGTTATATGGTAGCAAACCGTTACAATTTCACAGCAAATGTAACTTATAATATCTACTCAATGGTCAATTCAATCCCCGAATCTAACCTTTTCCAATCCATTGATCTTTCCGAAATGACCCAACCCTTTCATTTGTACCATATTAGGCCTTAAGTGCTCAATTCACTGTGAAATCGCACCATAGTAGAGGTTAGAAATACTTATAACATAACAAACCATCACGCCTGTATTCCCCGAAGGGTTACGCAGAGGTGTAGTAACGTACAAACTCCAAGCTACCTGAGAATTTCATAGAAACACCCAATTAATTACACTTTGCTCGACCTGGGAATCGTTATCAGGACCAGGAGGTTCTAATGTGGCAGTTATGGTTAGGAACACTAGATTAATATGACAGTTACGTGCAGTAGATTAATAATCATTCGGCATTCGGCATTCAATCATTAATAATCGATCGGCTTCTGCGCCACGTGTTGTGGGTTCGATCCCCACACGGAGCAAATATTTGTATGATCTACAGGTAGTTGTTCCGGTCTGGGCGTTTGTGTATGTGAGAATTCGTATTTGTAAACGCACCCATGATACTGGAGAAAATCCTAGTGAGGGGCAACGTTTTTTTTAAAAAAAAACATCTTTTTGTCATTTTTTTGCATTTTCCATGCTAAGATTATTAAGTTATTTTTTAGTAAAGGAAAAAATTCAATCGCGGGCAGGATTCGAACCTGCGTCTTCTGGTTTGATATACCAGACGCTCTGACCTCTAAGCCACCGTCACCTTATGACGTAAATTCAGAATGTGAAGGCAAAATTTCAATCATGCGGGTAGGGTTCGCGGTGGCTTAGAGGTCAGAGCGTCTGGTATATCAAACCAGAAGACGCAGGTTCGAATCCTGCCCGCGATTGAATTTTTTCCTTTACTAAAAAATAAAAAAATCATACTTATTAAATCCCACTCATTGATTGAGGGGTGCCGAGTGCAGTAGCTAAGCACTGGGTTCGATTTCCTACGAAATTTTCAGTCGCAACTAGCAATAATGCTAAGCCTATATTATTTACTAACTAAAAACATATCAGCTATCTCTGTCTAACCCAATGAGAAGACAGGCATAATGATAATATATTTTATGCGTTATTTTTATAATTTAGACTATTATTTTAAGTACTCGATTACTACGAAATTAAACGGACCTTTATTTCACCGTCAAACTCAAAGGTCTGACTTTTAAGTACTTATCAGAAATCAGTTCTATTACTAGTCCTGAATTTCAAAACCCCTTTTATCATCTCAAAGGAACGTGACAATCCATTTATTATAAACACAATCCCTTAAAACTATGAGTTTGGGCTCGCCGTTAACCCGGCGCCAGACTTGCATACATATCGAATGATAAAGGCTAATGTGTGTTTGTGTGTGTGTGTAATAGTAATCGCAGGTTAATAATCATTTGGCACACATCTCAAAATCCTGTCCGGTTTTTACAAATTACCTAGATAAATTATAAAAATAATAGTTTAGTGACTTTTCGGGATTAAATTACAGAACTTAATTATGATAGAATTAAACGTGAAGAAGGTAGTATAAAACAGGATATTTTTCTTTTATTTATGTTCTATATTTATTTGAAACAATAATTTGTTATTCACAATTTAGTTATTTTAGTAAAAGCCTTGCCAGTTTTGTCCTCAATCATGCCTCCCAAGGAAAACCACCTAAGCTATATTTCAAATAAAAATTCTGCTAGGACAAAGTTTTGTATCGATAAATTGAGCTTTTAATTCAATTATTAGCCCTCACCTTGAAGGACTATTTGAAACAAAAGGCAGCCTACGTCCTTCATTAAACCTTTATTATACAAAAATTCATCAAAATTGATACGTAGGTTTAGGCGTAAACACGTAACAAACAGATGGTGTAACTTTATAATATTGCCTTGGATTATTTGCATACATTTTTGCTGGCACGTGTGACACCGGAGCTATAAGGGCGTGTACACACAAGGGCATATGAAGGCATGTTCAGACAATGTTATCTAAGGCTCGTCACGCAACCCTTGTCGACGTTTCACTCGCAATATAACTAATTAGGGTTGTGGGTATTTTACTAACAAAAATTTTAAATAGGTATTTTTTTGTTGGAATTTTAGAAAGACTATTTTAAATATTTTAAATCATAATTTATGAGGTTACAGGATATATGAAGCTTAAAGAATAATTAGTTAAATCTTGTTGATAAGTTCTGTCAAAAATACGGTCGGATTAGATTGATATTTCATAAGTAAAAGATATAACTAAAAATGTTATTATTATGTAATCGTATAATGATTATAAATTCCATAATAATATACAGTAACTGAGACTAAAGCTTTGTCCAGTAAATAAAAAAACAGTATTAACTATAAAATAAAATCAAAATACACATGTACTTATATTATTCAGTGGAATGGAATATTATTTTATGTTCTAAAATAGTTTTGATATTATTTTTCTACCAGTTATATTGTAAATAGAAAGTAAAATTGTTGTTTACAATATTATTATAAATCCGACTTTATTTATGTTCTAATAACAATTTAATATATATAAATTATTCAATATAACCTTAAACTATCTAAAATAAAAATAAATAAATATAACTAAAAAAGTGCATCAAAGAACTCTTCCGCATCACTATCAGCCAGAAGGGTACCCAGAAGGCTGGCCGCATTACAGTAAGTAAATAGACTTTTGAGAAGTATGTTTAACCTTGAAAGATATAGTGAGTAGCAGCGTGATAAGAGAACGGATAGGTGTGAAAGTAGATGTAGTAACAAAGATTGAGAAAGGTATGTTAAGGTGATTTGGGCATGTAGAGAGGATGAATGAACGGAGATTGACGAAACGAGTATACATGGAGAGTACGGATGGAAGAGTTGGAAGAGTCTACCTCGGCGAACGTACCACAACCAAATTACGGACGTGCATAGAAAGTTCAGGTTGGGAGCACTCTAAAGAGACAATCATGCATGAAGAGATTAATGAACGGAGATGAAGCGAAAGTGATGTGCCAGGATCGTAGCAAAATCTATTTTACATATTATTACAGTTTTTACCTTCAATGGGAGCCAGGCGAGAAAATATGTTTTTATTTATTTGGGATCAAGTTCTTTATTTTTAACCTCCTGCCAACCCTAAACATCGGTATACGTTGAACTTGAAACTCGTCGAGTTTTTAGTACCGTGCTAGCTAACAACGAAGCGGGTTTGAGACAAGTTGGCACTTTACCGTTGTGACGCACGCGCCGCTGTCCCAGGGTTAGATATATGAACTGAAAATCCTCTTACAGATCTCGGTATTTTAATAGAGAGAAAAGTACAAATTTTGTCTTCATCTCACACTAGGATTCGAATTAATTCAGAGATGAATGTTCAGTATGAAGCGGCGGTAGCTTAAAGGCTAGGTTGTCGGACCTATGATCATGTAGTTGCCGGTTTGAAACCCACCCATTGCACTACCGACGTTAACCAACTCGTAACACAAGCATTTAGCTTAGCACGAGGGGTTAACAAAAATACTTGTAATGTGCGACCCACAGTGCTAGATAGCTTGTCGGAAGATGTAAATAACAATAAGAACTCGGTGTAAAGACTACAGACTCACACTTGTACTATACATACTCATATAGTTATAGCCAAACTAAAAGAAACGTCGGGACTTGCGTAAACGAACACACCACCGATATCAAAAACTACCGTTCCAGGAAGTCAGCAATATGTATACACATCCTTGACAAGGCCCAACACTACATCAGATTTTAATAAACCACAAATCCTTGCAAAATAAAATCAATTCTTGGCTAGGTTTTTTCAAAATTTCAATAGAAAAGATGTCTGGGTCTAACTTGGTGGTAATTACCTTGGAATCCCATTATAGATCTTAATCAAAGCAAAAAAATGTAATACTAAAGGATTCGGATTTCGAACTCATTCAAACTCAACGAACTCGACAAAAAATTTAGGTAGCTTTCGTAATTTTGTAATATACTCGTAGTTATTACTACGAGTATATTATGTCTTATTAGACATATATACATACGATCGAAAAACATTACCCTCTTAACCCTTATCGAAAGTAAAAACATGTCGGAGTTATTACAATTTCACTAGGAGTTTATTGTTTATTAACGCCAGTAGAATTATAGCAAGCCAGAATTAAGCTAGCTTGATACCAACTTAGTTGTAGTGTATTGATAGGTACATAACATGTAATTTAAGTTGTGGTTGCGAGTTCAGAGTTCAATTCCCGGGTCGGTTGAAATGTCTGGTACTAATGAGTAACTAGGTTTGGCTGGAGGGGGATAAACTTAGACGGCGGTAGTAGGTACCTACCTAAATAAGTTATACTAGCGTAAAATTGTTAAATACATAAAAGGTGTTATGTACAATCAACGAACGAGGCAGAAACTGTAGGCCGCCACTTGCTACGATTCGTGCATACCTACTTCTTTTGCTTCTACCACATTCATACGTACTTCTTCTCATACATACACGCCGGTTGCGAGTGCACCTGACCTTTTTAAAGGATTTCGCCATTAAGATCGACGCATGTCCTTCTAGGGTGACCTCTACGGACACTGCCGCTGATATTCGTCTTATAAATTCCTTTCTTTAATCGTCTTTCATTAATTCTTACTTCTTATTATTTTCAATACGTGTCACTACATCTTCGTCTTGACATACCTAGATTACGATATAAATACTTATCCACCAAAGGAATAAAAATCCAAAAAGGAATTTGAAATGTACACAGCTAACACCACCTATATTTAATTCCAATGTAGTAAGGGGCGAATCTATTACCATTAACCGGACACAAATCCAAACTTCGATGTACCGCTGAGAATTTCATAGAAAAACCCGATGACACTGTTCGAGCTGACTATCGAACCCAGGACCCGAGGCAGAGCTGAGGCAATCTGTTCGATTGAATTTCAATTGTACTCTATGTACTACGAAATTTCGCTTCGCAAGTTTTCTTGTCACGAAGATATTTTTGACCCGCGCGATGCTGGATTCTTTAATTTTTTTGTGTTAACGCTAGTTGGAAATGTTATATAATTTTATTTGACATCGTAATGTAATTTTACGTTGTTTTCTTTTGATGCGAAGTTTTGACGATCGATTTTCGTAAGCCCCAACGCTAAGGCAATTTTTATCCGAAGGCCGAATTCAGCCGAGGCTTGAATATAAAATTGTTGATCTCTGAACTTAAATAAATATTGACTCTGGACGTTTAATCCCCATCCCGTAAATCTGTCAGGCGGGCTGCGTTCCCCAACTCAATTAAGTTGATCAGAATATAATTGCGTTACTAGATTTTCGGATATTCGTATCCGATTTGTAAACACTGATCATTTACATTGACGTTCCTGGTTCAAACTGCCTCATTAGTCTAGTGGTCCTAAAACACTTAACACTAAACACTCGAGGTGTTTCGGATCTGGATTCAATTCCCAGGTCGAGCAAAGTTTTATCGGGTCTATAAAATTCTGTATAGGTAGCTGATCGTAGTTTGTGTTTGAAATTCAAAGATCAAATGTTTTCATTTCAAATAAGCTTTTACAAGCATTTATGATATGTTGATCCTATTTGCACGGTTCAATAAAGTTGATCCTATGGAAGAAGAATCCGGTAAGAAACTCAATCGATGTATGTATGATCCAAGTCCTAGCTTGTGGTACAATTATATTTTAAATCTTAACATACCATCACGCCTTTATTCCCCGAAGGGTTAGGCAGAGGCGTACTAATGTACACCCACAGTTCGCCGGTATGTATAGGTCCCATGTAATAGGGGGGGAGCCTATTGCCATTAATCGGGCACAAAACCAGACTCAGAGCTCCTACTGAGAATTTCATAGAAAAACCCAATAACACTTTGCTCGACCTGGGGATCGAACCACTAGACTAATGAGGCAGTTTGAACCAGGGACGTGACGTGTTATTGCAATCATTTTTAGGAAGTGTGAAAGGGATGGGCCGTTGAATCTGTAGAGCGGCATCCCTCTCTCTTAATCGCAAAACGATCGCTATAATACATCATGGTACGGCTTCAGAAGTCGATTGCAGTCAATCTGTCAAGCGGGCGGCGAGCGGCGGACGCGCGTCCTACCCAATTAGATTGATCCGCCTGTAATTATGTTACGATATAAGCCAGGGACGTTGACATGATCAAACTCACGTGTCTGTTTACAATACTTATTGAATAAACATAAAATGCTCAACTACGTAGTTGAGCATTTTATGCATTTTAGGTATCATTGAAATAAAGCAAAATATAAAAGTAAAAAAGTAAGTAAAAAATAAAAAATAAGTAGATACAGAGGTAGAGCACAGTGGAATCGAATAATTCCACTCACAATTGAAGCTGCTCGACTGGAGTACCTCCACCTTGCAGAAAATCGTAGCCAAATAACATAGCTCCGTGCTATGTTATGTTCCTAACGGTGATCAAGGTTGCCAGAGCTCCGCCAGGAAGCGTTGTGTTGGCTGATACGATAAGCATTACGCTATTGACTACTATGCTGCCAGCACAACTTACAGGGTAACTTACAGGGTCGGCAACGCGCGAGTAATACCCCTGGTGTTGCTAGCGTCCATAGGCTACGGTAACCGCTTACCATCAGGCGGGCTGTATGCTTGTTTGCAACCTTAGTGGTATAAAAAAAAAGACTTCGGGGAATGTAGGCGTGATGATGATGGTGCTCTTGCATGATCGTGGATTTATTTATTAACCAGCGCCGGCGGCGTTGATAATAATATCAGTCTTTATTAGATTTTTTTGCATTTTCCATGCTAAGATTATAAAGTTATTTTAGTGAAGGAAAAATTCAATCGCGGGCAGGATTGAAACCTGCGTCTTCTGGTTAGATACACCAGACGCTCTGACCTCTAAGCCTCAGTGCCTCAGTATTATGCTGAGTGTTATCCAATTTCTGCACACACACCTTATTAAATTATATTACCATAGCTTGTTTAAAATTACAATTACCTAGACACACACATAAACAACAGCGAGAACGAACTGTCTCTGTTTGTTCACAGACTTATGTTTGTTTTCTTACACAAAGTACTTTATATATGTTTTAATATTACTAACTGATGAAATTGCAAGTGGGAAGAAAATATGTTTAGTTTTCTTTTACACTAGCTTCTGCCCGCGACCTTGTCTGCGTGGACTTCTGGATTCGATCCGACCTAGATAAAAAGTAACCTATGTGTTATTCCAGGGTATAATCTGTTTGTGTACCAAATTTTATCCAGATCCGTTCAGACGTTCTGAAGTGAAAGAGTAACAAACATCCATACATCCATCACTCACAAACATTCACGTTTATAATATTAGTAAGGATATTATTTAAGTTCTATCAATATTTAAGTTTATTTTTTTTATTTTGTGTGACAGAAATAAATGATTTTTGTTTCTTTTTCTTCTTTGCTCTCAATTTTTCCTTTTAATTAATTAAGCTAAATACAAAACTTTCACTTCAGGGACAGACAGAATTTTCCATCCCAATTAAAAGGAATTCTGTATAATATAGCCTTGCATAACTTACAGACTAGATCTTGTAAGTTGCAAAACAGTTTGAGTAAGTTCCCTCAAGCTATGTTACCCACTCAGAGGCAATATAGCTTGAAGTTGGAATATTTCTCCTAGGAACGAGCGTAGCACCCACAGCTATGCAAGATAATCAAAAACTATTACCGATCTATCTTATTAAACGTCACCTTATGACGTAAATTCAGAATGTTAAGGCAAAGTTTCAATCATGCGGGTAGGGTTCGCGGTGGCTTAGAGGTCAGAGCGTCTGGTATATCAAACCAGAAGACGGAGGTTCGAATCCTGCCCGCGATTGAATTTTTTCCTTTACTAAAAAATAACTTATTACCTATCTACTAAACTATTTATATCTTTATATGTATAGTACTTACCCGCGGATTCACTCGCATTTCATTACCTATAAGTCGGCTTATAGGCGGCGTGTCAAGATGAAACATGCATCAGATTTTAAGTTAGAGCTCCAGCAATACAAGTGTGAAAACTGCATACAATTTTGTGTACTCGTTTTTGCGTGATGAACGTACAAACATATAGACAGGCACAAAAGTTCTAAATATAATTGTTTTGATTGTTGATTGAATTGTTCTTATAAAGACCTCTTTAGGTATATAATATATCCCTATCTCGTACATATGTAGGTACTGTTATGGGCTAGTACAATTTTTATTTTTTTGAGCATGTTTTCAAAATTTATCTCCTCCTAAACGACTTGATCGATTTTGATGTTTTTTGTACTTGAACATGGTGTTTTCTTTATCGTTAAAATGAGTGATAGATATTTCATTATTAACAACACAACCCAAACCTAGAACAACTTCCTGTAGGCCATGTGAATATTTATTCTGCCCGGGAATCGAACACGCAACTCCGCGCAGCAAACGCCGCACGTTAAGTTTTCTTCTCAGCTACTCTTGCAGATAACACCCGAAAAATGTATCAAACTCAAAGTTCAAAATACATTTATTAGTGACAGCCTGCACAATTTGCCTCCATTAGAACAAAGGACTTAATCCGTCAGACGCTGCAGCGCGTGATAAATTAATCCTATAGACGCCCCGCAGCGCTGCAGTTGCTAAATGTTCAGCTTAACGGGATTGGAATGTCTTGCTCCAGTTTTATAGGGGGTTAAATTTTATGTGGGGATGAAAGAGGATGATTTAGAATTTTCATTAAGTTAATTTGTCATTCAATTATGAGGTAAAAGGGTTATAATGCAGAATGTTATGCGATATCAAAGGTCCTCACAAACTTTCCATCAAACTTACTCCAGTTTTATAAGCTACCAGCTTTTGACCATGGCTTCGCTCACGTGAAGGAATACGATTTGAGTAAATTCTGTTTGAATTACGATTTATTTTCGTATTACGTTTGGACGGGCAATGCGGGTCTGCTGGACTCGTAACGTGGTGAGCACTTACAAACACTAGTAGGTGGGAATTTGGGAAATTCTCACGGGATTGGGAAAACGAGATCATCACAAGTAAGACTATATTTATTAATAAAATACTAGCTGTACCTAGACTGCCTCATTAGTCTAGTGGTCCTATGCGCGACTGCTACGCTAGAGGTCCTGGGTTCGATCCCCAGGTCGAGCAAAGTATTATTGTGGTTTTCTATGAAATTCTCAGTAGCAGCTCGGAGTGTGGATTTGTGCCCGGTTAATGGCCATGGCCTCGCCCGTATAACATGGGACCTAAAAATACCGGCGAATTGTGGGTGTACATTAGTACGCTTCTGCCTAACCTTTCGGGGAATACAGGCGTGATGGTATGTTATGTATGTTATGTTATGTACCTCACGATTTCACCCGCTAAAAATGACGGACTTTCATACTTTCACCCCCCTTTTCAACACCTGAGGGGTTGAATTTCTAAAAATCCTTTCTTAGTGCTCGTCTACAATGCAAAAGGAACAGCATGCAAACATTCAGGGATCTAGCTTCTGTAGTTTCGGCTGTTCGTTGATGCGTCAGTCAATCAGTAAGGCTCTTCTTTTAAGATTAAGTATGTTTTTTAACAGATTTGAAATGTATCGTTGTTACTAATATAGTTGTTAAATAGTGTGTAATACTAATATCAATATGAATTATCAGATGAAATAAAGTTATTATAATTTTTTTATTTATATAAGCGCACACCAAAACAATGACAAAATAAAAAAATCTAAGGACTATAAAGTTATTTTAGTGAAGGAAAAATTCAATCGCAGGCATGATTCGAACTTGCGTCTTCTGGTTAGATACACCAGATAAAATTTGCCTTCACATTTTTTAATTTATTTTCTCGACTCGCGGTAGCTTAGAGGTCAGAGCATCTGGTGTATCTAACCAGAAGACGCAGGTTCGAATCCTGCCCGCGATAAAATTTTTCCTTCACTAAAATAACTTTATAATCCTTAGTTTTTTTGGACTATTAAGTACAAAAGTACCTCTGTACATAAAGTATTTTAATGTAATTCGAATTCGCGTATGTAAGTGTCAGAAACCAGTATTAAAGTATTTTTTTATTGTTATTATATACTTTTTGATTTATTTACTAGCTGTGGTAATAAATACAATCTTATACTTAGTTCTTAGAAAGCAATTTTTCACCAAATTGACGAAAATAGAGAAGTTTGGAAAGTCTTCGATAAGTTCTGCTTACGCCCGTCAAGCCAACAAACTACCAGCCTAATTACAACCTTTAATATGAGAGCCATAAATTATAATAGCTATTTCTGCCCTCCCGCTAGAATTGATGGAAAATTTTACGTTCCAAAACTGAAAGTTCGCTTGGTTCGGCATTTACGCAAAAATTGTGACTGCAATTAAATTATGTACATAACATTTTAGCTAACCTGGGATATTGTAAATATGTGAAGTCGTAATTATCAAAAATTAATAACAAATTGTAGAGGTCCTGGCTTCGATTCCCATGTCAAGCAAAGTGTTATTGAGGTTTTCTATGAATTTCTCAATAGCAGCAGAGTTTGGATTTGTGCTCGGTTAATGGCTATAGACTCGCCCCCTATTACATGGGACCTAAACATACCGTCGAACTGTGGGTGTACATTAGTACGCCTCTGCCTAACTCTTCGGGGAGTAGTGGCTTGATGGTATGTTATGTTATTAACAAACGTTTATTTATGAGTCTATACTGATAACCCCACTGTTGGCCAAAGTTTTTCCACATATATTATGTCGGCAACACAAATACGATCATAGCGTGTTTAATATTCACCAATACACAGACTGACCACGGCAGGCGCAGCTTAACCTTCCAAATCGGTTTATTAGCGTAGTTGTTACTTAACCACGAGCCTAATACCGGATTCGCGTTTAATCTGAACCCTCCAATCGCTACTAACTGCGTACATAAAAGTTACTCGTTTACGCGGTAAACTAGTGATTGCGCTGTAACATACGCCGTTAGTTGAACGCGCCGGTAACACGCCCAGGCATGTCTAATCTGCCACATAAACCCTGTTGATGAGGCCGGCTCAAGCTTTAAGTTGTAGCGGGTAATTTCGGGGATATTTGCAGGGTAATTTGTAAGATATTTGTAGGGTAATTTATAAGATATTTGCAGGGTAATTTACAAGATATTTGCAGTGTAATTTACAAGATATTTGCAGGGTAATTTACAAGATATTTGCAGGGTAATTTGCAGGATATTTGTAGGGCAATTTGTAAGACATTTGCAAGTTATTTTTCAGGATATTTGCAGGGTGATTTGTAGGATATTTAAATAGTAATTAGCAGTGTATGTTTGTTTGTTTAAATTTGCGAAATAGAAACGAAAGGTCACGCATTACACTCATCTCCTAAAGGCCTAAATTCCAAACAACCTTAACACCGAAACAAATATTTACGGGAATTAAAACTGCGTCTCGTGGCTTAGAAGCCGATCGCTAAACCACGACAATTATGTGACATTGAGATTTGCAAAAAAAAATAGACATAACTAAATTAAATTCATACCCAAAATACCTAATTAAATTTAATTATCTTTACATATGCTTAAATCTCATTACATAGGCTTCGCACGCAATTCAAAGTTAAAATAACTGGCTCCAAAACTAATCAAAGTAAAACTAAGTATGTAACTTAGTTAACCTTAGTTGTTACTCGTATTAGTTAACTATTTGCTATGTTAAATGCCTTTATATTAATTAGTACCATCCGGAGCTGTTTTGATTGAAAATTGTTTTGATTGCAAATGCGAAGATTTTTTCGTTGGCTTGCATTATGACACTCACTTTGATATGATTATGTCTGGACTTTAAAAGAGACCATGATTCGCTGAGTTTGTTTCGTTGTTTCTTCTCAGACAGAGATCAATTTTGTTTTATGGATTATGTCGGTAAACGAGCTGACGAGCCACCTGGTGGTAAGTAGTCATCGTCGACCGTGGACACTTGCAACACCAGAGGAGTTGCTGATGTGTTACCGACCCTACTAACTGCAGACTGCCAGAGCCGCAGCAACCGAGGGGAACTGGCTCTTACGTGCAAAAGTCGAAACACACACCAAGGTGCTTTACATAGGACTCCAACGTAGACGTCGCCAGCCAGTCAGACCACAAGAGGTCCTACCACCGAGTAAGTCAGATATTTTCTCGACTCTTACGAGATGCCTATCTGAAAGGCAGTGAGGAACAGTATTCTAACCCGTCCCCCACACGAGGATTAGGGAAAAATTAAAATATTGAACAGTATGTGTGGTATAACTCTGAATGATAGATTGTGGAAAAGTTTGATAACTGATAAGACAACATTGCGGTCTGAAAGATGTAGTGACACGAATTGAAAGAATATGTTGAGATGGTTTTGATATGTTGAAAGAATTAATGAAAATAGATTAACGATAGGAATTTATAAGGCGAATGTCAGCGGCAGCGTCGGTTGAGGTCGCCCTAGAAGGACATACGTCGATCTTATTGGCGAAATCCTTCGAAAAGGTCAGGTGCGTCGCACTCGCAACCGGCGTGTATGTATGAGAAGATGTATGAATGTGGAAGAAGCAAAAGAAGTATGCAAAACTCGTAGCAAGTGGTGGTCTATAGTTTCTGCCTACCCCTGTAGGAGAAAGGCGTGAATGTATGTATGTTAAAACATTGACTTGTAAAAGTATCATAAAAAGAATCATTTAATAATAAATATAATAATAATAATTAATAATCTGGCAACACTAGCCACGTCAACATCAAATTTTAACATCAACCTTTTATAAAAACCAAACATAAATATTTACAAGCCTATTACCAAATAAACACAATACCGTTATAAACAATAGTAAAATCAGTGAATTCAATAAATTATTTCGACTCCAAATTGGCCAAATTTTGAACAATGCATTAAACCAATAGAATAAAAATGACAACATCAAAACAGATGTCATATGCATTAAATAATTTTATTTTGTATGAGAAGATTTGAATGTTGACAAGAGCACGAGCCCGATATATTGAACACCACACACGCCTAACAACTCCGGACTCGTCGCCAAGCTCCGCCTTGCAGCAGCCGCAACATGGAAGAACATCACCGAATGCTGCTGCAACAGCGTCGAGCTCCAGCGACGAGTACTACTCTCCGCCGACGTCGCCACCACCTGTACGCCGGCGGGGAGGTCGCCGGCCACCGGACCGCTTGGGACCACGAGGCCCACTGGCCTCTGGAGGGATCCCCGCTTCCGGTGGAAGTGTGCAGCGCATGAGATGGACACGATCGTTGAATGAAAATGTCATGCGCGCATACTATGGGGCTACAGAGGGGGGAACTAACCTGACTGCGTACCGTGGTCGGATGCTCTCTCTGTTTCAGGCGCTTGAACCAACCATTGACGTATCGACCCAGCGATTGTCGGATCAAGTACGGGTTATCCAACGTAACCATATGTTGGATGATTCCGTGCTTGATCAGTTACGCTCGGAAGTGCAAAGTAGCCGTGCCATTGCTCACCCATCGCAATCTATGGCACCATCAGCGACGCTGCCACAAACAAATCTTGCAGAAGTAGGGAGTGATGACAGGGTTACAAATGTAAGTACCCAGTACAATGAGAAGCTGAGGAGCGCTTTGGAGGGTGCGTTTCGGGAATATCGCTCTTCACCACCTGAACTTAGACCGCGTTTACCTCGTTTGCCCATGAATAACAAGAATTTAGCGCTTGTGTGTGCTCTGGATTCACTGTTGTCAGATTATTTTGACAGCAGTGAAGATCTTGCCGATACCCATTCGATCCTGTACTGTGCGGCTATTGCTGCGTGTCGTGTAGCTCATGTGAAGTTTCCAGAATCTGATAGAGCTACACGACCGAAGCCTATGATACCGGCTTGGCAGTCCAGGATTGAGCAGCGTATCGGCGAGGCCAGAGCGCTCATTGGCAAGCTAATCTGCTTTAGGGAGGGTAATACCCGCCCAAGAGTGATGCGCTTTGTGAGGCGGGCATTCTCGGGGACTAATATTGATCCCCGAGATTATGCATCCTGTGTCACCGAGCGCATAGACTTCCTGAAGCAGAAGGTTTATGCATGGGCAAACCGTATTCGCAGGTATAAACGTCGCGCGGAGCGGTATTCCCTAAATCGCACGTTCCAAGGTGACCAAAGGTGGGTGTACAGAACTTGGGATCGTCCCGATAACGGTGTGAGTGACGTGTGCAGGCCGAATGATGACGCCATGAGTTCGTTCTGGCGCAACATTTGGTCGGTACCCGTTAATCATACCGAAGATGATTGGATATGTGACGTTGAGCGGGCGTGTGAGTCTCTACCAGCCATGGATGAAATTAATATTAGCCCCCAAGACGTGGCCTGTGCAGTCCATTCTGTGCCGAACTGGAAAGCCCCGGGGCCGGATGGACTGCACAATTTTTGGATAAAATGGCTACGTAGCTCTCACGCTCGCTTGGCGTCTCAATTCCAGTCATCATTAGAAAGTGGGACGCTACCCCAGTTTTTAACCACTGGAATCACCCATCTGCTCCATAAATCTGGTGATACTGCGGACCCTAAAAATTATAGGCCCATAACTTGTTTGCCGACGGTTTATAAACTTCTTACATCCATTTTGAGAGCAAAAATTTGTTATCATATTGATGAAAGTTCAATTATGTCTGCGTCTCAGAATGGATGTAGGAACGGGTCTCGCGGTACTAAGGAGTTGCTTCTCATAGATATGACCATCAGCCAACAGGTTCGCCGACTCCGAAAGAATCTGTCGACATGCTGGATAGATTACAAGAAGGCCTATGACTCTGTGCCACATACATGGCTCATGAGGGTGCTAGAGCTATATAAGGTAGATGTTTCTCTACGCACCTTCCTGCGGTCGTGTATGGGGCAGTGGAGGACAGTGCTTCATTATCCAGGATGTCGACAAATTCAAAGAATCAGTGAACCAATTAGGATTGAGCGCGGTATATTCCAGGGTGACAGCTTGAGTCCTTTGTGGTTCTGCTTAGCCTTGAATCCTCTCAGTACATTACTAGAGGAATCAAGGCTAGGATACCGATTGAGGCGGGGAGGTCAAGTGATATCCCATCTACTTTACATGGATGACCTAAAGCTCTTTGCTTCATCTGATTTACATCTGATGGAGTTACTAAAAATAACGGAAAACTTTAGTAACTCCATCAGAATGGAATTCGGTGTGGAGAAATGTGCAGTCATGCATGTAAAACGAGGTGGGATTGTGGAATCTGTGGGAATTCAACTCTCAGATTCCACTCAACTTAGATCTCTTGCCTCAACGGAGACTTACAAATACTTGGGTATGGCGGAGGCTCTAGGCATCAACGTGGCTGACATGAAACAATCGTTGCAAGTGCGCTTCTTTGGGCGCCTGACCAAAGTTTTAAAAAGTCTTCTGTCAGGCGGAAACAAGGTGCGTGCTTTCAATGGTTGGGTCATGCCAGTCTTGATGTACTCCTTCGGCGTACTCAAGTGGACTCAGACTGAACTTGAAACCCTGGATAGGAAGGTCCGTACACTGCTGACGGCATATCGAATGCATCATCCACGCTCCTCGGTAATGAGACTATACATCCCGCGGAAATGTGGGGGTCGAGGATTTTTAAATGCCAAAAACCTTCACAACCGCGAGGTGTGTAGTCTCAGAGAACATTTCTTAAAAACTGAAATGGGGATGCACCGAGATGTGGTTGCAGTGGACAATGGACTTACCCCTCTCTCCATGGCTAAAGAGAACTGGCGCAAACCTGTAGTACTTAGTACGAACGATCGTAGGAATGTGTGGCAAGGCAAAGAGCTACACGGACGCTATTACAGGGCTCTTCATGAACCTGGTGTAGACACCTTAGCGTCCGTTTCCTGGTTACGCTTCGGAGATCTGTTTGGAGAAACTGAAGGGTTTGTTTGTGCAATTATGGACGAAGTTATGATGACGAACAACTACCGGAAATTTATCGTGAAGGATGGTACGGTTGACATATGTCGGGCATGCCACCGGCCGGGAGAGTCTATCCGACATATTATCTCTGGGTGTTCGCGTCTAGCTAACGGCGAATACTTGCACAGACATAACCTGGTAGCCAGGATTATCCATCAGCAACTTGCCTTGAAATACAATCTTGTGGAATCGGAGGTACCGTACTACAAGTATGTGCCCGACCCAGTTCTTGAAAATGGTCATGCTACATTGTATTGGGACCGGTCTATCATCACTGACAGGACTATTATTGCCAATAAGCCTGATATTGTGGTGATAGATCGATTAGAGCGTCGTGCAATGATTGTTGACATCACCGTCCCGCATGACGAGAACCTCTTCAAAGCCGAAAAAGAAAAAGAAATAAAGTATCTTGATTTGGCACACGAGGTTGTCGACATGTGGGGGGTGGATGCGGCGATCATAGTACCAATCGTTGTGTCTGCCAATGGTTTAATAGCTAAGAGCCTCGACCGACACCTTAAGAGGCTCTCATTAGGTGGTTGGATCAAGGGTTTGATACAGAAAGTAGTACTTCTGGACACGGCCCGCATTGTTAGGAGGTTTCTTTCTCTGGGACCCTGACCATCGGTGGCTTGGACCCTGCTCCCGATGCCGATGGGCTACTATTTTTTATATTTTTAAATGTTTTTCTTATTTTTATAAAAATATTTAAAAATATATACAAATAAGTTAAAATAATAAATAAATGGAATATAATAACATAACATAACCAACCCATTATACTGTCCCACTGCTGGGCACGAGTCTCCTCTCAGAATGAGAGGGATTAGGCTATAGTCCACCACGCTGGCCTAGTGCGGGTTGGCAGACTTCACATAACTGTTTGATTTAAAAATACTTTTACCAGAGTCAATGTCCACTTTGTTTTTGTTTGCGTTATATGACACGTCGTTAATACATGTGGTGTTTACCTGGGTATGTCTGCGAGGCGTGGCGGTCGCGCGCGACGCACGGCCGGCAGCACGCCCACCTACGGACAAACACACGGTATTTATTAGTAAATAGTTTAGCAAAACATATTTTTGCCGTGTATTATGGCATCTGCGAACAGTGCTGGAATTATAAGCGATTTGCTAAATATTTATGTCTGTTTATCGTAGGAGAAAATCTCTCAGGCATGCAGGTTTCCTCACGATGTTTTCTTTCACCGTTTAAGCGCGTGATAATTAACTATTTAATACGCATATGACTTCGAAAAGTCAGAGGTCAGAGGTTAACTTGGTAGCCAACGGTCATACCACTAGGCTACCACTGCCTAATTATATAATTATATTTATATGTCACTGATTATATAAATATAATTATCTTAGTAAATAATGGTATTTTTTTAAAGTAATTATAATAGAAATCTACATTCCGCCCTCAACTTACATCAAATTTCCCACGGCCTTAGAAGTAGGGCGGCGCCCTGACCTTGCGGTACTCACTTCCGGTACGCGATAATATAACGTCGGCCCAACGCCACCCGCCATATAAACAGATGATTGCTCGAGATATACCGCTTTACTTCGAAACTTTATGACAATTCATCATTAAGTTTGGTCATCTCAAACTTCGCCCAGCTATCTCCGCCTGGGTACCTATGTCAGATATTAGGATAATAATTATATATAATACTGGGATAATAATGCAAAATAATTGAAAAAAAAAATGATAGCAGTGATAACCTAGTGATTTGACTATAGGACTGCTAAGTCAAAGGTCTCGAGTTCGAATCCAAGGCTTGACAAGGCAATGACTTTTCGATGTCATGTGCGTATTTGAGTTATGAGTTAATCATCACGCGCTTAAACGGTGAAGGAAAACATCGTGAGAAAACCTGCATGCCTGAGAGATTTTCTCGATGGCGTGTGAAGTCTGCCAACCCGTATTAGGCTAGTGTGGTGGACTATAGCCTCATCCCCCTCATTCTGAGAGGAGACCCGTGCCCAGCAGTGGGACAATGTAATAGGTTGAGTAATTGAAAAAAAATTGGAGGCGACCGATTGAGCGATACTGAAGCCGCATTAGTGATTTTTAGAATTGTTGTCTGTCTGTATGTCTTACATACTTATAAATCAAGATCTACTTGACGGATATCTATGAAACTTAGTAATTAGTATAAGTTTAAGTTCAAATGTTTTTATTTCAAATAAGCTTTTATAAGCGTTTATGAAACGATAATGAGTCTAGTTGCACGGTTTCAAAAAAGTTGATCGTAAGTCATAGGTAGATTATAAGCCTGGTCAACATTTAGGGTACCTACTTTTTATAGTTTTAACCCTTAAGTACTTTCTTAGGTATCCTACGTGACCGAAGCCTCTAGCAGAAGTACTGATAATAAATAGTTATTCCTGTAAGATCTTTCAAAGACCCTTTAACAAGTGAATGCTTTACATTTTTTTACTAGATGGTATTAGCGTGGCGTTATTTAGGTCTGAAAACATAACAAACAAACAGACAGAGTTACGTCGCGTATATTTTATTTCGCATATTAAGTATGGTTAGTATGAATTTGCAGTTTGGCTAACCCAGGAATACAGGCAAGAATTTATCACAATAAATCAAGCAATTAGTTCCAAAGAAGCGATTAAATGCATGCAATTGAACACTACTGCAACCGTAATTACTAGCCTGCAATACATTGCGGGTTTTAGTCGCACAGCTAAACAGGTAGTCGGTATTCAGACGTAAATAAGCCATAAAGAGTTATGTATGGGGTAAAATCACGCGATATCCAATCACGCGACTCTACAGTAACATCTGTGTTGAAGTATAGTGTTGAAATTAAGCTACTTATTACGGATTTTATCGCGGTGTATTGATATTATTTGATTCCCGACGTTTCGGATCCTTTACAGCATCCATGGTCACGGGTAGACTAAGTTGTAGGATCTCTTAATGTTGCAATTACTAACAGCTACCCTACATTTTTGTTAATATTGGCGATCCGATTCACACAGAACGATCTCACCGTATCTTTCGGTCTTTCAGTTTTGGGCTTGGATTTTGATTTTATGGAATCTATAATGGGGTTCCAAGCAGGTGGTATGACCCAGCCATCTACTCTATTGAAATTTGGATGTTTTTTTTTTTTCAATAACCTCGCGAATCATCCTGGGAAGGAATCAGTTTTCTTTTGCGAGGACTTGTGGTTTATCAAATCTGATGTAGTGCTGGGCCTTGTCTAGAGTATGTTCACAAACTGCTGACTTCTTGAAATGGCGGTGTTAAGTAGCTTTATTTCAATGTCTAATATTCGCGTAAGTGTCAGAAACCAGTGCGTTATATTGATATTATTTAGTTCTATTACGGATTCTTTACAGCGTCCATGGTCACAGGTAGATTAAGGTGTTGGACGTTTCGAGTATCAGAAACTTAACATCATCGACCCATGATATTGTCCCATTGCTGGGCACAGTTCTCCTCTTAAAATTAGAGGGATTAGGCTATGGCCTACCATGCCTGCCTTGTGCGGGTTGGCAGACTTCACACACCATCCAGAAAATCTCTTAAGCATGCTGGTTTCCTCACGATGTTTTCCTTCACCGTTTAAGCTTTGACTTGGCAAAGTTCTCGAGTTAATTTATATGTATTAAATGCATAATATTTAATGGCATTACGGTGAGTTGTAAATCTTTTTAGACCTTCTTGGCTCTTTGCCAAGATACGGTTCTTAGAAATAGGGGCCAAGTATTTCTAGGACAAATACTACATCAGCTTTCATGTTTTTTCTCTTGATTTTCTTTGATGGTATTGTAACGGCTGCTGATGAAATAGTCCTGGGGTTCGATTGAACAGAAATTAATCCTGTTTTTTTCTCATATTTACACACACTACACTATATTCCCCTAAAAGTAGGACAGAAGTATACTAACGTCTACAATTTATCGGTATGTTTAGGTCCAATAGGTTCCAAAGAAAGAAAGGAAGATCTAGCAACAGATGGGAGGATGAAATTAAACGAATAGCAGGTCCAAACTGGATACAAACAGCGCAATCCAGAAAAAAACTGGTTAAATTTGGAGGAGGCCTTTACCTGTAGAGGGCTTCTTAGAGAATAATTTCTAACTAATTTCCTAACTTACTGGTTTCTGACACTTACGCGAATATTATACATTGAAATAAAACTACTTTTTACGGATTTTATCGCATTTTATGTAACATTAAGACGTCCAACAACTTAGTCTACCCGTGACCATGGATGCTGTAAAGGATCCGGAACGTCGGGAATCAAATAATATCAATACAACGCGATAAAATCCGTAAAAAGTAGTTTTATTTCAATAATTTAATAACTATTAAACTAGCAAACTAGCTCGTTCTGTAAGAAATAAAAGGATTTTTTATTTTTTATTTTATTTTATTAGGTCCAATGTAATAGGGGGCGAACCCTTTGCCACTATACGGGCACAAATCCAAACTCCGAGTTGCTGCTAAGAGTTTCATAGAAAAACTCAATAGCTATTCATTAAATAAAAAAAAATGTAGTAAAAACACCGAGCTACAAATAGCTCTAGGACATTTCCAATCAATTCCATTTTCACATTGAGTCTGCTTAACCAGATTCCATTTTTTTTCTTTTTTCCAAAGCCCGAACTAATTAATCGCGGGATACCCGCTATACAGCGACTGCTAATTAAGATACACTCTCACGTACGCTACTAACTTTATCTGTTAAGACGTATACATATGAGGCAAATGGAAATGTATTTGATTAATTCTTTGATTCTGCACCCAGCTTTATACCGCTCGTGCTGTATTTTTGTGGTTATACGAGTAGGTATATCATCTTGCTTTCATTCTAAGTGTTAGGTGTTATTTAAACGGAGTTAAACAGTGATTTAATATGTTTTAAAGTCGCATTGTATTCTCTTACATTTAATTTGACCGATAAGGTGGCAAGCAAGCATACGCTCCACCTGATGGAAAGTAGTTATCGGACTTACGGACGAAAGAAAGAAAAGAAAGAAAAGAAAGAAAAGAAAGAAAAGAAAGAAAAGAAAGAAAAGAAAGAAAAGAAAGAAAAGAAAGAAAAGAAAGAAAAGAAAGAAAAGAAAGAAAAGAAAGAAAAGAAAGAAAAGAAAGAAAAGATTTTATATTTCGTTTATCGTTTATTTTTTTATATTTCTCGTACCTACTCCTATTTTCTAGACGAAAAAAGGCATGAAATATTAGTAATTGTGTCTGTTAACCTTAATGTCAGAAGTTATTGTGTTCGGATCAAAACAATAAACAATTTACGACGTCGTCGCCCTCGTCAAAGTATCTTGTGTCCTTGTGAAAAAATCATGAGCAATAATTCTACGAGGGTTGCCACGATCATAGGCATGTACTTATAATCTATTGTAGCATCGAGTATACCTACAAATATGATTTAATATGTTCCATTATTGCATCTCAATCCCTAATCTCTTCTCTAAATAGTATAAAACAAAGTCGCTATCAATCAAAGCAAATTCAATAAGTATTTTTCGATTTTGGAGCACGTACATAAGTAGGTATATTCTTACGCTAGCGCATGGCTACAGTAAAAGAAACTCTAAATCGACTGAATAGTGATTCTTGTGAGTGCAATGTGTATATTGGAGCCAGGCCGGGTCGTTAGTTTGAAATACAGGACGACATTAAAAACATGCGACAAATCGAAATGAGAGGTTCAGTAATCATTAAATTTATTGTCCAAATAATCTTATTTATTACTAGCTTTTGCCAGCGACTTCGTCCGTGTGGAATAGTTACTTTGTTCCCTAGTTCTTCGCCCGCGGTTTCACCTGCGTTGCCCCGTTCCTAAGGGTTGTAGCGTGATGTTTTATAGCTTGAAACCTTTCTCATGAATCACTCATTTTCCCAACATTTCCCTTCACTGCTCTGCTCCTATTGATCGTAGCGTGATGAAAAGTATACTATACCCTGCCCAGGAGTATGAAGAACAATTGTACCAAGTTTCGTTGAAATCCGTCGAGTGGTTTTTGTTTCTATAACGAACATACAGACAGACAGACAAAAATTTTACTGATTGCATTTTTGGCGTCAGTATCGATCACTAATCACCCGCTGATAGTTATTTTGGAAATATATTTCATGAACAGAATTGACCTCTCTACAGGTTTATTATAAGTATAGATGGTGCAAACCAATCTATGGTCTATAGACGTGAGTTATCGGTATTTCACAAAAAAAAAATTCAAGGAAGTATCAAAATATTCGCGCGGGGCGTACGGTTTATCCGTTACGCAGATAGTTACATTTGTGAAGATAGTTTTATATTCACGAGAAAACTAGCAGTAGAGGCGCAGGAGAAGTTGCCGAACTCTCTTTACAACACAAATCACGGCCTCACAGAAAACCGGCGTCAAACAACGCTTACGTTGCGTTTCGCCGAGTGTGTGAGGTTACCGGAGGACCAATCCCCTTTTAAAAAGCCGGTCAACGCTCTTGTGACTCTTCTGGTGTTGCGGGTGTCCATGGGCGGCGGTAATCGCTTACCATCAAGTGATCCGTCTGCTCGTTTGTCCCCATATGCCAAAAACAAAAGTATAATTAAGTTCTAAATTTTCTATATACCTACATAGAATCATATAGTTATTATATGATTTGTCGCGTCTATTAAACACCCCGAATAAGAAAATAAGTGTTTTTACAATTAAAAGTCTTAGCTATATTTATGACGTCATGCAATTATGAAAAAGAATATATGAGTAATTATTTTTAGCAACGTGTCTGGAAATTCGTCGATGTACTCCAAAATAAAGGAGCAACCCTATACATTGGAGATAAAATGAGAAGTGAGTGCCCTTAACTCACTCCGCGAGTTCTGTTGAAGCTAGTGTTGTAACTTTGCCAATAATTTCACCGTACATTTTCAAGTATCGAAGTTTCGATTGATAATGTTATACCGAACTTGGATTTGAAATAACTAACGGAATTCTAATCTTTTATACCTATAAGTTTGCCGACGGCTCTTAATACTCTATAAGAATTATAATAGATAGGTACCTACTGTCTCCATAAAAACGAATTTAAAAAATAGAGATTGCAAATGGCGAAAATTCATCTGTTTTTATTTACTATATTTTTACATTTTTTTAGGACGGCAAACGAGCAGTCGGATCGCCTGATGGTAAGCGATTACCGCCGCTCATGGACACCCGCAACACCATAGGAGTCACAAGTGCGTTGCCGACCTTTTAAAAGGGGATTGGGGCTCCGGTAACCTCACTCTCACTCGGCGAAACACAACGTAAGCGTTGTTTGACGCCGGTTTTCTGTGAGGCCGTGGTATCACTCCGGTCGAGCCGGCCCATTCGTGGCGAAGCATGGCTCTCCCACGTTTTGTTAAAGATTGCAAAAGGCGAAAATTCATCTGTTTTTATGTACTATACTTTTACATACCTAATATCTACTATTTTCAATAACATAGTCCTCATATTAGCAAAGATAAAGGAGATCCAATGTTGAATTAAGACCCCATATACGAGTAGACTACACTAAAATTAAAGCAGTGATAGCCTAGTGGTTTTACCGTTAGACTGCCAAGTCAAAGGTCTCGAGTTCGAACCCAAGGCACGCACCTCTGACTTTTCGAAGTCATGTGCGTATTAAATAGTTAATTATCACGCGCTTATACGGTGAAAGAAAACATCGTGAGGAAACCTGCATGCCTAAGACATTTTCTCGATGGCGTGTGAAGTCTGCCAACCCGCACTAAGCCAGCGTGGTGGACTATAGCTTAATGCCTCTCATTCTGTGGCAAGGCGGCAGTGGGACAGTATAATAGGTTGCTTATGTTATGTTATGTAGCTGTTATGCCCGATTCCACTTGAGTTATTTACATTTTTTTAAGAAAATTATTAACTTATGTAATTCCTCAGGATGCAATCTATATTTTTGCCAAAATTCATCAAAATTGGTTCAGAGTTACTTTCGCGTTTATGAAATAATTTTGACCATTCATATTATTTCTATACACAAATTACAATGCCTTACTGTACGTAGGTAGGTAATGTGTTTCTATCCACAAAATCCTATGCAAGACCTAAGAAAGTATATAAATTGACCCGTAAAAAGTTATTTTGTCTTCTTTTATGTAGTTCACTTGAACGAGAGTTCAAGTAACCATATTAAAAATACACAAACAAGTTGATCGAACTGTACCAGACAAGTTTTCGTGGCACACAAATATTTTTTGTATGTTTATAGGATAAAACTTTCAACCCCAATACGTAACTACCCGTAAGTGGGTTGAAAAAAGGGCACATTGAATTGATATCGTGTGATAATGGCAAAAGTAGCAGCCCTTCATTAAATGAACGATTAATGTCATTTATTTCAGTAAACAGACCTCTTTTAAGAAATCTTTTACAAGTTTAGTCTCTATTTTAAATAATTATACGTGGGAGAGCCATGCTTCGGCACCAATGGGCTGGCTCGACCGCAGTGATACCACGGCCTCACAGAAAACCGGCGTTAAGCAACGCTTACATTGTGTTTCGCCAAGTGAGCGAGGTTACCGGAGGCCCAATCCCCTTTTAAAAGGTCGGCAACGCACTTGTGACTCCTCTGGTGTTGCGGGTGTCCATGTGCGGCGGTAATCGCTGACCATCAGGCGATCCGTCTGCTCGTTTACCCTCCTATCCTATAAAAAAAAAATACCTACAAGATAAGCTTAGGACCTCAACACCGAAACAAACTCGGAGAATCATGGTCTCTTTTAAAGCCCAGACATTAGTATTATCAGATATGTGAGTTGTACAATGTAGGTATCAATCTGAACTGTCCTTATGTAGAAAAAGTCACAGCAGCCTTGAGTTGACCTTTCCTCCTAACTGACAACACGCATACATCAGTCATCATGTTTAGCTCAACCACTAAGCTCAGGAGCTCAACGACCGAGGATACCACCATACCTAACCAAGCATCATTTGCTTAACAGGAGGCTCCAGTCAACCACTAAAGTACACTTCTTTGGTAATGAAAGAAACTGGTGTACCAGATAAGCAAGACATCTAGGTATCTTATAATAGCTAATAGTAGGAATATTATCTACTTATACGAGCAATAAGGTACTTGTTTAACTACCTTATTAGCCAAGTAATCTTGAGCGCGTAACTGCTATGCTAAATGTCCTGGGTTCGATTCCCAGATCGAGCAAAATGTTATTAGATTTTTCTATAAAATTCTCAGCAGCAACTTGGGAGTTGTGTCAGGTTAATGGCAATAGGCTCGCCCCCTATTACATGGGAACTAAATATACCGGCGAACGGTGGGTATACATTAGTACACCTCTGCCTGACTCTTCGGGAAATACAGGCGTGATAGTACTCGTAAAATATGTGTGTATTGATATAAGTATTTTTTCTATTACAGTGAAAGAAAATGTCCTTAATTTTAAATTATAATGTATAATATATATATTGTCGTCTAAAACAATTTTCTTCCCGCCCCGTAAACTGATATTTCAGACAGGGGGTAGCTACCCCGCCAACTAAGTAAGATGTTATCAATAAAAGCCGGGGCGTCTTGCGATAATTTTCAATTTATTGGAGGCCAAATAATTTTGCTCACGAACACGTAAAGGTTTGGTCAGACGGTGTTAGTATTTAGGAATTCTATTATTTATTACACAAAGTCAAAGTCAAAGTCAAAATGTGACCACTAAAAAAAGTACTTTTGAAAAGACGAAAACTAGTTGCACGGTTCCAAAAAGTGGAGGTTATGGAAAAGAGCCGGCAAGAAACTCCTCTTTATAAAAACATGATTGCATTATTAAGGTTCACAACTTTGTTTTATTTTTTTATACCACTAAGGTGGCAAACAAGCATACGGCCCGCCTGATAGTAAGCGGTTACCGTAGCCTATGGACGCTTGCAATACCAGGGGTATCACTCGTGCATTGCCAATCCTTTAAAAATCACACACTTTTTGAAAAACCCCATGTACAGCATGAGGTTCTTCGTCCTTAGGGAAAACCTCGGCGAGGTGTTGATTCCACAACCTGTTTTAAATAGTTGCTGAGAATTACGCAGTTTGATATGTAAGATTTATTCAATAAATATAAGAAAAATTGAGAGCAGATCTCCACAGAGATGGAGATGGTATTTTAAGAAGATAACAAATAAATGATAAACAATGATACCGCACCACCCGCCTCAGAAGTAGGGCCCATCGTCACATTCTGGAGAACTCGGCCTCCAAGAATGTGAGAGCGTCGCGGGGTGTTCTCCCGCGTACCTCCAAGATTTATAATAATCTTTCTCCTGACGTCTTTTCTCCCATTTCGCTATGACATGGCGATCTTCAAACGGCGCGTATACGGGGCTCTTAAGGGCCGACAACGCATCAGCAACTCCTTTGGTGTTGCAAATAACAATGACTACTTACCATCAGTTGGCTCGTCTACTCGTTTGCCGACGTAAATATAATTATATAAAAAAAGATAATCATGTTTAATTTTTTTTTATGTGATAGGGGGGAAAACGAGCTGACGGATCACCTGATGGTAAGCGATTACCGCCGCCCATGGATACCTGCAACACCAGAGGAGTCACGAGTGCGTTGCCGACCTTTTAAAAGGGTATTGGGCCTCCGGTAACCTCACTCACTCGGCGAAACACATCGTAAGCGTTGTTTTACGCCGGTTTTCTGTGAGGCCGTGGTATCACTCCGGTCGAGCCGGCCCATTCGTGGCGAAGCATGGCTCTCCCACGTTATATATTAATGATGTCAATTGATAGGCTAATGTGATGATCATTGACTAATATGATAAATTATCCTTTCTTTCTTTCTTTCGTTCGTACTCTTCGAAATCAAGTGCATTTTTATGTGAAAATATTTATTCATTATTGCACGCGTTGTTGTTAAGTGTGATAATAAAAAAGAATAAAGAAAAAAAAAAGAATTAAAATATGTTTAACCTACTTACCTAATAAATAAAATTATGATCCTAACCACCCCACCCTGTTTTTAATTATTGTCATTGCAATTTATATTACAAGGGGCATGACTTTCGAATATAACATATTTTTTTTCTTTTTTTTTTGTTAATTGTGGTGGCTTAGAGGTCAGAGCGTCTGGTATATCAAACCAGAAGACGCAGGTTCGAATCCTACCCGCGATTGAATTTTTTCCTTTACTAAAAAATAACTTAATAATCTTAGCATGGAAAATGCAAAAAAAAAATCACAAAAAGAGAGTCGTACATGTAAAATAAAGAGATGTCGTCACCATCCCTATCATATATAAATGAGCATGAGGAAATACCTACTTAGATCGATAAAATATTATAATTAACTACAAATAAACTAGCTCAACTAAACGTTACCTCGTATTATTCCAGACGCTATTGTAACTAAAATCACTTCGCTTTACCACCCCATACTTGAATAAAGATATAAATGAGAGCTCGGGCAGGATTCCAACTTGCGTTCCTTTATTTCCACAACTAGATACACCATTATTTGATTGAAGGTGGTTCTACTTTCTCATAAAACTAATTTATCAAAACATTACATACGAATTCCGTGTGAGCACGCCCTTAAACCGCGCCAGTAATAAAGAGAGCGACGTTCGGAATGCGAGACAAGATGATAAAAACGATGTAACGTAAGAGTGAGCGGAATAATAATGGCTGGTTTACACTGACGCAGTAAAGTGGGATAGTAAACAAAACATACCACCACATCTGTATTCCTCGAACGGTTCTTACAATTTGACGGGGATTCATATTATTTTCGGGTTCTATGTAGGTAATATGAGGGTGATTCTATCGCTGCTTCGCGAGCATTTTTATTTTATTCTTGATACGCTTGACCGCCAGTTCGCCTGATGTTAACCGATACTGCGATCTACGATGGAGCGCGCTTGCCTAGAAGAAACCGATTCACTCGTGATTTAAAGACACCCAGATTATAATTATCTATCGGGGAAGACCCACTCGGGAAGCGCATTCCACATTTTAGCGGTACGCATGATAAAAGTGGACTTAAAGCATTTCGTTCGGGTTTTGGAATGTCCACCATGGATCGATGTCGCTTTTTGTGCTTCTGGCCGTCCGATAGTAGAAAGGTAAAACTTTTTTTATACCACTAAGGTGGCAAACAAGCATACGGCCCGCCTGATGGTAAGCGGTTACCGTAGCCTATTACCGTAGTTTGTTTGTACCTCATCATGTTATGTTCTATCAAAGATCCTTCTAACATTTTGCTCGACCTTGGAATAGTATCTAGGTCCTTACTCTCGGCAACGCACTTGTGATTACTAGATTAATGAGGCAGGCTACTATCCAAACTAATATTAAAAATGCGAAAGTAACTCCATCAGTTTCTTTGTCACGCTTAAACCACTCAACCAATTTTGATGAGTTTTTCCACAGGGATAGATTGGACCTTGTAGGAATATATAGGCTACTTATATTCTGTTTCAAAAATTCCTTTGGGACACGAGTGAAACCACACACAACAACTAGCACTTTATAAATTTTACTATAACTAAATATCTATCCATGTAATTCAAATTAAATATAAAATGTCTGGAATTAGTTAAAAGCCTCTCCGTAAGACCTTATTCTTAATGCATCGGACCTTTTAGCGAAGGTAAGCCGAGACGGTTTATACAGAAAATATTTTAAGACAAAAATGACAAGAACTTGTCGTGGCTTAGGTACATTAGTTGGAGCTGAGATGTTGAGCTTAAAGGATGAAGATGTCTAAGCTAATCCAACAATTATTATTTTGCTCCATTTTTAACAAAAGTTACAATACTGGTTTCTGACATTGAAATGAAACTACTTTTCACGGATTTTATCGCGTTGTATTGATATTATTTGATTCCCGACGTTTCGGATCCTTTACATCATCCATGGTCACGGGCTGTAAAGGATCTGACAAGTTACAATGTTAAAATCTTGGGCTTTAAAATGTTCAAGTTAAAATTTTCGACGTTATGTTTGGTTGTTAGTGGCTAAGCGATCGGCTTCTGCACCACGCGTTTTGGATTATTTCCCCACGCACAGAAAATATTTGTATAAATAAAGTAAATAAATTTTATTTTCCAACACAAAATAAAGAGTCGATACACGCCAAAATACTATGGCAATAGACAATTAATTTATGGTTTATCTGTGGTAGAATGGACCCTAAACTGGGGGAAGCCCTGTACTTCAGGTCACCAGGACACTCGCCCGCAGTCAGGTTGGGTTACAAATTTACAATTAATTTAGTAATTACATAAAAAAGAAAAACGATGTTTGGTGAAATTGCTTGGTTCTGTTCTTGGTGGGGCAATGTTAAATAAAATAAACGTTATGACTCCACAGAATTAATTACCTTTAATATCAGCTCAAACCAATGATCTAAAAATACATCTACAATTGAAAATACATATATACATTCATACATAGACTGTTAAACTCATTACCCTTCCTTTTTTTGTAGTCGGGTAAAAAAAGAAACTGCAAAAAGAAACGTCTTCTATCTCCAAATATTATGTATATAAAAGCTCTCATAACACAGTCGGGGAGCGTGGGAACATTCTCCTACATTCATGTACAACATGTACTGACGAAATTAGCCCGCATTTCACACTCTCTCACTCACTAACAAATAGAAAAAATCTTGGAATTACGAGCATAACACATACCATCACGCCTGTATTCCCCGAAGGGTGAGGCAGGGGTAACTACACTTATGTACTACTCACAGATCATCGTTATGTTTACGTTATGTTTGTTTAAATTGGATTTAAGAAAAGCAAGCCTATTTGCCATTAGCCGGACACAAATCATTAGAGAATTTTGTAGAAAAATCCATTAATACTGCTCGATCTGAGAAACAAATTTGATGTCATTGTGGCCTCTTTCGACACTCAGATCCTTAACACGGTGTGCCATATTATAATAACTCGATAATGTGAATTTTGTAGTGAATATAACGCGATATAATCTGTAAACTTACTCGTTTTATTTTAATATAATTTGATAATGGCCTTGTTGCCCGTCTAATCTTGGCCAAAGTGAAGTCAATTTCGTACTAGATCCTTGCCAATTTTTACAATTTTGGAACGATTGACATCACGTTTGCCGCACGTCCGGCTCAGCGATCAGCTGACTCAATTTTTTTATTTTTTATTGCAGAGAGAAATCGTTTAGTTTACCCTACATTGAACAATTCTGCAATCAATTCATATTTAGGACACGTATATAGTAGCTGAGTTAAATAAGCCGTCTTTGATGTATCAGAAATTCTTGGTTTTTAAATACGAGTTACCTAATTCCAAAAAAAAAAACTCAATGACAGCTTTTAAGTCCCTAATCATTATGCACTTTCTAATCTGAATCATAATAATATGATTCGTCAAAAGAGGCTATTTAACCTTACACATCTCAATGCAAACAAAGTCACGGGCAATATATATCTTTTTTTAAAAAAAAAAACGTTGCCCCACTAGGATTTTCTCCTGTATCGTGGGTGCGTTCACAAACACAAATTCTCACATACACAAATGGCCAGACCCGGAACAACTACCTGTAGATCATACAAATATTTGCCCCGTGTGGGGATCGCACCCACAACACGTGACGCAGAAGCCGATCGCTCAGCCGCAACGCCAAACGTGTCGTCGAATTTATTCCTGCATACATTTACAGTCGGAGACCGTGTGAACATTATTGAATACCATATGTTGTGTTGTGATCAAAGTCCACGCCCATTCCCTTTCTCACAAATGTAAATGTTTTCTTACAAAGTGAGTTGCGCTGTTTACTGTGACATTATGTTCAGTATCCCTTTCCTTTGAAGTAGCAAGAGTTTCGTGAGAAAACAGAAAGGAAAATAGGTTACTTGTGTGCAAGCAAACTATTTTTAACCTTATCGAGTTATTAATAGAGCTCATTATAATCCAAACTAATACAATGATGCGAAAGTAACTCTGTCGGTCTACTTGTTACGTTCACGCATAAACTGCTAAACCAATTTTGATGAATTTACATACATACATACATACACTCACTCCTTACTCCCACAGGGGTAGGCAGAAACTATAGACTGCCACTTGCTACAATTCTTGCACACTTCCACATTCAAACATCTTCACATACATACGCGCCGGTTGGGAGGGCTACGCACCTGACCTTTTTGAAAAATTTCGCCACTATGATCGGCATATGTCCTTCTAGGACGACCACTACCTTTGATGAATTTTGGTATGGAAATAGATAGGAATTTCGAGAAACTGTACTATCTCAAAAAGTCCGAAATGCGAGTGAACCCATGAGCTATTTTCGTTATTTTATTAATTACAATTAACTGAATAAAATAACTGCCTCATTTACTCTAACCCAATTAATGAACCGCACACAATGATGGCAGACCAGTGTTAGAACCTGGGTTCGGTTCCCAAGTCGAGCACTTCAGTGCCCTTGAAAGTACTATATCCTACGATACATCAATCAACCCATTACATTGTCCCACTGCTGGGCACGGGTCTCCGGATCTCAGAATGAGAAGGATTAGGCTATAGTCCACCACGCTAGCCTAATGCAAGTTTGGCAGACTTCACACGCCGTCGAGAGAATTCGAAGTCATGTGCGTATTAATAGTTAATAATCACGCACTTAAACGGTGAAAGAAAACATCGTAAGGAAACCTGCATGCCTGAGACATTTTCTCCTACGATAAACAGACATAAATATATATTTAGTAAATCGCTTATAATTCCAGCACTGTTCGCAGATGCCATAATACACGGCAAAAATATGTTTTGCTAAACTATTTACTAATAAATACCGTGTGTTTGTCCGTAGGTGGGCGTGCTGCCGGCCGTGCGTCGCGCGCGACCGCCACGCCTCGCAGACATACCCAGGTAAACACCACATGTATTAACGACGTGTCATATAACGCAAACTAAAACAAAGTGGACATTGACTCTGGTAAAAGTATTTTTAAATCAAACAGTTATAAAGGTGTTGATAGGATACATATTTTACATATATAATTTTTTTGTGGGAGAGCCATTCTTCGGCACGGCTGGGCCGGCTCGACCGGAGTGATACCACGGCCTCAGAAAACCAGCGTGAAACAACGATTACGTTGTGCTTCACCGACTGAGTGAGGTTACCGGAGGCCCAATCCCCTTTTAAAAAGCCCGCCAACGCACTTGTGACTCTTCTGGGTGCCCATGGGCAGCGGTAATCGCTTACCATCAGGCGATCCGTATGCTCGTTTGCCCCCATATCCCATAAAAAAACCATTACGCATGTATTCCTAGGAGGGTTAAGCAGAGTTGTACTAATTTACATCCACAGTTCGCCGGTATGTGTAGGTAATAGGGGGCGAGCCTATTGCCATTAACCGGGCACACACATACCGGGTACATGCGTGATGATTTTTTTTATGGGATAGGGGACAAACGAGCATACGGTTCGTCTGATGGTACCCACTTGCTACGATTCTTGCATAGGTACCTCTTTTGAGTCATCCACATTCATACATCTTGTCATATACACGCGCTGGTAGCGATTGCTGACCTGACTTTTTTGCAGGATCTCACCGATAAGGTTTAAGATATTATGACAGAGAAAATTGATGATACCTATGTGTCCTTCACTTTAGTATATTGGTCATGAGCCCACGGGGACAACGCAATACGTTATCGATTTTATAATCATATACCTAATGATATTACAGCCTTGTGGGCTTACTAGAAGGCTGTAACAAGACAAATCTATATCTATAATAAAATTATAACAGGCCGATGTCTGTACATTATAGATATTAAAGAAAAAATAATATTAACATAACATAACATACCATCACGCCTGTATTCCCCGAAGGGGTAGGCAGAGGCGTACTAATGTACACCCACAGTTCACCGGTATGTTTAGGTCCCATGTAATAGGGGGCGAGCCTATTGCCATTAACCGGGCACAAGCTGTCCGCAGTCCTACGGCTGCGACCCCGCCGAGGCCGCGGAAGGCAGGGAGAACGGGGCACCGTAATACCGGCCTTAGCATGGAGTTAATATAATAGGGTCAACCTTTTGGAACCGGGCAACTAGAATCTTAACGTCTCATAAACGATTGTAAAAGCTTATCTATCTTTATAAATAAAATTGTATTTTTTTATGGGATAGGGTGCAAACAAGCAGACGGATCACTTGATGGTGAGCGATTACCGCCGCCCATGGACACCCGCAACACCAGAGGAGTCACAAGTGCGTTGCCGACCTTTTAAAAGGGGATTGGGCCTCCGGTAACCTCACTCGACGAAACAGAACGTAAGCGTTGTTTAACGCTGGTTTTCTGTGAGGCCGTGATATCAATCCGGTTCGAGCCGGCCCATTCGTGCCGAAGCATGGCTCTTCCACGTCTAAAACGACGTCCACGTCTAAGCTTTTTAATATAATATAATAAAAAACATATATAATATATTTAAAATTAGTTGCTGTTGCCCGCAGATTCACTCACGCCCCTAAAAGATTAAGATACTTTCTAGGCCGTGTATCAAGATGAAACATGCACCTGCACCAACTGCATTCAATTCCATGTTTTTGCGATGTGCGCGTACAAACAAAAATTTCAATTGTTAATTTCAATTTCAATGTTCAATGTCAAAAATTTTGATATTTTAGCTTCTGTTGCTTACATAAAGACCTCCAATATTTTTTTTTTTTACTGCCTCATTAGTCTACTGGTCCCAAGCGTGACTGCTACGCTAGAGGTCCTGGATTCGATCCCCAGGTCGAGCAAAGTGTTATTGGGTTTTTCTATGAAATTCTCAGTTGGCAGCTCGGAGTCTGGATTTGTACCCGGTTAATGGCAATAGGCTCGCCCCCTATTACATGAGACCTAAACATACCGGCGAACTGTGGGTGTACATTACTACGCCTCTGCCTAACCCTTCGGGAAATACAGTAGGTGTCCTACGTGAGCAAAGCCGCTGGTAGAAGCTAGTTTATAATAATAAAGTTTTACTTAGAAGAGAGACTCCTTCCCGCAGACTCATTGTGATCTCATCGCGTGTCCTGTCAGAATTATCTGACAACTTTGCTAATGAATCTACCTAATTAATTATTTACTGAATGCTGGTATTCTCGTGGGCTAATGTTTCTCCTATTATTTATAGAATAATTCCTTATTTCTTTTGTGTAATGGCATAGATTAATTATCTAATTACCGTGTGCTTGAATGGGCTAACATTCATACTTAGACGTGAACTAACTTTTTTTATATTTTTTTCTTTTTGTAGAAATAAACGTTGCCATAATAAATTGGCACTGTTAGGATTCAAAAATAGACATGACTAGAAATAGCCCACAGTATCGATCTTTCCATACTAATATTATATAAGTGCAACAGTAACTCTATCTGTCTGTTTGTTACATTAAGCCTAAACAGCTGAACTAATTTTAATGGCTTTTGTTATAGATTAGATTGGACCTTAGGTAAGAATATAAGCTATCTTTTGTCTCAACAAGTACTGGTCTCGGTAAAAATGGTCACCCATCCCTAAACTGACCACGGCAAGAGCAGCTTTACCTTGTAGATCCATTGAAATGCCTATTATTTTAGCACGAATCCCATTATTTAAGTCTTGTGCATTGAAATAAAATTTCGGGTGCCGGGTTAATCGCAATTTGCTCGCCCCCTATTACATGGGACCTAAGCTTACTGCGAACTGTGTGTGTACATTAGTACGCCTCTGCCTAACTCTTCGGGGAATACAGGCGTGATGGTATGATGTTAAAAAAACCGGATGAACCTAATTTTGATTGCAAAAATCAGTCAAAACTAATGGTGATTGATTAAAGTTACAGTTAAAGTTTAAGTTTTGAGTGGTTATGAGATTTGACTATAATATGTATACAGAGTGAACAGAGAAGAAGTGTATACATAATTAAACTCATAATTATAACTAACAACTTTTCCGAAGTCACGATTCTTTTTATAATGTATGTATGTATGTATGTATGTATGTAAACCACTACGGTATTAACGCAGCTCGGTCGAGGCGCGTGATGATATCCGCTTCTGGATTTTTTTTATAACATTTATTTCTTTGGGTTAGTTGTTTGTTATCTTGAGAACAAACAGGGGATTAAATATTTTATACTAATTACCTTAGATATGTTTTGCACACGTTGTATATAAAAAAAGCACTTTTCTTAGGCATCGGCTACTGTTTCTTAATTTCACTCATAAAGACCCTTTATGAGTGAAATTAATTATTAATTATTTATGTCATTGGGTTTTTCTATGTTATTGGGTCTTTCTATGAAATTCTCAATAGCAGCTCGGAGTCTGGATTTGTGCCCGGTTAATGGCTATAGACTCGCCCCCTATAACATGGGACCTAAATATACCGGCGAACTGTGTGTGCCTCTGCCTAACCCTTCGGGGAATACAGGCGCAATGGTATGTTATCTAAAGACCCTTTACTAAACTTTTTAAACAGTTACAATTTCAGAACTACAAAGTTTTACGAAAAAGTTTTGTTTATTTACGTCGAAAAGGTTCATGGATAAATAATTCCTGAACGGCAAATACTTATTTCGTAATCACCGTTCATAGCGGAAGCTACAAGCAGCCATTACGTTATAATAAATATGTACAGAACTTAACTTGCCTGACCTCTATTTTAAAATAGGTTTCATTAGAGTTTTTGAACAAGAAAATGGACACACAATACAGACAATAACAGTTTAACATAAATATTAAATATACCATCACGCCTGCATTTTTGAATGGTTAAGCAGAGGTGATACTATGCTAGAACATTTAATTTTCTTCACGGGTTTTTTTTTATAACATCGATAATAACTTAGAAACAAATTACATTACAATAACGCAGTAATTCATCACACTATCACGCCTGTCATCCTGATAGGTTTCGGCAGAGGTGGGCCTTTATACCTATAGTTCGTTGCTATTTTTAGATCGATAGATAATCGATGGTGTGAGTTCATTGCCATTGTCAGGTACAAATCCAGACACCGATTAGTTAACAAAATTGCTAAAAGGAAAACTCAATAAAAATATGATTGGCCTGTGATTCGAACCCAAGATAACACTCTCAGAATAGCATAACATACCATCACCCCTGTATTCTCCGCAGGGTTAGGCAGAAGTGTACCAATGTACATCCACAGTTCGCCTAGTTTAGGTCCCATGTAATAGAGGGCGAGCTTATTGCTATTAACCGGGCAGAAATCCCAAACTCCGAGCTACTACTGAGAATTTCACACAAAAACCCAATAACACTTTGCTAAATCTGAGAATCGAACTCAATACCTCTAGGGAAGCAGTCACGCTTACGAACACTAGTCTACTGAGGCAGTTTCATACTCTCAGTAGGTAACCGATATAAATACAGGTATTCCCAAGAGGACGTAGGTTCGAATTTTTTATAAAACTTTGGATTACCTATTAAACAATGCTTTAGAAACAAAACACACTTATTTCTGCATGAAGTCGGGTAGCATGTAATAATGTATTCATGAAGTTGAGGGTAGTTTTAACGAAGCTATGTGCGATCTTAATTCGCCGTGACATGTTATGAGATTGTATTTAGAAGTGTGTTTACACTACGTTAAACAATAGGGTTGATCCTTGGTGCTTGTTTTATCTAAGTATATGTATATATAAAAGAAGAACCTGACTGACTGTCCTACTGACTGACTGACGTATCAACGCACAGCCGAAAATACAGGAGCTAGAGCCCTGAAAGTGTGCATGCTGGTTCCTTTTGCACTGTAGACGAGCACTTAGAAAGTATTATTGGAAATTCAACCCCAATGGTAGTGAAAAGAGGGGTGAAAGTTTGTAATAAAATTCGCAGACACCATGCGTTTGACACACACACACTGATATTTAATAAACGATGACATCTTCAAGATAATATATGTTATATTTGTATATTTGTAATTATGTTATTATATATGTATGTGTATATATGTATAGCTGTCATTTACTGTTGACATTTTGACAATTGTTTTCTTCCTTATAAATTACACCAGTAATTAGACTTAATACATTTTATGATAGGTATCAAACCTCTATGGTTTTTTTTATGGGATAGGAGGGCAAGCGAGCAGACGGATCGCCTGATGGTAAGCGATTACCGCCGCCCATGGACACCCGCAATACCAGAGGAGTCACGAGTGCGTTGCCGACCTTTTAAAGGGGATTGGGCCTCCGGTAACCTCACTCACTCGGCGAAACACAACGTAAGCGTTGTTTAACGCCGGTTTTCTGTGAGGCCGTGGTATCACTCCGGTCGAGCCGGCCCATTCGTGCCGAAGCATGGCTCTCCCACGTAAAGTGGGAGAGCCATGCTTCATGCTTGCTTCATGCTTGGTGTAGGTACAGTGGGCACAGTAGGTATATTTTAGAAACGAAAATTACCTATATACGCAGGCAAAGTTGCGCATCGTTTAGTGGTTCGGTCGAGAAACAAGCTGACGAGCCACCTGGTGGTAAGTAGTCATCGTCGCCCATGGACACCTGCTATACCAGAGGAGTTACTGATGTGTTGCCGACCCATAAGAGCCCCTACGGACTGTAGACTGCCAGAGCCGCAGCAACCTTAGGCTAACTAGAAATCGTTATAGAAAATACATAAGTAATATTTATATTATTAAAAACACTTTCTCAAAGTGATTTCTAACGATGCCAATGATATTTCTCACGCAATGTCCCAATAACCAAAAATATTTTGTAGGTAATTCAGCTACTAGGTTAGTGACCACTTAGTTACTACTCTAATACCGGGGCAAAAAGCAGCATTTTCCAAAGTTATACGAAAATTAATTATTGACCTGTTTTGATTATTTTTTAATACAGATAAAACCATGATATAATATTGAATAGGCTATTTGACACATTTATTTTTTATCATCTTATGCAAATGTTTACCATAAATAGAACCCATCAACGAAAACAAAATTAAAATCGGCTCAAAAATAAGGAAGTTACAAGCATTTTAATTTTATGCTAGACAGAGAAAGAGAACGCACTATACTTGTCTATGACGTCACAAACCAATGCGCCACACAAATCCTATACTAACACTCATTTGGGGGAAAGAGACAAAGCATCCCCTCTCAATGCACACCTGCAACACCAGAGGAGTGGCTAATGCGTTGCGGACTGTTAAGCAGTCGCGCTTAGGACTACTGGACTAGTGAGGCGGTTAGTCATAGGTCACGAGCTCGAATTCAAGGCATGCACTTTACTTTTCGAAATCTTATAATGCGCCAAGACCTAGACATAGACATCAGCGAACTGTGGGTGAAACAATGTGTTTAGTACGCCTCTGCCTAACCCTTCGAGAAATAAATGCCTGCTGGTATGTCCTTATTTATATTCCCGTTTACTTTAGAAAGCATTTACCATAGCCCATTACCATAGTACGCTTCCAATATCTAAGTTTGATCTAGAAACCTAGTTTCTGAAAGCCAGGAAGGGACCTTATTTTGAACTAGTCTCAACTTGGATAGTTTGTCGATGGTTGTACGTGTCCTGGGTAAGGAAATGCTTTATTTTCTTTTATTTTATATTTACCAGCATTTTCCGTCCAGTGAAAATATCGAGTGAGTTAAAGCTTATAAATTCTGTGACAGAAAAGTTGAATGTTCGAACCAGGGTACTTCTGGTTTTAAACAAGACTTTTTTTTACTTGTAAAGTGAAAACGATTCTCTAAATAAAACCGGATCTGGATACCTTCACGATTTCGACAGGATTTTCTTAACACATTATAAATCTTCTAAAATCTTATGTTTCTCCATTCTGCCTCCATATCAATCCTACGCTAGAAATCCTAGGTTCGATTTCTAGATCGAGCAAAGTGTTATTGGGTTATTGATATTCTCAATAGCAGCTCGGAGTTTACATTTATGCCCGAGCTCGCCCCTTTACATTGGACCTAAACATACCGACGAGCCATGGGCGTACACCTCGGCCTAACCCTTCGGGGAATACAGGCGTGATGGTATGTATGCATATTATTTTGTTTAATTTGAATTTTTAATCTAATCTAATAATAATAATATATAAATATTTTTAACCAGTGATAGCCTAGTGGTATAACCGTTGGACTGCCTAGTCAAAGGCCTCGAGTTCGAACCCAAGGCACGCACCTCTGACTTTTCGAAGTCATGTACGTATTAAATAGTTAATTATCACGCGCTTAAACGGTGAAGGAAAACATCGTGAGGAAACCTGCATTTTCTCGATGACGTGTGAAGTCTGCCAACCCGCACTAGGCCGACGTGGTGGATTATAGCCTAATCCCTCTCATTCTGAGAGGAGACCCGTGCCCAGCAGTGGGACGGTATAATGGGTTGATTGTGTTATGTTATGTAATCTAATCTATTAGTTTGGAAAGTTTTATCAATATATAAAAAGGAGTATTTGAGAAATGAGGTCAGTAGGAATGTTAAGAGGGTTATAAGCTGGTTTATAAGCCGGTGTAATGTAATCGTGGCGACAATAATATTATTGAGAGAAAAGTTTTGTTTGTTTGCGAGTTTGATGAAAGTTCAAACTTTGACACCTATAGACTTGATTTTATTAAGTTAGCTATGAGGAAATAGTTATTATATATCTACCCGCATTTTATAAGATTAAGTATACTCGTAGTGTGTTATAGGCGTAATACTTGAACAGTTGACCGCATGTTGTGTGTAACAGTTAGTGTTCAGTCCCACCACTCAGCAGTGGACCCAGGGGGAGGAGGGCTAACATCTCACATAAAGCATATGGATGCACTCTCAACAAATCTTAAATTAAACTTAGTATTATCTTTCTTTTTTAGCATTTTCCATGCTAAGATTATAAAGTTATTTTAGTAAAGGAAAAATTCAATCGCGGGCTGGAAGCAAACCTGCGTCTTCTGGTTAGATACACTAGATGCTCTGACCTCTAAACCACCGTGAACCCCACTTGCCTGATTGAGAAGCAAAGTAACTTGTTTTTCAATAGATGTCGCCAACGTCACCTAATGACGTCCAGCCCGCTATTGAATTTTTCCTTCACTAAAATAACTTGGTATTATCTTACTTATTTTTGCTCGGTCAATGCCAATATCCTCGTATTACATGGGTCCTAAAACATAGGTACCCTATACCTCTACTTAATCTTTTGTGAATATAAGCATGATAGTACATATGAATGTCACTTTAACCCATAAATAAAATCGTAAAGATTTTCACGAAGACACATTTCAAAATCAAATTGATATTACTTGGTGAACGAAGTTACAAGCTGAAGTTAAACAAAGACAACAACAGAAAACTTTCAATACACGTCCCACAAGTGTGAAAGAGAGATGAGACATCTGTAAATTGATAAGATCCATTCATGTGACACAGGAACTGACGCGTAGCGGCTCTGCTACGACATCGGAGCTTCCGTAGCCGTGACGTCATTGCTGCTACGGCGTAGCAACTTTACATCCCTCATAAAATATCATCGTCAATACCTGCTAATAAGGATAGCTGTAGACAGTGTAGAATTTTGATAACTTAACCGCCTTTAAGTTTTTCTGAGTTTCTTTCGGTGTTTCTTCTCAGATGTCGTCAGTTAATGCCGGTGTCATATAGTTAAAACAAAACATTGGCTTGTAAAAGTGTCCTTAAAAGATCTATTTACAGATATAAATATCATTTATTTATCATAACCGCCACGTCACGCCACGATTAAATAAAATAAAAGTATAAAGGAGAGTTAATATGCTTATATTTCTCCTTTATATCTACATTTATTTTATCGACAAAGATTTTTTTAGAAAAAAATGAAAGGTTTGTTTTAGTTTCTGTACGTTTGTACACACATCTTGGGCCGCCTAAAAGCCGAGTTATAATGAGTAAATCCTTTTGGGACACAAGTAAAACTGCAGTTAACAGCTAGTTATGAAATATATTTTAACAAAATGCTTGTTAAAAGTTCCGTTCAAACTGCTTACACGTGGAAAAGTTACGTTTGGATAAATTAAAAAAGTTCACGGAGTGTACGACATTAAAGTTGGAGCAGGTAATACTTATTTTTGATACACGTGTACCTAACTACGAGGATGCTTACTACAACTACATACGCAAGGTGGCGTTCGTATACGCTCAAATGTGTGCGTAACTTTTTATTGGATAGAAGGGCAAACGACCAGGCGGATCCCTTGATGGTCAACACCAAAGGAGTCACGAGTGCGTTGCTGGCCTTTTCAAAGGTGATTGGGCCTCCAGTAACCTCACTCACTCGGCGAAACACAACGTAAGGGTGGTTTAACGCCGGTTTTCTATGAGGCCGTGGTATCACTCCGGTCGAGCCGGCCCATTCGTGCCGAAGCATGGCTCTCCCACGTAATAGCATGGCTCTCCCACGTAAGCATGGCTCTCCCACGTAATTCGGTAGGGTTGTCAATTGTCATTATGCAATGTGAACACATTGCAACAAACTTTAATATACCGTTACTCGTGGAGACACACTCTGACACATCAGCAGACACGTCCGGGTCATGATGGTCTAAGTATAGAGCATTTAATGTACGCGGGTCAGTCTATCTGTGAGGTATTGGCTCAGTTTTTTAATCTGTGTGTGCAGCATTGCTACTTACCACCCGATCTCATTCGCACAGTTGTCGTGCCTATCACCAAGAACAAGACAGGTGACATCTCGAGCATGTCTAACTATAGACCTATCTCGCTCGCAACTATTGTGGCCAAGGTGCTTGAACGTCTAATACACAAGAAGCTGGGTCCATTCCTCGATATTGATGATGCACAATTTGGTTTTCGGCCGTAAGTTTCAACAGATATGGCTATTTTCTCCCTTAAACAAGTCGTCAAACAATACGTCCATCAGGAAACTACTGTGTATGCTTGTTTCCTAGACTTGAGTCGCGCTTTTGACACTATTAACCACGATCTTTTGTGGGAGAAGTTGGAAAGTAGTTATGTGCCATCTGATGTTGTTGGACTTATTCAATACTGGTATTCTAATCAGTCGAACAACGTCAGATGGGGGGGCTTGTTGTCTGAGGATTACAAGTTGTCATGTGGTGTTAGACAGGGAGGGCTGACCTCGCCGGATCTTTTTAATCTTTACGTGAATGACTTGATCGAGGAGCTGAGCAGAACGCCGGTAGGGCTCAGATTGGGCGATAGATATATCAACAATCTGAGCTATGCCGACGATATGGTCCTGCTTAGTCCCTCGATCAAAGGTCTACGGAAGTTACTGGTCATCTGTGAACGATATGCTAAAGAACATGACTTAGTGTACAATGCAAAAAAAACAGAAATGATGATATTTAGGTCCGGGAGGGGTCCTGATCATGTTGCACCGGTGTGGGTAGGCGGCCAAGTTGTGAAGGTAGTAGACAGATTCAAGTACCTTGGTCACATATTGACATCGGATATGAAGGATGATGCTGATATGGATCGCCAGCGCCGAGCTCTATCGGTGGTTGGTAATATGATAGCCAGAAGATTTTTTAAGGCCAAGACGTCGACCAAAGTTCATCTTTTTAGAACGTATTGTCAAAGTTTCTACACGTGTCAGCTCTGGACTGAGTACACAAAGAGGTCCTTTGATGGCATCCGTGTTCAATATAATAACATCTACAGACACCTCATGGGGTTGGAACGAAACTGTAGTGCCTCCGGAATGTTTGCGGAGGCTCGGCTGAACACATTCAATGCCATACAGAGGAGACGAATTGCGTCATTTATGACCAGAGTTGATACGTGTAGTAACAGTATAATTAAGGAATTAGGAGATAGAATATGTGCTACTAGACTATATAAGCGGTGGCTGGAAATAGCGGCGTAAAAATAAAAATGATAATTATACGTAGGTATAAGTAGAGTAGTTTTGTTAATATTTTTAAGTAAAAGTGTTTTTTGTTTTTGGGTAATATTGTATGGATCTTGAGTCTGCAATAAAGATATATTATTATTATTATTATTATTATTATAAAACACTTCTAATTACTTGCAAATACCAGTACCTACAACATTCCTATTTTCAAATTCGTATTTGTTTTTCAAATTAAGTTCTTAAGGGTCCGGTAGAGCTTGAATTACTCACAAAAACGTAATACCAAAATAAATCGTAATTCAAACATAATTTAATCAAATTGGGTTATTATTGTAAATGTTACACATTTGTTGGAGTTCTACTTCTAGCTTTGTGCAAGCATTGAGAATTTCTTTAATATTTTTTCGCTCTCCTTTAAAGTAGCAATTTTCATAATAAGCTTTATTCGTTTGAAGCGTCGATTACATTTTGTAAGAAATAAGGATCAAAACACGTCTGATTCTAAATTAAATGTATCTGGGTCGCGAATTAAGCTCAATCTCAGCTGTCACCGTCGTAGTTAATTTAACTATTTACTGCATGCTGAGATCATCGGCGTAAACATCACCTAGGGATGGGACACACTCTTTCACACGAGAATTTCTTATCTTCACTAATATTATAAACCTGGAAGTTTGTGAGTATGGATGTATAGATGTATGGATGTTTGTTACTCTTTCACGCCAGAAAGGCTGAACGTATCAGGATGAAATTTGGCACAGAGATAAATTGTAGTCTAGAATAACACATAGGCTAGGTACTTTTTTTCCAGGTCGGATCCAATTCTAAAGTCCATGCAGACAAAGTCGCAGGCAGAACCTAGTAATACATATTTGTGCATGCATTCGTGGTTTAGCTCCTCGCTCTAGGCCAGCATGGTAGACTATTACCTAAACCCTTTAATAATGGAAGATAGGGGTACGATAATAAATAGGTCAATGATGATGACATTTTTGTGTGACAGTCGACAATAAATATCAAGTCTCGAAAAAAATAAGGTCCCGTAGTGAAACTGGGCATAATATGAGACAACAATAAAATTGAGGTCTCAGATAACAACGCACTAGTGCTACTACTAGTATACGTGGCCTGTATTTATCATCTTAGTACAAGAAACAAAATCATATTTGAAATGAGAGAAACTAGGTTTGTGGAGGGACGAGGTGTATTGCCCCTCATACCAAAGGGAGGATCCTCCGACCAGGCGGATGTTTTGCCTGGCGGGCCATGGCCCGACGGTTGATGTCAGGCGGTTGTATATATCCAAGTTGCGTTGCAAACATCACTTGCGCGATTCAGGACATGTCCGACTAGTTTCTATGTAGCACGGCAGGTGTCGCTACAGGTTTAACTTAGACAGTTTGGCCCATTCAGTGTCAAATACCAGCAACATGACTTTCATAGATTGACGCATTCCTTTCAAGAGGAAAGTTCTCTTATAAAATCTCAATTTACAATACGTACATTGAGAGTAGAGGCACTCAAATCTCAACTTAAACCAAAAAGCAGGTGTTTAGTTACCAAATAGTAGCAAAGGGATAAGTAACCAACTTTACACGCCCGCTAAGTAGGTCAGGGGAGCTCAACCTACGGATTTATTTCTACAGTCCACGAAGTTTTTAATGTAGGACGTGCAACGACAACTACAAAATGCTAAGCGTAATTAAGTTAACAAAGTTTTGAGTCAGCGTGGTGAGTGCAGATTTTCTGCATTGCAGATTACTTTCAGAGTTTCCTATGATTTTTTATTCATAACTCATTCATTATGCATAGATATTACGCGTGCTTAAAGTTTACTATTATTTTTGAGTAGTTTCGTAAGTAGGTATATTACATAAGAATATGCTGACATAGTTTGAACATGTCAAGCACCCGGCACGTTTGTATGTTATAACGTTAAAACGTAGACGAAGCAGAATCAAATATGCGTAAATTAAAAATCGTGTCTGCCAACCCCGGTGACAAAGGGTGAGAAAAAAGAGTCTTTATATAATAAATAAATGTATAAAACTCGTCCATCATGACAATATTTTTGTACAAAAAAGATGGGGCCAGACTAAAAAGGTTGAGGACCCCTGGCGTAGGCACTAAGTTCTCAGGTGTCGACAAATTATTCTAAATTGGGATCTATTCGAAGTATCGTATGTTACAATCGGAGGATCGCACTTTAGATCGGGTTTCAAGGGCCTTTCGGATATTTTCGAAAGTTTGACAGGGACCTTTTGAACGAATATATAAAGGATTATGTATAAAGTTATTGTACATAGGTCTAAAAGATAGTGAAGTGTTATGTAAATGTAGGTTGAAACATAGTCTAAGAGATAGCAGCTAAAAAGAAATAAACTAATATTCAACGGCCTCGTTTTAGTGCGACTTTTAATTGTATTCAGTAGATAACTTGACAGGTGAAGGGTTACCAGTTTTAGAAAAAAAAAAGATAGCGAATTGGTGTTAGAATGAATAAACTTAAATAATGTACCTACTTACATGCAAACTTCTTATTTTAAATTTAATAAGTTATCTTAATAACACCATATACACTATTAAAAATTGTAGACTGTTGCCAGAGTAAATAAAATGACAAAAGTAATAAAAATAAAAACAATATTTTTGTAATTTTATTAATCTTTACAATAATTATTAAGGTAAACTCAATGGTTTAGTGGTCTTTAGTGCGGCTGCTGACTGAGAGGGCTTAGTTTCTTCAGAGTTTATCGATTATGAAAAGTCAGTGCCAGTGGCTACTAAAAATTGACTTGCAAAAGGTATTTAAAATATCTATTTTTGATTACCAAAAATATATGTTACATTTCATGATACATAATTATATCCATCACCACTTAACCTATTTATATTTTAATTTGTATTCACATTGGTGTCAATACATTTATTCATTTAATTTGTATTTACATTGGTGTCGATACATTTATTCATTTAATTTGTATTTACATTGGTGTCGATACATTTATTCATTTAATTTGTATTTACATTGGTGTCGATACATTTATTCATTTAATTTGTATTTACATTGGTGTCGATACATTTATTCATTAAATGAAATTCGAATAAATGTCATGTCGCATCACTAGTTGAGTTTGTTAATTAATTCTTGTTAGCGCTGTTACATGATACAATCATATGATGAATCGTTATTTGATTATACTTTTAGAAGCAGACGGTGGAACGAGTGGTCTCTAGCGAAAGATATTATTATCTGTGGGTATGGTAGTGCCCCTACCAAACTGAACAAAACATGGGCCAGCAGTACCTACCAACCGTTTTGTCGAAGCGACTCACGGCACTTTTAAGCCCCGGTATCGTCGTGGGTAAAGCTAGAAGTCCTAAGTCCTTAGAGTACTTATTATTATTAGGTATTTAACTGCACCAAATTATAAGGTTGTACTAATATTTTGTTACAAGATATAACCGATCATCAAAAGTTCAAGGTACTTACTTCTAGTAGATCTATGAAGCTGCATTTATTTATGAATTAACAATGACATATTCGATAATTTTAAATAATTTAAGAGAGGTAGGGCATAGTTGAATCGAATAATTCCACTCGCAATTGGAGTTGCCCGCCTGGGGAAGTACCTCCATCTTGCAGAAAATCGTAGCCAAATAACATAGCTCCGTGCTATGTTTTGTACCTAACGGTGAGCAAGGTCGCCAGAGCTCCGCAAGGAAGGGTTGTGTTGGCAGTGTGGGGGTCCGGTGGTGTTTTGCTATCGCCGCTTTCATGTATGGCAGCATGTCTCCTATGCTGCCAGCCAAACTATTCCTCCTTAATTTACAGGGTCGGCAACGCGCTAGTGATACCCCTGGTGTTGTAAGCGTCCATAGGCTACGGTAACCGCTTACCATCAGGCGGGCCGTCTGCTTGTTTGCCACCTTAGTGGTATAAAAAAAAGCGCGTAGAGATATATCAAACCACAGCTCTTTCCATAGCTCACGAACATGCCAAAAACAGAAATAAACCCAATTCCACTAACTCTTGTTACACTCGATATGCTAAATCTCACATCACTAGCAGTGCGTTAATTAACGGTTATTGAATTCCGAGACGGTGATTGTATTTGATGAATGGTTATTTAATTACTATTGTATCGACACTGGATCATGCCTTATTTAGTGCTCAGCTCTCGTATATTATACGAGTAATAATAGTCTTTAATGACAAAATAGTGATATCAATGTGTCCTTGTGAGATTTCTATGAGCTCGCAGTGAATATACCTATATACCTATCTTCTCCCTAGTCTTTTCCCAATTAAGTTAAGATCATTGTTAGGTGCCGTGTACCTAGTTAATAAAATTAATTTTTGTAGGTAAAAGTGTCATTATGACTCTCATAATGACACTTTTGCTTATTGCTTACCATCAGGTGATCCGTGTGCTCGTTTCTTCTCCTATCCCTTAAAAAAAGAAAACAGGAGTAAATTTCAAATCGATCAGACCTGTGGGAGTTGCTCACATCCATCCATCTTCATTCAAGAACCAAAAAAGAGCTAATAATCTTCAAACGCCTGGCCACATTTTCTTAAATCATAGGTAAGAACACTCTCGATCAAGTCACCTTTCAGACAAAAAATACTAAATCAAAATCGGTTCATTCGTTTGGGTGCTACGATTCAATAGACAGATACACAGGCACACAGATATATACTACTCTTTTTACTCGGGTGTTAAAAATAAACACGTGTACACTTGTATCAATATGCTTATATATAAAAAAACATAATTTTCAGCTTTCTCCGGGTTCGTAAGACTTTCCCTTCTAACCGTGTCCTTTTATCATGAAACAGATTTTTATTGCGACGAATGTGAACACAAAAGACTGTGTCATTTGCTCGCTACTCAAGGTCGCTTCAAAAAGTAAATATTTGTGTACGAACTCGTGTCAATAGCTCGCTTTATTGATGTTACGGTTGTATGTGTTTTTCTGACGATTTCTTTGTAGGAAGAACTTATATTTTATACCATCACGCATGTACTTATTTGAGGTATTAGGCAGAACACCCACAGTTTAGTTTACCCATGTATGTATAACTTAGGGGGCCTATTGCCGTTAACCCGGCACAAACAGCTGCTACTGAGAATTTCATAGTAAATATCCCACATACCCAATAACATATTGCTCGACCTGGAAATCGAATCCAGGAACTCTAGCGTAGCAGTCGCACTTGGGACCACTTTACTAATGAGGCGGTTTAATCCTTCTATTATAATAATTATAAATGGGAAAGTTTGTGTGTTTGAATGTTTGTTAGTCACACTAAACGCTCAACGGTTTTTTTACGGGATAGGTGGACAAACGAGTAGATGGATCACCTGATGGTAAGCGATTACTGCCGCCCATGGAAACCCGCAACACCAGAGGAGTCGCAAGTGCGTTGCCGGCCTTTTAAAAGGGGATTGGGCCTCCGGTAACCTCACATACTCGGCGAAACACAACGTAAGCGTTGTTTGACGCCGGTTTTCTGTGAGGCCGTGGTATCACTCCGGTCGAGCCGGCCCATTAGTGACAAGGCATGGCTCTCCCACGTTAAAAATTTGTATTTGGATGAAATTTGGCACACAGATAGAATATAATCTGGTTTAACACATAGGATACATCATCCAGGTTTTTATCCAGGTTACGCCCAATCTAGAAGTCTAGTATACAATACAATTGTGTTGGCATACACTTCAGACGTCAAAAAATAAATAAATATGTACAATCGTAAGTTATGACGTCTGAAATCGAATGCAAATATTCTATTACATTTTGTATTCAGTTTTCACATGAATTCATGATCTAATCGTAAAAAATATCGATTACGACATAGACGTAATATTGCAAATTGCCTTTATCATCAATCCATAATATTGTTCCACTGCTGGGCACGGGACGCCTGTCAGAATTGACAACATTTCATTTTTTAACACCCATATATTTTGAAATAAAACTACTTTTTACGGATTTTATCGCATTGTATTATTTCCTGACGTTTCGGATCCTTTGCAGCATCCATAGTCACGGGCAGATTAAGTTGTTGGACGTCTTAATGTTGCAATTACTAACAGCTACCTTACATTTTTATTATTTATTGGCGATCCGATTCACACAGAATACCCATGTTTGCAAATAAATAAATAAACTGAACGAGCTCACAGTATCCTTCGGTCTTGCAGTTTTGGACTTGGATTTTGATTTAATGGAATCTATAATGGGGTTCTAAGGTAAGTTCCAAGGTAGCTGTTAGTAATTGCAACATTAAGACGTCGAACAAGTTTGTCTACCCGTGACGATGGATGCTGTAATGGATCCGAAACGTCGGGAATTAAATAAAATTGATACAACGCGAAAAAATCCGTAAAAAGTAGTTTTATTTCAATTTCTAATATTCGCGTAAGTGTCAGAAACCAGTACCCATATAACATAACATAATCAACCCATTATACTGTCCCACTGCTGGGCACGGGTCTCCTCTCAGAATGAGAGGGATTAGGCTATAGTCCACCACGCTAGTGCGGGTTGGCAGACTTCACACGCCATCGAGAAAATCTCTCAGGCATGTAGGTTTCCTCACGATGTTTTCCTAAACCGTTTAAGCGCGTGATAATTAACTATTTAATATGCATATGATTTCGTAAAGTCAGAGGTGCGTGCCTTGGGTTCGAACTCGAAACCTTTGACTTGGCAGCGGTCATACCACTAGGCTATCACTGCTGTACCCATATATTTTATTTTAATTTGAAACTATGTAGATCGAAAAATAGGATACGCGTATTTTTTATTTTCCTGATATTCAATCATTTTCACATTTATTTTCGACTTTGAAGTTCTTCCTATTCTAAACAGACATAAGTGCCAAATGGCGTCATTTAAATTCACGGTTAAACGGGTTATTATGGTGAGATGACGTCATTTTTCTGACCCTTAAAACTTATCTTATGTCAATTTGGCATCTATCATAATTTTTCTTTACCTTACATTATATATTTCGTTGTTGATTTACTATAATTTTTACAAAATTTCGATTTTCTCAGTTTCCGCCGTTTAAGTGACGTCATTACACGTTTTTTATTTTTCTCCGAAATGAAGACATTAAAAAAAAATTTTTGGAGCTCAGGATTTTTGAATTTTCATTTTAATTGGATTGTCATAATAATGAGTAGGTACTACGAATCGACGCCTTTTCGGCTTAAAAACCATAACGCGGTCTATTTCTATCTTCAAAGTTCAAGCCAGTAAATTATTAAAAAAATATCAATGTTTTTTTAAAGATCATTAGTACTATTTAGGGCGCATAATGTAGCCATTTATTCGTATGTATTTATGTACACATTTAGAAATAATTGTCGAAGCGTAATTTAGATTCCCTAAAAAAGCTTTCAAGATCTCTACGAAGCTTATTAGTGCTTTAATTGGCTCCATTGAATTATATTTGACTATTTCTTGTCCGTGGTTTCACTTGCGTACCAATACGGATTATTTTGTATTTCTTTTTTTGAGACATATATGATAACTTTTCTCAGGTTGTAGTCTCCTTGCCAATTTTAATCGAAATCTGTTCAACTGTTTTCTGATACTTTATTCTCAAGATGACAACACGTGAGTGATAAGACTGGTGTTGCTGGCGTCAGTTGCCGCTGACCATCAGGCAGCAGGTATGCTTGTTCGTCTTCTTATTACGTAAAAAAGTTGTTGTGAACGTTAGCTTTATTTTACACAATTAAATACAAGTAGCTATCGATTTCTCGATCAAAATCCCTAAATAACGCATTTAAATTCATTGATTTACGTGCCATGCATAGAAATACCGTAAAAAATGTTTTTTTTTGACACACCTATCATACATTCGCAAGACAAATCCATTAATCTGAAAAGTTTACGTAGGAGAGCCATGCTTCGGCACGAATGGGCCGGCTCGACCGGAGTGATACCACGGCCTCACAGAAAACCGGCGTTAAACAACGCTTACGTTGTGTTTCGCCGAGTGAGTGAGGTTACCGGAGGCCCAATCCCCTTTTAAAAGGTCGGCAACGCACTTGTGACTCCTATGATGTTGCGAGTGTCCAAGGGCGTCTGCTCGTTTGCCCTCTTATTCCATAAAAAAAAAGTTAAGCTACGATTCCGCATTCAGTCAATGGATGATAACATGCATACATACACTCAAGCCTTTCTTCCACAGGGCTAGGCAGAAAATACAGACGGCCGGTCTGTATTTTATTTACTTGCTACGATTCTTGCATACTTCTTTTGCTTCTCCCACATTCATAGGCACATCGTGTCATTTATACGCGCCGGTTGCGAGTACGAGTACTACGGATCACGGATCACGGGAATCGCTCTCGCATTATCCGCGATCCCACCGCGGACGTCCAATGTTGGACCCTCCCTGAGGACCTAGTGCAATGGGCGACTGACGACCGCGAATCCACCGCCCAAGGCCGTCGTACTCTACCTTTTTGAAGGACCTCGTATGGACCTCGTCGACCTAATAAGATCGGCATGATAACGCTGACTCTAAATGCTTGAATAACTTGTTTTTTTTTACAATACAGCTCCATCATATTATCACAAAAAAATAAATATATGAAAAATATATTGATTTTGCAACCGATGTTAATTTTAAATTTACAGAAACTAAATCTTTTATTACACTGTACGTAATTAAAGTTTATTACATGATTTATTTATTAGTATGTTAGCAATCAAACTTGATCGCTAGGAAACCAGTTGCTTTGTCGGTTTCACAAGCAACCAACTGCGAACAACCGCGTTGTCAGTGCTGTCACTAATCATTCCTTAACCTAGGTAATTTTAATACCTATTCACATCATCATTAAGACTATCAAGAATAATTTTTTTTTATTAAATAATATATATTCTACCCAATAGGATATTAGTTGAGAAGGAAAATTCTCCAACACCAAAATCAAATCATACTTTCCACTCGCGGGTACTTATCGATTTTCTTTAAAACGTTGCCCCCACAAATTTTCCTCCTGTACCGTGGTGCGTTTACATACATAAATTATCACATACACAAACGCCCAGGCCCGTCTTACAAATATTTGTTCCGTGCGGGGATCGGATCCATAGCAAGTAGCGTAGAAGCCACTACACCAAACGTGCGTCAATCAAAGGAATCGTAGAACTCCATGCTTCATAACCCTTGCAGCGTCTATACCGAAGAAAGTTATTAAGTGCCCTACACATGTAATTATCTTTCTCAACCGCGTTCTTAAGCGTTACATCGGAAGGTGTGTAAATACCTCTAGATCCAATGAATGGCCGTATTGTGGCAACGTGTGGAGATTGCGCGCGCAACTTGCTCTACTCGAGCAACTGGTTTCTAACAAAGATTAACTTGTATTTATTTGTAGAGCGGTCATGTAGGCAGAATATATGATAATCGCGACCGCTCTTTGAAAATTTCCGCAATTTTATTTTGGGTGATCAAATTATTGAGTTGCACTGTCACAAATTCAAAAAACCTAAATATAGTAATTGTTGACAGCGGATAACGGTCAAAAAATTAATTTAAATATTTTTGAGAATAATAAGTCACAGTTTTTATTACTGTGTGTCCTATTATCATGTATTTTTGTTTATTATTTTTCCTCGTAGGTATTCCTTATCTCACAATACGCATTACGTATTTGTGAGCTGTTCAAGCTTATTTTGACGTTGACAAAAATAGCCAAGCGGATTAAGAGTACTTAACTTTCTTTTAATTTTTTTTAATGCAGTTTAATAGTGAATATTTCTGGAGATTCCTTGCATTTTACATGCGTTTAAAAACCATGCATTATAAGGCCAATTTTATACTTACTTTATTAGCGGTCACAATGTGAAACGTAAACAAAAACATTGACTCATCTGTTTGAACCATACTCTATGACTTTACTCCACGCGCTCACCACAACAAGAAACAGTTCGCACCACACTAGCAGCCAGTACGCACGTACTCATACGACCTTTCAAACTTTCGGAAGAATATAAAACTTTTTGAACCAGAACTTTTTACACAAAACATTTTTTTTAAACAAGCTTTCATACAGTGAAGCAGTGCCTTTTAGTGTTAAGAGTGATGAAAAATGAATGGTGTTGTAGTGAATTGTGATGTGGCGAAAGATGCTGGGATTATCGAAAGGTAATGTACTTTATTTGGAAGTTTACGTTATCGGCTTTAGCGCACTTGCACAAGAAGAGAGGGGAGAATGAAGGCGAGGCCTTTGTTATGCCCGAGTATTCCCAAAATGGACCATATTGACCCCAAGTGGTTGACTTCCTCCAGCAAAGTCAATGTTAAAAAGATTGGGGGTCTATGGAAGTGGATCACATTTACGCAGACCGTAATAAATATTTATACAATTTATTACAAACCATCACAACCTGTATTTCTCGAAGGTTTCTGCAGAGGTGTACTAATGTATACCCACACTTCGATCGTATGTTTAGGACCCAAGTAATAAGTGGCGAGCCTATTGCCATTAACCGGGTACAAATCCAAACTCCGAGCTGCTAAGTACTGAGAATTTTATAGAACAACCCAATAACACTTGCTTAACCTGGAAATCGAACCGAGGACCTCTAGCGTAGCAGTCGCGGTTACGCTCACTAGACTAATGAAGTAGTTAACAAGGAAATGTCTCAACAAATTATTAATTAATATTCTTCTAAAATAAACCCATTTAAAGTTAATCACCTTCAAAAACAGTTGCTTTGCATGAAGGCGAAAAAAAATATAGAGACCTCTACCAAAAATTCATTTTTATCGGCGTGTAATATACCTACCTATTATGGATAAAAAATTCTCAACACAAGCTGCCTGGTCTACGTTTTTTGTAGCGAACGATATAAGCCACGCATTACTAGGATTTCTGTTAATCCCTGACACTAAGCTAAATACTTAGGTTAAAGTATGATCTAAAGCTAACAATATTCGAAGCAGCGGCGATAGCCTAATATTAGGCTAGAGCGTTCGGACTTGTGATCATATGGTTGCCGATTCGAAACCCACCCATTGCACTACTGACGTGAACCCACTCGTAACATAAGCATTTAGCTTAGCACGAGGGGATAACAAGAATACTAGGTACTTAGTAATGTGCGACCCACATTGCTAGTAAGCTTTAAAAAAAGCTAATTATATGCTTACTTGATAATATAACTGAGACACAAACTGATGACCTCTAACCCATCTCTACGAGATTAAGGTCTCATCTGCTCTACTTTACCATTCAATCTATTAACTTTTGAAACTACTTACTAAAACTAAAAAACAAACTGTCTATACTGAGCTACTAAAGTAAGTACTGTACTTATGCTCATCTATGGAAATATACGATTTTTTTTTTCGATAGTAATAAGATCTAAAGCTTTTTAATTTTGAAAGCTTCTTGAGAATGATAAAGAACCACCCTTAATAACTACCGTGTAAATACTGGTTTCTGACACTTACGCGAATATTAGATATTGAAATAAAACTATTTTTTACGGATTTTATAGGATTGTATTAATATTATTTAATTCCCGACGTTTCGGCTCCTTTACAGCATCCATGGTCACGGGCAGACTAAGTTGTTGGACGTCTTAATGTTGCAATTACTAACAGCTACTGCCTCATTAGTCTAGTGGTCCCAAGCGAGACTGCTACACTAGAGGTCCTGGGTTCGATCCCCAGGTCGAGCAAATTGTTATTGGGTTTTTCTATGAAATTCTCATTAGCAGCTCGGAGTCTGGATTTGTGCCCAGTTAATGGCTATAGGCTCGCCCCTTATAACATGGGACCTAAACATACCGGCGAACTGTGGGTGTACATTAAGTATACCTCTGCCTAACCCTTCGGGGAATACAGGCGTGATGGTAGGTTATGTTACTAACAGCTACCTTACCGAAACGTCGGGAATTAAATAATATTAATACAACGCGATAAAATCCGTAAAAAATAGTTTTATTTCAATACCGTGTAAATATTAAACTTATCATAAATTTAAAATCATCCAATCCACCTATCCCATCAAAACCCGTGTTTTGTTGGTTCTTCAGCCGATAGAACTTTTTTTAAATACTATGTCCGTTACAGTACCTGCAGTCAACATAACTGTTCGTGTCCGAAGTTAGCCGTTCCGATCGGCCAAGTCGGCCAATAATGTCTCTTTATGAATTTTTGTATAAAAATACTGAACGACAATTTATTGTATTTGACATTGACTTTTTTTCCTAAGAGCCGTAGTGTAATGTTAAATAGCTTAAAACCTTCCTCTTGGATCACTCTATGTATTTATTAAAAAAAACCGCTTCAAAATCCGTTGCGTAGTTGTAAAGATTTAAGTATATATATCGACGGACAAACAGCGACAGCGACTTTGATTTATACTATGTAATGATGATGCAATACCTACCACTTGCGAACAACTTCAGACGTGTTCGCATATAATTTTTTCAACTGAACTGTACCTGTGAGCTAGTCGAACCTGTCAGATTTGACTAATTTTCTTTTAGTACTTTAAAAAAAATATACAAAGTAGTTTTATTTCAATTTTATTCGCGCAGTGTCAGAAATCAGTATTATTTCTCTTTTTTATTCATTTCTGGACGATGACGTAATATTTTCTCGGTGGTCAATTGAAGCTGGCCAATTGTAGCGCGCAAATAAAGTTCAGTGTGTCAGCGTCTGCTAACCCTGAGACATCATTATTAAGTCTCATTTGCCCAGTAATTTAACTGGCTGCATTGTATTTTAAACCGGAACATTGTATTAAATGAACCTCTACATACAACCAGCGTGGGCAACCAGACAACCTCGTTATCAATTACTGTAGGTACATCCTTATTAATATTATAAACGTGAAAGTTTGTGAGTATGGATGTATGGATGTTTGTTACCCTTTCACGCCAAAACGGCTGAACGGATGTGGATAAAATTTGGCACACAGATAGATTATAGCCTGGAATAACACATAGGCTACTTTTTATCCAGGTCGGACCTAATCTGACCTGGATAAAGTGACGGGCAGAAGCTAGTAATAATATAAATTCGAAAGTAAGGCTGTCAGTCTGTTTATCTGTTTGTTTGTTACCTTTTGACGTCTAAACCGCTAAACAGATTTTGATAAAATTAGGCAAGGAGATGGAGGTGGACATATGCGTCCTTTTGAGACGCAAGTGAAATAGCGGGCAACCCCTAGATATTGTTTAAGCTCATGCCGATACACTAAAACTAGAACAGATTAAATCACTATTGCCGTAGAGTGAGCCTTTTACCGGATACAGATCCAAACTCTAAGCTGCTACTGAAGAGTCGCAGAAAAATGCAATATAACTTTGCTCTACCTGGGAATCGAAACCAGGATTTCACGCTCAGCAACCCTGTTTTTGAACACTAGATAAGTTACAATTTACAAAAAATTTAAAACTTCAAAATACTTCAAATTATTTAAAGCTTCAAAATTCTTCAAATTATTTAAAGCTTCAAAATAATTATTATAAAGCTTTTCTTTTCTTTAATTCAATAAAATGTAGTTGCAAACTATAAATACAGTTTTAGTTTGGTTTTTAGTACTTACCTAACGAAAATTATTCATTTCTTGTCTTTGATCAATTTTAATCTTATTAAGTTTTGACATTTGACGAATACCTAATGCTATTTTGACTAGCCTAGTTAATTATATTTTCAAATTAATTGAAATTTAAAAGAACAGGTTTACTAAGTAAGTAGCTGGAATCCATCCGCGCCTGTATCCGATCCGCGTGGTATAATAATTGTAATAAACGCTATGATGCCCTGACCTTTTTATATACCTATCTAACGATAAAGATGATATTATAATCACAACATATCATCACACCATCATGTATTCTTCGAAGGGTTAGGCAGAGGTCCCACTGCCACAGTTCGCCAGTATGTATGGGTATCAAGGCCAGGTGAGCCTATTGCCATTAACCGGCAATAAAACCAAACTGCTTATAGTTTATTTTTTCTATTAAATTCTCAGCAGCAGCTCGGAGTTCGGAATTTGTGCCCGGTTAATGGCAATAGGCTCGCCCCCTATTACATGGGACCTAAACATACCGGCGAACTGTGTGTGTACATTAGTACGCCTCTGCATACCCTTTCGGGGAATACAGTAAGCGTGATGGTAAGTATGTTATGAAGCTAAGAAACATAAATATATAAACGTTAGCAATTAAACATCTTAGTGCTTCTAAAACGACGACACGTTTGGCGTAGCGGCTGAGCGATCGGCTTCTGCGTCACGTGTTGTGGGTTCGATCCCCACACGGAGCAAAATATAGTATGATCTACAGGTACTTGTTCCGGGTCTGGGCGTTTATGTATGTAAACGCACCCACGATACAGGAGAAAATCCTAGTGTGGGGCAACGATTTATTAAAAAAAAAAAAGCTCTAGGTTATCATTTTAAAACCTGTTCGTGCCAATTAACTTTGTTTATCACCCATACCGATAAAAATAACGATACAAAATTTAAAATATTATTTAAATTTTTTATCCTTGTAAACTCAAACTCAAACTCAAACTCAAATTTTTTATTTCAATTAGACCATATACAGGTACTTTTGAAATGTCAAAACTACAAGCACGGTTCCAAATAGTAGGTCTTATGGAGAAGAGCCGGCAAGAAACTCCATAGATACTCTTTTAAATAAATAATTGATGTTTACATATTTTTTATTCTATCAATGTGAGTATTGTGGAGTTTGATGTGAGTGATAAAAGTAGGTTACCCTCCAAAAGATAACATAACTGAATTGACATGGCATGTAAGAGTTGACCAGTCCCGACAGACAGCACCCGTTCACGAGCATGACGTGTGTATCAGCGTTGTTCGACTCAACCAAGTTGTAGGGAATAAAACAACCCGACACACAACGCCACCATCAGCAGGACATTTAAGTGAGCATGACAGCCTCTAACTGCCAGAAAATCGAAAGACTTTGATCTGGTTTTGTGATCGTAACATCAGTCTACACAATACTCACACTTCACAAATTTTTGTTACCATATACATAAGGACAAAAAAAAAAGTCCAGAAATAGTAAATAATAAATAATAAATAAAACATGTCACTTGGAAAAATAAAACATGTCCAAAGGAAATTAATATGTCAAAAATTGAGGTGTCATCCATGAATGAAAGAGCCCGGTTCATTTGAGCGGCTTAATCCCAAGCATTTTTGTCGTCTATATAATCTCTGACTGTATAGAATGCTTTTTTACACAGTTTTTGCTTGACCACAGTCTTGAATTTATTTAAACTTAGATTTTGAATATGACTTGGGATTTTGTTGTAGAAACGTACACCTTGGCACCTAAAGGAGTTACTAATTTTTTGGAGCCTAGTCAATGGTAATATCAGTTTATTTTTGTTTCTGGTATTGACACTGTGAATATCGGTTTTTTTACAAAAACTATTAATGTTTTTTTTGACATAAATAATATTTTCAAATATATACTGCGATGCTAGCGTCATTATATTAATTTCTTTAAATTTTTCTCTCAGTGAATGTCTGCTACTGAGGTTATAAATTGCTCGAATAGCTCTTTTCTGCAACACAAATACAGTTTGAATGTCAGCAGCATTTCCCCACAACAAAATACCGTAAGACATAACACTATGAAAATAACTAAAGTATACAAGTCTTGCTGTGTCAACATCAGTCAACTGGCGTATTTTGAAAACTGCGTAAGCTGCAGAGCTGAGTCTTTTCGATAATTTATTTATATGTGGGCCCCACTGTAGCTTTGAGTCTAATGTAATACCCAGAAATGATGTGGTGTCCACTAGATCCAACTCTTCCCCGTTTATCAGTACACTGGTTTGCACCTGCCTAACGTTAGGTGTTAAAAATCTGATGCATTTAGTTTTTTTCTCATTAAGAAGTAAGTTATTAACACTAAACCAGTGCACTACTTTAGAAAGAGCGTTATTTACATCGTCTGTAATTGGCTGTTGCCGTTTGAGCTTAAATAAAAGTGATGTATCATCTGCAAATAACACTATTTCATGGCCATCTTTTACAAGGTAAGGTAAATCATTAATATATACTAAAAAAAGGAACGGGCCAAGAATTGAGCCCTGCGGAACTCCCATAGCTACCACAGACCCCGGAGATCTCTTTCCGTTAACGTCCACCCTTTGGATCCTGTTATCCAAGTAAGAAATAAGAAGATCCAAAGCAATGTTCCTAACTCCATAGTGGTGCAATTTCCTGATCAACGTTTCATGAAAAACGCAATCAAATGCCTTTGACAAGTCACAGAAGACGCCTAAGGCATCACGTGAATCCTCCCAGGCATCGAATATATGTTCAAGAAGCTCAACACCTGCATCGGTTGTCGAGCGGCCCTTAGTGAATCCGAACTGTTTCCTACTCAACAAATGATTCCTGTTGAAATGACTTAGCAATTGGTCTAATATTAATTTCTCAAATATTTTACTAAAGGTGGGTAGCACGGAAATTGGTCTAAAGTTCGTGGGATCTGAAGTGCTACCTGATTTAAATAATGGAATTATTTTACTACTTTTCATAAGATCAGGAAATACACCACAGTCAATACATTGATTAAATATTACAGCTAATTCGGAGGCTACTATATTAATAACTGATTTTGTAACCTCTACTGAATTTCCCCATAGGTCAGCGGTTTTTTTTACATTAAGTGTATTAAAGGTTTTAACAATGTCTCTGGCATTTACATAATGAAAAGTGAAATCATTCTCACAAGAGATTACATTTTGTTTTAATAATGACTCTGCGACAGTGGGTGAAGAATTTAAAGACTTAGTGGTAGAGACTGGAATGTCTGTAAAGAATTTTTCAAAAACTGAGGCAACTTCTTCATCTTTTTTAATTATAGTATTTTCAAAGTTAAGGCTATAGTCGCTATCTCGATTTGCAACTCTTCCAGTCTCATTGTTAATAATATTCCAGGTCATTTGAATTTTATTATAACTAGTCTTAATCTTAGAACTCAAATAATTAATCTTGGCTACTTTACAGATTTTCTTAAATAATTTTGAATAATTTTTGACATATAGATTAAATTCTTCACTTTTGTTATAATTTTTTTCTGCATATAACTCATATAGTCTTTTCCTACTTCTATGTATACCAATAGTGGCCCATTCACTGAAAGTTGCCGTACCTTTAACCGAGATCTTCTTGGGGATAAACGTTGCACTGAATTCCGTACAATATAAAGAAAAAAAAGAATTATACATTTGATTTGGATCTTCACTGAAATTTAAATAATACATTTTACTAATAAGTTTATTTTTAAAAACCTCCAAGCGACCTGCAGTTTTAGGTAACACAATAATATCTTTCTTTGTCAAATGTTTAGTCTGCTTGAGAAATGTCATTAATTGTCCACAGTGATCAGAGTCAAGTAAATTAATAATTTCTTTTTTATCTGGGACAATGTTTGTAAATATATTATCAATACATGTGGCCGTTGTCGCAGTGATTCTAGTAGGCTCCAAAAAAAGATTATCAAGATTATAGGATTGAAATAAATTTTTAACTTTTAGACACACTGCGGTATCCTCCAAAAGGTTAATATTAAAGTCACCACATACAATTATGTTTTTACTTAACTTGCATAATTTTTGCAACACATCATCCATGACTCTCTCAAAACAATCATATAATGATGATGGTGGCCTGTACACGCTCAATACAACAAGACGCTCCAATTCCACACAGGCTATTTCAATTGTCCGTTCAACAGAGAGGCCCACTATGTCTTTACGTTCTTTAAATTTAAATTGTTTATTAATTACAATTAGTGAGCCGCCATGTATTGCGTGTTCTCTGCTATATGCACTACCAACCTGGTGATTACTGAAGTTAAACATGAACTGGTGGCTTTTGAGCCAATGTTCAGTAATGCATAGAAAGTCAATATTGTTGCAGTTCATAAATAACTCAATTTCTAGGTCTTTGTTTGACATGCCTTGAATATTTTGATGAACCAGATTGATAGTGTTTTGGACCTTACAAACATTACTACAAATAGGTTTAATTTTCATAGTATTTAAGCAAGAGGTTGCCTCTATTGTCTCATCATTTAATTTAAATTACTTGTAATGTCAATAGAAATGTCAGAAAGTTGCTCAATAGAAGCAACATCTAAAAAACTATCAGCCAAATTTTTGGCTGAAATATCAATAAAATATGATAGCGATGCAGCTACTTGTCTTTTATTATGAGATGTAAGATAGTAAATATCTTTTGTGAAAAATAAATTTTTGCTAACATAATTGTTAATGTCAATAACACTAAATTGATTATTATAAAAAGTAAAAGTATGTAATATCAAGTTTAGTTTATATCTAGTGTTATTTTCTTCCTCGGGCAAACTGTCGCTATAAGGTAATGTGAAAATAATAATGTTTTTTATATTCATGTTACATAATCTATCATAGTAGTAAAGTAGGCTTTTTCGGTTTGCAGTACCTCTATTTGAAATCATTATAATTAAAGTTGTGTCCGGGCTAAAATTTAAACTGACAATTTTTTTCATGACATCAAGGTAATTAAGACCAGGCATGCAATAATTTGTGACAGACTTTCCTGTGCAAGTAGTTGATAACAATCTACCCATATCTTTCCCAATTTCATCACTAAATATCACTACTTTATTTTTTCCGGTTGGGAAATCATCTTTTATTTTATTCTGGTTTAATACACTTCTAATATGTTGAATAGGGGAACTATTAGTATTAGTCTCATTGTTACTGGTATGTAATATCTTAATATCAGATACTGACTTTGAATGAGCCGGTGACAGCTGGCAGTTGATCGAGTTATTGTTTGTTATTGATTGTGAGCGCTCATGACTACATGAACATGAGGTCACCAGCTCATTCATAGCTAACACATACTCTTTCATTTGCAGTTCAGAGCTTTTATACCTATTTGTCATAGAATTTAGTTTGTCATTAAGATGTTTTAATTCTAAATTCAAATTTTGTACATTAGTTTTGTATTTTAAAGTGTTATCTTTACATTTTTGAGAGTATATATCTAATTTTTCCAACAATGAAAGCCGCTCTCTATTTAATTTTACATTTTTTATAAAAAACTTTTGCCTATGAACTAATTTCTGGGTTTTCCTTATAAATTTATTGATTCTTACATATTTTTTTAATTTATTCTTGCTGCATTTAACTACCCTGACTGAATTATTTGACTTTGCAAAGTCATCGTCACATGTTAAATCTATGGTGGGTGTGGGGTGTATGTTAATTGCAGCAGAAGGCATGACCGAACCATTGACCACCAACTCATTGAATAGATTATGGTTCAACGAGGCGGTGATGTCTAATTGACTGGATTCAAGCTTACAGATTTTATTGTTAGCCTCATGTAACTGCTGTTGTAGGGAATTTATATGGTTAAGAGCATGTACATACTCAGTGCCACATTGGTCAAACCCATCCACAACGAGTTGGAGGCTGTCTCGGGCATTAATGGCATCAGTGCACTTTATATGCAACTGTACCATTTCTGATTTTGAGTTTTTGTTTTTTTCCAGTAAGTCTAATAGCTCCCCCTCACTATCATCTCTTTCCCTAATCAGCTGATCACACAACTCCTTGGATGCCTTCAATTCACTCAAAGCCAGTTGGAGTTTTGACTCCTCCTGGCGAGCGGAGGCTTTGCGAGTCATAATCATGGTTAGTGAAGAGATGAAATAAGGACTAGTAGAAAGTAAATTAGAAATAAGCTTAGCAGAATTGAAAGTACGTGAGATTAAATAGAAGAAAAGTAAGACGTTGTGTCACCAAACAAGATTAAGGTTATGTTTGTATTTTTCAGGTATTTAGATTTAAAACGTATAACGGTGTTAAGAGATTATATTTAACTAATGATTTATGCTAAAAACCAAGTAAAATAAACAGTTTAATACCTGATATCGAGATGACAATGCAACATTCACTTTTGCCGGTAGCTGTCACCGATTCATACGCATTAAATACACTTTATTTCCGCTTATTACACTGTAATTACACACTGGATTCCTAATTTATCTAATATACATGCTAGATAGTTGTGGTTTGGGGATAAACATACGATTTATTCAAATTTATAAATTAAAATTATACGAGAACAAATTTAAATCAGCTGTTAGCTTCAGTGTTGCCAGAGGAAAAAAAAAAAACCAAATAAATACTAAAAACAGAATAAAATAAATATTTAAGGGGCCTCCCATACAACAAACGTTTTTATAGATAATGGTACGGAACCCTTTGTGACTGGTTTTTTTTTTAATTCGTTTGTAAGTAATGTAAATAACCGCGTAAGTATCAGAACCTGTACTTAATAATTTGTTGTACTTAAAAAGTACAAATACCTACTTGAGATGAGATTATGTACTACCAGTGATTATTCCTTATTCAACCCATTATACTGTCCCACTGCTGGGCACGGGTCTCCTCCCAGAATGAGAGGGATTAGGCTATAGTCCACCACGCTGGCCTAGTGCGGGTTGGCAGAATTCACACGCCATCGAGAAAATCTCTCAGGCATGCAGGTTTCCTCACGATGTTTTCCTTCACCGTTTAAGCGCGTGATAATTAACTATTAATACGCACATGACTTCGAAAGTCAGAGGTGCGTGCTCGTTCGTACTCGAGACCTTTGACTTGGCAGTTCAACAGTCATACCACTAGGCTATTTTATGATACTAATCAAAATATTCGATCATCTTTGGAGTATATTCATAGCCCCGAGCGATGTTAACTATCAAACAAAAAGCGTGAACATAAAAATATTCCAAAGACCTTGTATGTAGGTATACCTATTACTCGTATAATGTATTGACATTAATAACTTCCGAGGGTTCGGGTCTATAATTTTTTTTTTTAAATAGCTTACTAGCATAATAGCATAGTATTGCTAAGCTAAAATGCTTGTTGTTGTTAACGTCGGTAGTACAATGGGTGGGTTTCCAACGGGCATCCACATGATCGCAAGTCCGACGCCCTAGCCATTAGGCTACTGCCGCTTCATCATGATCCATATTCATGGGTCCAGGTTCTTATATTACATATTTACGTAAATGCTACAAACCCCTAAAAATCTCCGAAAATATCAAGAAGTTTTCCACGTTGTGGCCACGAACAGAAGCCATATAAACTTCGTTTGTCAGGAGTTACTTACGGTAAACTTAAACCTTGCTATAAAAAAAAAATACTTACCCACGTTTTCCAAAGGTCATTCCAAAAATTACAGAAAAAAAAAACAAATAAAATCATACCTAATTTGGTTAATAAAAACAAACCTACCTATTAACATTAATGGAATTATAATCTTTTTTTAATTATGATGCGTGATATCCTGTTAAGCTGGATCGAATCATACTGGTCAATTAATAATAGTATCTACCTATGTCAAGCTACATTGAGGTCAAACGGATTTAAATATTATGATATTATGATTGAGGTATTAAATATTGTAGTAAGTACTAGAGAAGACACAATCTAATCAAGTTTAGTATCATAATATAACATACCATCACGCCTGTATTCCCCGAAAGGTAAGGCAGTGGCGTACTAATGTGCACCCACAGTTCGCTGGTATGTTTAGGTCCCATATAATAAGGGGCGAGCCTATTGTCATTAACCGGGCACAAATTCCAAACTCCGAGCTGCTACTGAGAATTTCGTAGAAAAACCCAATAACACTTTGCTCGACCCGAGAATCGAACCCAGGAACTCTAGCGTAGCAGTCGCGCTCAGTATCCCTAGGCTAACGAGGCAGCTTAGTATCAATCACTCTGAAAACAGTTTCGGCTTTACTGTTGTTTATTTTATATTAGATACTTATAGATTTATCAGGCTTGGACAGTGACTTCTCTAGTATAATAATATAATATACTAGAAAGAAAGAAAGAAAGAAATGTTTTTATTTTCGCCCTTATGACACACAACAAATCAAAATGCAACTGTACAATCAAAAACTTATATGTACCTAGCAAAAGGTTGCGCAAAATAGAAAAACAAAAAAGGGGAGCTGGCAACACAACAGGCATGGCCATCTACCAGAGCCACAGATTAAGGAAACTATAGAAGTTTACGGTTCTTGGTGCATAATTTGATCTATTTTTACTAGCGACCCGCCCGCGGTTTCACCCGCGTTGCCCCATTTCTAAGAGCCGTAGCGTAATGTTAAATAGCTTAAAACCTTCCTCTTGAATCACTCTATCTATTAAAAAAAGCCACTTCAAAATCCGTTGCGTAGTTTTAAAGATTTAAGCATACATAGGGACGGACATACAGCGACAGCGACTTTGTTTTATACTATGTAGTGATTAGCGCACTATAAATCACTTGAATCTGTTCCTCTTCCAGAATTCAATAATTTTTTCACCAGTATCAAATCAGTTGCAGCAATTTCTCAACAACTAATGGAGTAGCAATTCATTTTATAGTGTCAACGCTATATAATTATAAAACAGTCTCCTGTGTCTGTCTGTCTGTCTGAAAACATAAAACTACCGAATTTCATACGGTTTGTACTAATCAACAGAGTGATTCTTGAGTAAGGTTTTATGGTGACCACGCTAAAGTAAAGCCATTGACACCGCTTGGTACGGCTAGATTATGAATATAACTCTAGGTTGATAAAATATCTACAAGATACAATAATATCATTATTGTGTAAGTACGTAATAAGTAGGAATGCTGATGCGACATCGTATGTTTCCGTAAGTAATTGAGTAAATTGTCACGTAATGATTACATTAAATATACCTACTTAATATTATGAATGGGTAAGTAACTCTGTCCGTATGTTTGTCTATCTGCCTGTCTGTTACTTACCTTCTTAATCCGCTGAACCGATTTAGATAAATTTGGTATGGAGATAGTTTGAGACCCTGGGAAGGACTTATGTAGTTATTATCTCGGAAAATTCCTTAGAATGCGAGTAAAACCGCGGACAACAACCAATAACATAGTAAATTGCATAAATTCAGAAATTTAATTTAAAGCAACTGCCTCATTAGTATAGTGGTCGTAAGAGAAGTGACTACGCTAGAGGTCCTGGGTTCGATTCTCAGATCGAGCGAAGTGTTTTTGGATTTTTCCCGGTTGACGGCAATAGGCCCTATTACATGCCACCTAAACATACCGGCGAATTGTGGTTTTATACAACGCTGCGTAACCCTTCTAGGAATACTGGCGTCATGGTATGTTGTAAAGGGATCAGGTAAATTCCGAATATCGAATGCAAGTTCAATTCAGAATGTCACCAAAACTGTTTGTCAAATGCTGTCTAAGCGCAGCTTTCATAATAACGTTTTTATTATCTAGTACTAATTTCTATCAATCCAACTGCACTTACACTTACCGCCGCTGTCATGCATGGCAGAATGTCTCATGCTGCCAGCCCAACTATTCCTCCTTAATTTACAGGGTCGGCAACGAGCGAGTGATACCCCTGGTGTTGCAAGCGTCCATAGGCTACGGTAACCGCTTACCATCAGGCAGGCCGTATGGTGTTTTGCCACCTTAGTGGTAAAAAAAAGTAAATTCTTTTTTTTAATAAAATGCCCTACACTAGGATTTTCTTCTGTATCGTGGGTGCGTTTACAAACACAAATTCTCACATACAAATATTTGCTCTGTGTGGGGATCGAACCCACAACACGTGACGCAGAAGCCGATCGCTCAACCGCTACGCCAATCGTGTCGTCGAAAAGTGTGTATTGATTCATTTTACAAACGAAACAATTCGCTTAAAACGCTGTAAAATTGTTGATTTGTCCTCTAAAATACAGAATGGCGATAATAATTGATACTATTAATAATTACAAATTGGTACAAAACGCTGTTTATCACTTGTTCACATTACTGGTAAAAATAAAGGTCATATTCATACGCCAATACTGAACGAAGGTTTTGCGGTCCGGTCTCAAATGAAAGTTCTAGTATACTGTTAAAATCTATAATAAGTTTCATATCAGCAAACAACTATATAATCCAGACACATAAATAAAGCTCATTACAAAAATTTGGATATAAAAATATTGTACAACTTTCGATAACAAAACCATGGCAACCGTATACATAAAGACTCTTTTTGGTTGACGCCATCTAGTTACATTTTCGGAAGTTGCTTTATGCTTAACTATATTGGACATACCACCCACCAAGGACATCAGTAAATGTCCTTAATAACCTAAAAACCACCCACCATGAGGTCAGGGGCACAAGGATGAATACATAAAATGCCTTCAACTACAACATTCAATCTCAACAAAATGCACAGAGGAATACTATGACAACGAAACAAAACTTCAATATTTGTGGACTGTAAAATATGATATAACAATTATAAAAAATCTATAACAACATTATTGATAGCAAATAGCATTACCTTGTAATAAGCAAAATACACAAATTAGATGTAAAACGTTTTATTCAGGAACCGTTACATTTGAGAGTTGCTACTCGTGTGACTACGTCCAAACCAATCTTATCAACAATCTTATTTGTCAACCATCTTTCGTATCTTGGCTTACCCTTGACTAGTTTCTTCCAACTCAAAACTCTTAAAAAATAAGCAATAACCCGTACTAATTTATTTTATTTGGAAAATTTATTCCAAATAAGATTATTCTGAGGTACTTCAGTAACAACATGGGCCTTGACTGATCTTAGTTCCATGTTTGTCACTATAGACTTCGGTCTTGTGTATTAAATTACCTCGTCACTAAGCGATGAGAGTCCTTATATCCACAATAAATTGCATGCAAGCTCTTGTGGAGCCAAACCTCTGGATGAAATATCAGCAGGGTTTTGTGCTGACTGGACATGAGCCCAGTGTGAGTTGTCGAAACGAGAGAGTATGTCGGAAACTCGATTTCCAATAAAAGTAGTCCATCGGCTAGAATGACTACTAAAACATGCCAAGACAACAGAAGAATCAGTCCAGGCGTGTATTTGAGAGTATGCAATACTCACCATTTCAGCAACTTCCGCGACCAATTGGGAAAGTAATACTGCACCCAAAAGATCCAAGCGAGGTACCGATTGCTGCTTGACAAGAGCAACCTTGGTGCGGGACTGCATTGAATATTTAAACTGGTCACTATCTCCGTTCCATGAAATTCCTAAAGTTTTTATTAGTTCATCAATCTTAATGTTTTTCCTTTCTTGCTTATGTTCCTCCCTTCTTTCCTGATTTACCGCTTTATCCGCAATTATCTTATGTAACTCATCACAACTGCTAAACCATTTCTGTAACTGGAACCCACCCTTTGGTAAGTATTTCTTTAACTTTTCGGTGTAACTGTAACCCTTCATCAACTGATTGACACCCGGTCATCAGATCATTCACATAAAATTCATTTTTATTTTTTCAAGTTAGCTTTCACCTTCATCGACCATCACCTGCTGCAAGGACTTCACTGCAAGGTAAGGAGCCAATGCTGTATCAAAGGTAGCCCTTAATTATTTATATTCCTTTATTACAGATTCTGGATCGTCGCGCCAAACTACTTGCTGAAACTCTGTGTGCTCAGAAGAGACCTTTACCTGTCTGTACATTATAACAATGTCAGCACAGATACTTATGGGATGCATTCGCCATCTCATAATGATATGACGCAAAAACGACTGCAATGGAAGCGTCGACAACAATTCTGACATTAGTAGTTGTTTTATCCTCGCGGATAACAGCGTGATATCGTAGGTAAACTACTGTAGACACCTTACTATCATTACAGGGTACAAGTTTGATATGACCCAGTTCTAAGTATTCATGAAACACTTCGGAATATCTAGCGTTGATTTGTGGATTCTTCTTAAACTTGGTTTCAAGATGTTGAAACCTTTTTATAGCGAGATCTTTGGAGCCATATTTACATTGCGGATCATCATCACGAAAAGGAAGATTGACTACATACCGACCGTCTTTATCGCGGTAAGTAGTTTTAACAAAGATATCTTCACAACGTAGCTCATCAGGAGTAAGAATTTTCTTTTCAGGTGTAACTGACTCTATTTCCCAAAACTGTCGCAATAATGCGTTGTCATCAGCCTGAATTATGCTGCTACTAACGACATGATGACAATGTATAGAATCACCATTTGAAGAAATTCTTCCCGAAAGGATCCAACCCAGTGCTGTGTTTTGAGCTACAAATAAGTCTGGTGGACCTTGAATTAAACCTTCTCTAAGAATTTAACAAATATCAGCACCAAGTGTGGAACTCTGGATCAGCCAGAGTTATAGTTCATAACTGAGATCAATAAAAACTATTCAATTTTTCAGAAGGCAAAAACTACATTATAGTACCTAGAAAAAACGCTTTTACTTGGACAATAAAATTGGGATCTAAGCGTGAGTGAATAGTCACTGTGACTGTAAACTTAGAGGCTAAAGCACTCTTCTCACCGCCTATTCCTGATATGACGGATTTAACCGGCGTCTTCTTGAGTCCAAGTAATTGCACTGCTGATTCTGCTATGAATGAAACCTGGGATCCCTGATCCAATAGCACCCTCAGCAGTTGTGTAGAGCCATCTCTTGCCTGTGCTTCGGCAATAGACGTGGCCAACAAAACTTGACTAGGTATTGAGCCTTTTGAAAAATATGAAACAATGTTAGACGTTGATTGTTCGTTTGCTGATAACGATGTCTGCACGCTAGACACCGTTGCCTTAACTTCAGCTGCTGTATTAGAATTCTCGCTAGGAGCAGCTGAGTTTGAGACCGACTTTGGATGCAATAAGGAGTGATGTCTCCGTTTGCATATACGACAAGAGGTGTTTTGACAACAAAATCTGATGAAGTGGTTTGAATTTAAACAATTATAACATACCCGCTTGGCTTGTGCAAAGCCATGACAAGATTTATAACTATCCTTTGCAAATCGACAATATTACAGTGTTGTTGCAGTTGGCGCTAACAGCATGATAAACCTTTGGTTTATTAAATCAGATACAATTTGGTTTCGGTTTGGTGGATTTGGGGTCTAAAAATTCGAGGGCAAGAAAATCTGGCTTCTAAAAATTCTTTGAACTCTGACAGTTTAGGCAATTCATCTTTTGAACTTATTTGAGTTTCCCACTGTTTACGAGATTCGAAATCCAATTTAGAGCTAATAATATATATAATTATAATATCCTATGAAGTAACATTAATCCCAAGATTTTTTAGACCATTAAGACATTCCGTCGTAGTATCCAATAAACCTTTTATACTGTTAGAACTTTCTGTTACATTACATTGATTCATTAAACGATTAAGTAAACAAGTCAACAGAAACCGCTTATTATTAAATCTACTGTTTAATAAAGACCAACATTCTGAGTAGTTATCTGAAGTAACAGGAATATGTCTTACAAGTTGTTCTGCTTCTCCCGACAATAAATCGTAGAAAATGTGAATGACCACAAACTACTAAGATGAAGAAATAATTTGCAAAATTTTACAAGTGTTTGGCTATTAGATTTATATGGAAAATTGAGCTGGTTCCCCGTAGTAACCATTTTACCTAAATATTCTAAGTCCCAACCACCAAGCACAAATTATTCTAAGTCCAAATTTCGCAAATTGTACTAAGTCTATTTCACTGTTTTCTTCTGACTTGTCACATGTAAACTGATAAACTCACGGTTTTACTCCAACAATGAACAAACCACACTCCACATACGCAAACTGATGATGTCGTCACTGCTCCTCCAACGACTGTTTCAATTCTTGGCTGCTGGGCATACTTCACTTTCACCCTGGCTCCGTCTTCTGAAGGCTCGGCAACTCCACTCGTTGCACTGCACTGGGCACACCTTATTGGGTGTGTAGCGCTTCAGTGACGGTCCATCACTGGTTTCTAAGCCAATTACTTAAGAACAGTCGGGACTAGCACACTACAATAGGGCTAGTGATATCCGGCTCGAAGGACCATGAACGAAGGTTTTGCGGTCCGGTCTCAAATGAAAGTTCTAGTATACTGTTAAAATCTATAATAAGTTTCATATCAGCAAACAACTATATAATCCAGACACATAAATAAAGCTCATTACAAAAATTTGGATATAAAAATATTGTACAACTTTCGATAACAAAACCATGGCAACCGTATACATAAAGACTCTTTTTGGTTGACGCCATCTAGTTACATTTTCGGAAGTTGCTTTATGCTTAACTATATTGGACAAATACTTACTAATATTATAAACGTGAATGTTTGTGAGTATGGATGTTGGATGTTTGTTACTCTTTCACGCCAGAACGGCTGAACGGATCTAGATAAAATTTGTTACACAGATAGTTTATAGCCTGGAATAACACATAGGCTACTTTTTATCCAGGTCGGACCCAATCCTGAAGTCCCGCAGACAAAGTCGCGGGCAGAAACTAGTATTTTTATATAGCCTCATATATGATTGAGTATAATAACAATACGCTATTAATGTTTTCCAATTTATTTAAGTAATATTTTAAAATGGTTATACTCACTACCTGATAATCAAATCAAGCGTAAAACCCATTCATTAATAAATAAATAATTATTTTCCAGTTTTATGAATAAGGAAAATGCTGTTTATAGGTATTTACGCTGGTCTCTTACTTAAAAGTCGCACCAGTGTTGACCAGTATATCATAATTTATTCATTAAAATTTATAGTTATTTTAAATGCTGTATGGATTTCATACAGCATTTGCATTTGCATTGCAGAAAATCATAGCCAAATAACATAGCTCTGTGCTTTGTTGTGTTCCTAACGGTGAGCAAGGTCGCCAGAGCTCCGCGAGGAAACGTTGTGATGGCAGTGTGGGGGACCGGTGGTGTTTTGTTACCGCCGCTATCATGCATGGCAGAAAGTGTCCTCTGCTGCCAGCCCAACTATTCCTCCTACATTTACAGGGTCGGCAACGCGCGAGTGATACCCCTGCTGTCACAAGCGTCCATAGGCTACGGTAACCGCTTACCATCAGGGGCCACCTTAGGAGTATAAAAAAATACAGCCACACACGCTTTGACATTGATTTGTGCACCTAGATACAATAAATAAATACCTCGACGGAGATTAATTTTAATTTTCTATAATTTTATATTTTTCACTTTTATATATTACTAGCTTCTGCCCGCGACTTTGTCTGCGTGAACTTCAAGATTGAGTCTGACCTGGATAAAAAGTAGCCTATGTGTTATTCCTGGTGATAATCTATCTGTGTGCCAAATTTAATCCAAATCCATTCAGCCTTTCTGGCGTGGAAGAGAAACAAACATCCATACATCCATACTCACAAGCTTTCACGTTTTTACGATTAGTAAGGACTATCATAGCGACCAAACCGCACCTTCGCGCGTAGACTGTAATTAACAAAATATCTTTATAAATTATAGCGTATTATTCTGATGAATGAGTTATATTTTATTATTGTAAAATTTAATTATAATCCTCACAGTAGTTTTTGCGTGAAAGAATAGCAAACATCCCTACATTCTCACAAACTTTCGGATTTATAATATAAAAAGGATAAAATATCCATAACATAACATAATTTTGTGCATTTCCGAAAAAATACCTAAATTATTTTGATTTTATTCTTTGGGTTTTGATATTATATAATAACATTAAAAATAATTAAGTAGGCAAGTAAATCTACTCGTATATAGACTGAGACCGGTTACGTACTTTTCATAATTACATAACTACATATACATAACAAACTTATTTATATTAACAAAATAAAATAAATTAATTGTTTCATTTAAATTAACCTTCAAATATCTTTTATTTATGTGAATAATATTATTTTTATCAAACCAACTCAAATAAAATAATCATAAAGGAATTCGCCTACTATATCGTTGGAGTCGTGGTTAAGTCAAAGTCCAATAGGTGCATAGTTCCAAATACTGGATCTTAATGAAGAAGATCCTGTTTTATTGACTGCCTCATTAGTCTAGTGGTCCCAAGCGCGACTGCTACACTAGAGATCCTGGGTTCGATCCCCAGGTCGAGCAGTATTATTGGGTTTTTCTATGAAATTCTCAGTAGCAGCTCGGAGTCTGGATTTGTGCCCGGTTAATGGCTATAGGCTCGCCCCCTATAACATGGGACCTAAACATACCGGCGAACTGTGGGTGTACATTACGTACGCCTCTACCTAACCCTACGGGGCAGGCGTGATGGTATGTTATGTTTATTAATAATAACTTTGATGAATGATTAAACTGTACTTATTACGATCATTATTATGAAATCGTGGAAATTCTTAGTCCATTAAAACCACTTCATGAGAGCACGGAGCAAGGTTGTTGTCATACGTACATCTATAGCAATCGTTAAAGTTTGGTAAACATACCTTGACATGCGTGACAGATGTCAGTGTAACATTTCTGGAATTGTGGTATTGGTGTTGGACAATACCGATTATAGTACGATGTTGAAAAAATCCATCATCGTTTAAATCATATCACTACATAGTATAAAACAAAGTCGCTATCGCTGTCTATCCGTCCCTATGTATGCTTAAATCTTTAAAACTACGCAACTGATTTTGAAGCGGTTTTTTTTAAAAGGTAGAGTAATTTAAGAGGAAGGTTTTAAGCTATTTAACATTACGCTACGACTTTTAGGAATGGGGCAACGCGGGTGAAACCGCGTGCGGGTCGCTAGTTCTAAATAAAATGTCTTAGTTCAAGTGTTTTTATTTCAAATAAGCTTTTACAAGCGTTTATGAAATGTTATTGAGTCTAATTGCACGGTTCCAAAAAGTTGATCCTATGGAGAAGAATCCGGCAAGAAACTCCATGGACAATCTTTTAAATTAAGAGGTATTATATAACCTAAATATTATATAACGGTATTATATACCTTAATATAACGATAACAATATTATAATATACAATGGTAGGTATACTATTGTAGTTTTTAGCAAATAAGGCGTCAGGACTCGTACTGACTCCTGAAACATTATTCGATCCCATATATTGAATAACTACAGTCAGACGATAGATGACACAATTATCATCCCTTTTCATCAATAAAATATAACGTTGTCTTGCGTACATATGGACAATGTAAAAATACGGGCGGCATTTTTGGGGGCTGTTTATAATGTAAAATGATTACCTTACTAGTTAGTACTTTAAGAAAAATCGCCGCCTCCTAGTGTTTTCCGTTAGATAGATTACTGTCTATCTTGAATAAACGATTTTGATTTTGATTTTGACTATAGGTAGGTATTTATTTCGATGCGAGAATCTCAGACACACAATGTTTTAGTCTAGACGGTAATAATGTTAATGAATGACAAGAAGATCTAGTGAAAGCTGTGTCATCATAATTAATCAAACAAAGAATATTTATCCTTTACCTTAATACTGTTATCTACATTCGATACGGTGTATTGGACGGAGACCCTAATACAAAGATTTCTGTAGCGAACTTTTTTTTGTATGACTGTCATGCCACAAAAAACTTGTATCGCTTTAACAAGTTGTATTCTACACAAGAACTCTATAAAAGTCACAGGAAATTCAACACAAAAACCAGACTAAACCACCGACTTACCTACCACATGTGCGAGTATAGTGCAGATATTGATGTAGCAATCTGTATAAGTACATATATATATTTATCTGTAAAATTGTTGTGCCCGCGGTCTGAGCTTGTCATGCTCACTTAAATGTCCTGCTGATGGTGGCGTTGTGTGTCGGGTTGTTTTATTCCCTACAATATGGTTGAGTCGAACCACGCCGATACGCACGTCATGCTCGTGAACGGGTGCTGTCTGTTGGGGCTGGTCAGCTCTTACTTGCTGTGGCAATCCCTAATTCCTTTTGTATATTGAATAAATCTTATACATCAAACTGCAGAATTCTCAGCAACTAGTTGGAACAAAGTTGTAAAACATAACTAATATTGTAATCAAGTTTTTCTATTTTTTTAAAAAGAGTGTCTATGGAGTTTCTTGCCGGCTCTTCTCCATACGACCCACTTTTTGGAACCGTGCAAATAGTTTTGACTTTTCAAAAGTACCTATTTAGTGGTCTAATTGAAATAAAACATTTTGACTTTGACTTTGACTTTGACCTTGATACTTGATACATCGATTATAAATAAATCTTGTCTAGATTATAAATAAAAAAAAAACTGAAAATTTATTTTAGAAACACGTTGAGTACACAACACAAACTTGTCTGTTTTTTGTGCCAATATAATTAACACAAAAGGCACAATTTTACACTTGTGCCTTTTATCGGGTGTAACTACAGTTAGATCGGTTTAAGATAAAATCTAATATGAAATCATGGAAATTTCTCATTAGAGAGAAAGTTCTTAGTTATCGTTGTTTTACTTTACTGTACACAAATCATTACGTCAGAATCCATTCCTTATCATGCCGAAAACTTGCCAAAAACTGTGTTAACGGTCAAAATCGACACTTTACACTACTTTTAGCTACAATAACGATTTATAAGCAATGATTTTAGTTAAACGTTGTGAATTTTGTATAGTTAATGTCGCAATTACTATTGCCATGAATGTAGAACTTATGAAAGACCTACAAATTGCGAAAAACCACTTGAAATTTGAATTTGGCGGGCTCAGGTGAACGATGCGCCATAAAATTACAAAGACCTAAACTAACACTAAATACACTCGCTAACCCGCGCGCCTGACTAGTATAAATTCCATTAATGTGCAATACGTGTAATTTGTAATGACTTACCATTAGCTAGTTGTGCAATTGGCTATGTTGTCATAGACATACGCGTGTTACGTGAAATAAGAATAATTTTAAGGCCTTTCATCGTAAACTAGAATAACTTTATAAAAGAACTTTTGTAACCCCTGACGCAAAAAGAGGCGTGTTACGTCACGTAGTTTAACGTTTGTCTATCTGTTGCATTGTAGCGCCCAAACGAACGGACTGATTTTGATTCGTTTTTTTTTTGTTTGAAAGGTGACTTGATCTAAAGTATTCTTAGATATGATTTAATTGAAAGGTGATAATAATATAGTATTTATATCTTATTCGTAGTTTCCTTTCTGTTAGAGAATGGAGGTCCGACCGATTCCAAAATAGTTTCAAGTCCCAGGTTTCAGTTACTCTGCGTAACGTGTCTGTTTGTTTGTAACCTTGTCACGCCTAATTCACTGAACCAATTTTGATAAATTTTGGTATAGAGTTAATTGGGCCTTGAAGAATAGGTTTTTTTTTAAGTTAGGGTGCAAGTGAAACTGCGGGCAATAACTAATTGTTCAGACGCCTGTTGTTTGGAGGATGTATCATATAAGCTTTTTTAATTAATGGTAAATATTTCCGCTATATTTAAAATGTATGTATTTATGTTATGTTATGTAAATAAACAGAATATAATTCAATGAGAACCGGCATAACATTCTTAGATACCAATTCTTAATAGAATATTGATAGAATCACACTAATAAACAGGATATAAGTAGTGAATTACCACTTCAAAACAACAATATCCTGTTTCTTACGATCTATTTTGAAGCCAAACATTGCTATAACCTCACCAAATTAGGAAGCACATCTCAATAATAGGTTATCAATAGAATATGATGGTTATATAAATAGTTCGGCTTATACGCGCCGATAACCTATTGATAATCCTATGACTTATGACGCCATAACGCATGTTTGTCAGTTTTGTATTGACAATGAGTCTGGGAACTTGTAATGAAAATATTTACAACTGTGGTAATCGTTCTACTGAGAGAATAACCAATAATTATATATGTTAACGAGAATCATTTTCATCTTTTATAAATATACATTTTACGGATTTTACGGAGTTGTATTGATATTATTTGATTACCGACGTTTCGGATCCTTTACAGCATCCATGGTCACGGGTAGACTAAGTTGTTGGACGTCTTAATGTTACAATTACTAACATCTACCTTACATTTTTGTTAATTATAGGCGATCCAATTCATGCAGAAAGCGATAAATTCCGTAAAAAGTAGTTTTATTTCATATCTTATAATTTTTTTCTATCGTGTAATATTTCCGGAACGAGTATCGCTTGTTCATCGAAACATTTGAAACGATTAAATAGACCACTGAAAACATTTTCTTCCAAAACCTTTGATACTGTTGTCGTTTTATTTCTTCCTTACTCCGCTATTCGCATAGCTGCTTCGGAACTGCAGCTTAGAGTTTCAGGAACACTAATGCATGTTAATGGGCGTCGCTTCAGTGGCTCGGATATTGAGCTTTCTCAGAGGTAAAGGAGGGGAGGAAATATTAACATTTCAGATCGTCGGAACATTTCCTTTTACTTGTTTAAGAATATTTATTTGGTAAAATAACAGTGATCGTGACAAGGCAAATTGACCTTTAAAAGTAAAGAAACTTCACACGTTTCGGAGTGTCTTCGTGGTGTATCTTCAAAATAGACGCTGAAATAAGTACCAAATCAATTTATACTACCACCAATTTATCCATTAAGGACGAAGTTTAAATTGATTTTTTTTTAAAAACGTTGCCCCACACTAGGATTTTCTCCTGTATCGTGGGTGCGTTTACAAACACAGATTCTCACATACACTAACGCCCAGACCCGGAACAACTACCTGTAGATCATACAAATATTTGCTCCGTGTGGGGATCGAACCCACAACACATGGCGCAGAAGCCGATCGCTCAACCGCTACGCCAATCGTGTCGTCGAATCTTGAGAGTCGGTTATCTTGAAAGTATAAAATAATGAATGGTGAAAATTCAAAGATACCTACTTACTTTGCTAATATAAACGGGAAACTAACTCTATCAGTCTGACTGTATATTTGTTACGTTTTCACGCCAAAACCGCTGAACCAATTTTGATGAATTTTGGTATAGAGATACCTACATTGGACCTTGGAGAAGGACATAGGTAGGTATGCTACTTTTTGTCTCTAAAAGTCCTTCAGGGTGCAAGTGATTCCGCGGGCAACATTCTAGTCTTCTATAAAAAAAAATTAGTTTATTTGACTCAAAAATGGATGTACAATCAAACACTTACAAACATCATAAATTCACAGAGAAACTAATATAGCATCAAGCAATATTTGTATGAACTCTGGTACCCAAGGAAAGGATTTAACTAGTGTTATGGGTACCAGCACTCTCACATTCAAAAAATTATGATATACACAAAGATTACATTGTGTAATATATTAAATATGTATTCGTATTAGTACTTACATAAGTATACTTCCTCCTTATTATAAAAAAAAAACTAATTAAATTAAAGAAGTGCTCGAAGCAATGATTATAACCGCTGTACCAGTATCTCTAACAAGAGGATAAATTTTTCATAATAAAGTCATCTTCACAAACGCCGGAAGGATGCAGCTCATTAAAGTCAGCCATCTGCCTTGCTGAGGTGTTTCAAAGGAATTCACCATTCAATGGAAAACACTAATATTCTTGAAGATGTTCTTAAGAGTCCGGCGGACCGAATTTCTGTTACAAACGTAATACCGAAATAAATCGTAATTCAAACACAATTTAATCAAAATCTGTTATTATTCGGATTTCGATACCGTCAATCTAGGTTCCTACGTTACTATTTCGTCCAAAATACTTCACTGGAAATAAATGTAAGCGAATGCAATTTTTGATATCTCTACCAAGTTTGGAACGATTTTTCGGTCTTATTTCCAGGGAAGTAGTAGTAGACGAAATTGTACCGTAGAAACCTAGATTAACGGTATCCAAATCCGAATAATAACATAATTTGATAGAATATTGTCTGGATTAAGATTTATTTCGATATTACGTTTTTGTGGGCAATTCAAGCTCCGCTGGACCCATAAGCATGCACAGCAGTTATAAAATAAATCATAAATACTAATATGATAAAGAGGTAACGTTTGTAAGGTTGTAGGGCAAAATCTCTGGATCTACAGAACCGATTTTGAAAATTCTTTCACTGTTAGAAATATTATCCCTGAGTGCTATAGACTGCTTTTTATTTTGGTAAATATATATTTTCAAAATCACGCTACGACTCTTAGGAACGGGATAACGCGGGTGAAACCGCGGGCTAATAACAGAATGTGAATAAATTGTGTTTGAATTACGATTTATTTCGGTATTACGTTTGTAAGAGAAATTCGATTCGCCGGACCCTTTGGAGAATAATACCCTTTAATCACCATCATATCAGCCAACAGAAGTCCACTGCAGATCAAATCAAAGGCCTCCCCTAAAGAGTTCCAAATGCACCGGTTACATGCCGCCTGCATCCGAATTCCAGCAACCTTTACCATGTCATCCGTCCATCTCGTTGTAGGTCGTGGTCTCTACTTGAGAACCCTTCTTTCCCTTTAATGCCGTTATTGAATTTAGTCAATGCTTTTTAGACTAAGTGCTTTACCTACCTACGTATCTACCTACCGTTTTGATCTAGGTTGATATTAACAGGACTAGGTTTTATATACTAATTGACTAGGTAATTCACAGTGGCCTGGGGCGCAGCCTTGCGTGGGAAAAAATCACAAGTATTTGACCTTTTTACAGTCTTGAGTGACCAGAGCAAATAAAATGGTCATGGACCCAAATACTTAGTTGTTAGTAACACGCGAATTTGTGTTTTTTTTTTAACTAAAATACCTCATTGTTGTAACTATAATAATTAGAATGTAGATCAAGATATTCTTATGGTAGCGGCTTAGCGATCGGCTTTTGCGCCACGTGTTGTGTGTTCGATCCCCACATGGAGCAAATATTTGAATTTCAGTCATTGATGCGCTGAAATGTGGAATGCGTTTCCCGAATGGGCCTTCCCCGATAGATTTATGGGTGTCTTCAAATCACGAGTGAATCGGTTTCTTCTAGGCAAGCGCACTCCATTGTAGATCGCAGTATCGCTTAACATCAGGCGAACTGGCGGTCAAGCGTAAGACTTTCACAAAAAAAAAAAGTTGTTGCGGGTCTGGACGTTTGTGTATGTGAGAATTTATGTTTGTAAATGCACCCACGATACAGGAGAAATTCTTAGTGCCGGGCAACGTTATTTAAAAAAAACAGACAAGTGCGAGTTGGACTCGCCCTTCAAGGATTCCACATCTACAAATTTGTAGATAGGTACATAATATAATTAATTATAAATGTATAGTTTTCAGATTTTTCCCTATACTTGTAGTATAAGACGGTATTACTTGTCAAATTTCATAGTTCTAGGTCAACGGAAAATCCTTATAAATTTTAATTCCCTTGAGAGTGGAAATATACATTTTTTGCGGCATAATCGACCGTTCCTTTTACGTTACCTAACTTATAAGTTTGATATTTTCACAGCTTCAAGGGACTGTGGACTGTGGACTGTGGACCTGTATATATGGATTTAATTTTAACTCGATACCTCCACGTGAGAGATAAAGGGTCTTGACAGACAGACGGACGAACGGACAACAAATTGATAAATAATCCAAAATAAAAATAAAATTCTTTATTGTGCCAAAAATATTTCAGGTAAGCAGATAAAGCCCTAGACCCCACACTAGGATTCCTATAGGGGTTCCGTTTTTCTTTTTGAGGTATTCCGTACCTCCAAAAGAGAAACGGAACCCACAAAAAAGATGAAAAGATTTAAAATATCGCTATAATGATCGTGTAAGTATATTTAAGAAGTTGAATAGGTACATCACCAGTCTGCCGATCAGCACACCCCAAGGTTGTTGTCAAACGTTCTTTGATCTATTTAATCAGCTGACCTATTAATAAATTATTCACTTAATAAATACTTTATTTGAATAATACATATGTTATTCACGATCATTTTAACATAATATTATTTATTTATTTTATGTTAATCGTAGCAAGTGGCGTTCTATAGTTTCTGCCGACCACTATGGGAAAAGGGCGTGAGTATTTATCATACCAATAATAATTATTATAATAAAATTGTAACTGGTCGATGTCTATACATAGAAAATATTAATGAAAAAATAATTATTAGTCTTTATAAAAGCAAGACAAGCCAAAACAATTATTTTTAGAATAATTGTCTGTCTGTTTAATAGTCATTGTCATCACGCAAAATCTAGGTACGATGTCATCGTTTATTATACCTGTGTGTAAGTGTGTGTATTATATAATGTCAAACGCATGGTAGTGTGTGCGGACTTTCATACAAACTTTCACCCCCCTTTTCACCACCTTAGGGGCTGAATTTACAAAAATCCTTTCTTAGTGCTTGTCTACAGTGCAAAAGGAACCAGCATGCAATCTTTCAGGGATCTAGCTCCTGTAGTTTCGGTTGTGCGTTGATACGTCAGTCAGGTTCTTCTTTTAGATAAATATATATATAGATTTACGCACCAGTATTGTAGAAACACACTAACAAACGCCAATTTTTTTATTTCCGCGTGATAGGCATCGCTCGGCCTTGAACTCCGTAATCCTTAGCGTGGCAGCCCTCAGGGGCTTCCATGTACCTACCGAATTTAGTAATTACATACACGCAACATTTGGATCTCTGATTTAAAATACCCAGCGTTAGGTAAAACCGTACAGGCATGAATTAAAAGTCCCAAATGCTTCTGAAAAGTAAATAGGGCTTGTATTAGATCATACCTTGTTCAGTTATTGACTGCAATAACAGAACAAGTTGAGTCCGGCGGACCGAATTTCTCTTACAAAGGTAATACCGAAATAAATCGTAATTCAAACACAATTTAATCAAATTCTGTTATTATTCAGATTTCGATACCGTTAATCTAGGTTCCTACTCTACCATTTCGTTCAAAATACTTCACTGGAAATAAATGGAAGCGAATGCAATTTTTGATAACATTACCAAGTTAGGAACGATTTTCCGGTCTTTTATTTCCAGTGAAGTAGTAGTAGACGAAATAGTACCGTAGGAACCTAGATTAACAGTATCCAGATCCGAATAATAACATAATTTGATAGAATATTGTCTGGATTACTGTTTATTTCGGTATTACTTTTTTGCGGCCAATTCAAGCTCCGCCGGACCCTTAAATCTTCAATAACAAGTTACATACTGATATAACTCTCATTAAATCACCGACCCAGTTTCATTAAATATTATACATATATACTATAGAAAACGAAACATATTATACCTATATACCAAATAAGTATAATATAATGTTTATTTGCGAAATTATATCTTTTGATAATAAGTACATAATTGGCATACGTCACATACCTACTTATATAAGAATTCGTTATGATATACAAATACCTAATTAGATACAGCACAGCAACAATTTCTGAAGCATAATGTATCATAATATATGCTTATTCAATTCAAATCCTTAGAATCCTAAAAAAAACCATGCTCCAAGCTCCAATCCAGCTCGACGCGCCCAGCTACTTTATTTATTGTCGTTTAATGAAAAAAAAAAATTATATTAAGGGCATTACATCGCTCAAATCCAAAAAACACCCTAGCTTTAAAGAAGTTTCTAGTAGAATCCTTATGTGCGTTTGCCATATATGTTATACTTAAGGTCATCACAAACAAATAGTAAATGTTTAAAATTTTTATAAATTTGCCCCAATTTTGGATAATAATTGAAGTAAATAGGCCTTTTTTATCCTAATTTGTATTTTTTCTCTTTAACGGCTTAATAGTTAGTCATGAATTTGATACCAAAAAAATTTTAATGGGGTAATTAACAATTTGTATTGTTTTTATTTTCTTATTTCTTTGAATATTTTGAAATAATACCCGAAACCTCACTAGCACCCCGCCTGAAGTACACCCGCAATTTTTTTTTTAATGTGATAAGAGTGCAAACGAGCAGACGGATCACCTGATGGCAAGCGATTACCGCCGCCCATGGACACCCACAACACCAGAGGCGTCACAAGTGCGTTGCCGACCTTTTAAAAGAGGATTGGGCCTCCGGTAACCTCACTCATTCGGCGAAACACAATGTAAGTGTTTAAACAACACTGGGTTTTCTGTGAGGCCGTGGTATCACTCCGATCGAGCCGGCCCATTCGTGCCGAAGCATGGCTCTCCCACGTGATAAGACACGTGCAATGCCTGTGACTAACAAATACCAGCGCAAAGACTAAACCCTCAAGGTCATTGTGCAATGGAATACCCTTAACATTCACACACTAACAATAGGTACCGTCTTCATTGAATGTGTCGTGGGTTTAGTGGTCCAAGTAGTTGGAGAACGTGATGACCGGGTTTGTTTCACAGGTGGAGCAAAGGCATTATAGGTAAAAAAAAAATATAATTCGGGAACGTATGCGTATCGATATTATCTCATTGTTTTAATGTAAAAACAATAATTACTCATTACACAATTTTTATCAAAATTTTAAATAAAATTTTTACTGTCGCAAAAATTATACAGTTCACGAGGTGACTTAAATAAAACTAAACACAAGTAAATGTATTGTGCTTTAGGTACTGAATGAATGCTGTCTCCCAAACTAAGCGAGTGCTCGTATTTTGGGTGGCAGTGTTCAGTCGTGTAAGGTGAATCTATAATTACAATTTACAATTTTTTGCAAGCAAGTGAACGTTGAAAATTAAAATGAAAGTGAAAGAGTAACTGTTGCTAATTGGCTTCTCAAAATAGTTCAGCAACAATCTTTATATATATATCTACGACACCCACAGGAACAATAAAAGGTATTCTTAGTCTAAAATCCCGGTTTAGCACACATAAATAAGCGTAGGTAGATCGCATAAAACCGTCGCTTATCAATACTCCACGCCAGCCCGCGATCCGTCACGCCCAGTGTAGTGCAACGCTCGTAAAAATATCAACGTCATTTACGCAACAGTTTGAAAGAACCAGTGAACTGGTATAAAGTAACGAATGCTATTTTTTCGCTTAGAACTAGTGAAAAAGTAGCAGATCTATATACCTAGTTCGTGTTATATTCTTCGTTTAGTGTGTTGGCAGTTTAATATTCTAAGTTATAAAAAAACAGCCCTAAATTACAGTCGTGAATTCAAAATCTAGGCAAGCAAGCGCGCATGCGCTGGCTATTGTTTGCATTATTAGTTAGCACTGATTCAACGGCGAAGGAAAATGTGAGAAAACCGGTGAGACCTGATAAGAAAATGTTTTTATTTGTTTTCATAGAAGAAAATCTGTAGTTATATGTCTATGTCTTGCATGTTGATAATATTTTGGCGAATACATTTTATCAACACATCCGTCCGCTTCATGTACCTACCAATGTATAGAACACTAAAACAATGGAAAATCTATTGTCTTCTGTTCAAAATCTATTGTTGATCTTAAATTAAATTTTAATAAAAAATCACAAAAATTAATGTCATAACCCAAATACTTATGTACTCTTAGTCCAGCACTAGACAAACAGTAAGAAATTCTCGATAGCTTCCATTACTTGTCACAAAATTCACTAACTAAATTGTTATTGTATGTAATTTTTGACAATATAATTATGTTGTTGGGTGTAAATCCTGTTAAGATAATGTTTATATTGTAAATAAATGTATAGGATTATAAAAATGCGCTTACTAATTCGATAATTAATTTGAAACTTGTTCATCGATATAAATGTTCTTTCGTATCCTGACCCCAACACTATTCCACTACCTACCTATACGACTCACACAATGGAATGTGATGTTTCTAAATTAAAATATTATGCGTAGATTTATTTCATTTTACGACGTTTCGAGTGTGCGGTTTTGGTGTTGGGCGCCATGTTTATTTCCACATTTGGACGGCTGTTTGTAAAACTGGGTCAGATCGGAATCTGATGGCTCTGTGAGATTGCTTTCACAAAAAGGACTTGCATTCAAATTGTGTGACACGAATTGTTCTCCGCGTTATAATTGATCAGTCAAGCGGCTTTCAAGCAGTGATAGCCTAGTGACATGAAAATTGGACTGCCAAAACAAAGGTATAGAGTTCGAATAGTTAGTTATCACGTGCTAAAACAGTGAAGGAAAACATCTTGAGGAAACCTGTATGTCTGAAGTCGTGTGAAGTCTGCCAACCCGCACTGGGCCAGCATGGTAGACTATAGCTTGATCCGTCTCTTCTGAGAGTAGACCCGTGCCCAGCAAAAGTACAGTATAATAGGTTGATTATTAAACACATTTCAACAAAATCACTCACAATTATAACCTGCATACATATGTACATACATACATACATACATTGAAATAAAACTACTTTTTACGGATTTTATCGCGTTGTATTGATATTATTTGATTACCGAAGTTTCGGATCCTTTACAGCATCCATGGTCACGGGTAGACTAAGTTGTTGGACGTCTTAATGTTACAATTACTAACAGCTATCTTACAATTTTGTTAATTATTGGCGATCCGATTCACGCAGAACGAGCTCACCGTATCCTTCGGTCTTGCAGTTTTGGGCTTGGATTTTGATTTTATGGAATCTATAATGGGGTTCTAAGGTAAGTTCCAAGGTAGCTGTTAGTAATTGCAACATTAAGACGTCCAACAACTTAGTCTACCCGTGACCATGGATGCTGTAAAGGATCCGAAACGTCGGGAATCAAATAATATCAATACAACGCGATAAAATCCGTAAAAAGTAGTTTTATTTCAATGTCTAATATTCGCGTAAGTGTCAGAAACCAGTATACATACATACACTCCCGCCTTTCTCCCACAGGGGTAGACAGAAACCATAGACCGCCACTTGCTACGATTCTTGCGTACTTCATTTGTTTATTCCACATCCATACATCTTCTCATACATACACGCCGGTTGCGAGTGCTACGCTTCTGACTTTTTGAAGGATGTCGCCAATAAGATCGACGTATGTCCTTCTAGGGCGACCTCTACCGGCGCTGCCGCTGACATTCGCCTTATAAATTCCTTTAGTTAATCGTCTTTCATTCATTCTCTCAACATGTCCAAACCATCTCAGCATATGCTTATCAATACGTGTCACTACATCATCTTTTATAACCATTATCAATTATAACCTACTTCGGTATATTATCAGAATTAACTAACATAAAATATAGTTATCGAGTTGTAGATGAGAAAATCTATTAAAGTTCAATTTAAAACGAAATAAGTAAAACCACTTCTATTGATATAGAATTCAAAATTCAATGCGTGGATTTAAAATTGAATGTTAATGCTTAGGAACTATTATATCGTAGACCAAATAGAAACCTTATTCACCTTTTGAAATGCCAATGAATGAAATGTGTGTGACATTTTGATCAGTAGAAGATCAAGCAATTCTTGGTATTTATTTTAAAAAACATACACAACATACCATCACGCCTGTATTTCCCGAAGGGATAGTCAGAGGTGTGCTAAGAGACACACAGTTCGCCTGTTGCCATGTTTAGGTCCCATGTAATAGGGGGCGAGCCTATTGGTATTAACCAGGTAATAAGCCCTAAATATTTTTTAAGAAAAATCCAATAACACTTTGCTCGACCTGGGAATCGCACCCAGAACCTCTAGTGTAGCAGTCCTGCTTAAGACCACTAGACTAATGAGGTAGAAATTATATATATTATTATTATATATTAATATTTAACAAAAACTTATTTACCTACTTATGCACACAACAAAACAATGAGATTTGAACAACTAAGAACTATTAAGTACAAAGGCAGGTACTGGTATTAAGTACAAAGGTACTGGTATTAAGTACAAAGGTACTGCTATTAAGTACAAAGGTACTGCTGTTAAGTACAAAGGTACCGCTATTAAGTACAAAGGTACTTTCTTAAATAATAGAAGTTAATTATTACACACATACCATCACGCCCTTTCCTCAAGGGGTTATGCAAAGGTATATTGATGCACAGTTCGCCGTCTATTAATGTGATCCTCGAAATATATTACCATCAAACCTGTATGCTGGAACGCTTAAGCAGAGATATATTATTGTACAGCGACAGTTAGCTCTGGTACGTTTTTATACCCCATGTAATAGGGGGTCGGGATTAATCCTGAGCTGCTACTGAATATTACAGAAAAACCAATAACACTGCTCCACATGGGAATCGAACCGATGACCTCACATTCGGCGACACGCCTTTGACCACTAGTCCAATGAGATAATTGTTTATTATGGATACCTAAATTTCGAATTCATAAGACCTAATGTTATAAATGCAAAAGTGTGTCTGTCCGTTTATTAAGTTTTCATGCCTACACCGCTGAACCATTTTAGATGAATTTTGGAATAGAAAGAAAGAAATATCTTTATTCGGACAGTGCTGAGAAATACGAACACATATAAAGCGGAGTACATACTTAATTTAAAACATGGATTTAGATAGACTGGACCTTGGAGTTAGACATAAACCAGTCTTAACGTCATCGTGAAATGGAAATGAGGGTAAAATCAAGGAAAAATCTAGTAGGTAGGTACACATATTATATTATATTGTGACTCTACTTCCCCCCCCCCCCCCCTATCCACAATTTCAATTCTACGGTAAAACAGGAATTTCTAGCAACTAGATCACAGATCCTGACTCTACGTCCATAGTAAATTGTAACTGAATTTCTGCGAATCAAGGTACTTACCGAGTAATTGGGAGATCGAAACCTCTCGCTTCGATAAACTGAGTCAACTCGTGCATGTGTATACCAAGAAATTAGCGTACAATTCTGTCCAGGGCACTAATTAGCTTGGCATATGCTAAGCTTTTGAAACAACTTGAGGAGAAATTTGCTTCGAGTTCGTCTGGGTCATAGTATATTATAATTGCTCGTGTGAGCAGGTTCATCATTCTAAAATTGTAGTAGGTATAACTGCATCATTAGCCTAGTGGTCTTGAGCGCGGCTGCTACGCTAGAGATCCTGGGTTCGATTCCCAGGTCGAGCAAAGTGTTACTTGGTTTTTGTGTAAAATTCACAGTACCAGATTGAAGTTTGGGATTTGTGCCCGGTTAACGACAATAGGCTCGCCACCTAAACATACCTATCTGTATACACGCCTGTATTCCCCGAAGGGTTAGGCAGAGATGAACTAACGTAACACCCACATATGTTTAGGTCCCATGTAATAGAGGGCGAGCCTGTTGCCATTAACCGATCACAAATCCAGACTTTGAGCTGCTAGTGAGAATTTCATAAAAAGAGGCCAATAACACTGCTCGACCTGGGAATCAAACCTAACGAGGCAGTCCAGTTTATTGATGATAGTCGGACAAAAATGCACAATCACACTAAAAGAGTAGATATCATGCCGTCGGAAGGTTTTGACCTTTTAATGTGAAACAGATCCCGATATGTAAGGCTAAAGGGGAGCTTACACTGTACGGATCGTCCGGGTATTTTTCCGGACGGCAATTTTCAAATTGGGGTGTCATCGTTAGCTTGTCATTCGAGTACCTGGGTCTACTAACATGAATCAATATCTTTATTATAAATAACTAGCCGTAGCTTGTGATGTCACTCGCATCTCAAAGGGTTTTTTGAGATAAAAGAAACGTGAATATAAAAGTACCTATGTCCCTCTTAAGGATATAATCTATCTCTGTGCCAATACTATTCAGCGATTTAAGAATGAAAAGGCAACAGACTACCAGAATAGATAAATTGGTAGATTTACTTTCACATTTATAATGTTAGTATGGATTTATAAACTCGATTGTATTTTGATGATGTGTTAGCGGCAAAAATAATTGAAATAACAGTAAAAATAAAATAATCTTCGACCCCATCCAAAATTTTAGTAGGCTTTAATTAAGATCCAGCGATTGGACTGAACCGCTGCCATATAACTGACAGCCGATGGAGTAGACGTATTCTCGAGTGGAGACCGCGACTCGGCAAACGTAGCGTAGAATGCCCTCCGGAAAGATGGAGTGATGATTTGCGAAACGTTGCTGGCGGAAGCAAGATGCGATAAGCCGGATAGGGTGAAATGAGCCACTTTGGGGGAGGCTTACATCCAACAGCAGAGTAATATAGGCTAGTGGTGATAATGACAGCCAATCGGGGTCGTAGCGAATGTGCCCATGGCCAATCAAAGGCTGCACAAAAAGCCGCACAGTATGTGCGGCTTTTTCATTTAAAACCTGAGGACGATTTTTTCTTTCAATAATACCTACCATGCATTAAGATGATAATGAATAGAGCTAAACCATTTGTCTTTCATACAACCTTATACAATGATGCGTATATATGGATACGGTAATATCGTTGGCCGGACTCGGTCACTAATGCTGACCTTCGTTATTAGCATTATAGTCATCTGATTATGTATAGGTAAACAATGTTGCTGCGCAAGTCAAATGTCAATGCCAATACTAGATAGCAAATAATGACGTCATAATACTTGCTACAGCAAAAAACACCTTATATCTTTACAATAACGCACTTGCTTGTAACTTTATAGGAAGTTTGACGACTTTAGTACCTAGTTTCCATATGTACCTACTTACTTAGTATGAAAGATCATCTTAACAGATGGGAGAAGATGTTAGTATGATAAACATGACAAATGACCTTTTAATGTATGAGCATCGTGTACCTATTATTTGTTTTTTTAATTATTTCTTTATACGTCAAAACATGAACCATAATTAAAACAAATGTATTCCTTTTCCTGTATCAGTGCATTCACCCAGACCAAAGTGCTGATCTTTTTACCCGACTACAAAAAGGAAGGGTATTGATTTATAATATGAAAATTCCTCATGGAAATTCTGCCGCCAGGGAAGGTATGTCGTAATCGTAGCGAATAAAAACCGCCACGCCTTGGACATATTCATTATGACACTGACAGGCTTTTTGACCGCTAACACATCATCAAAATACAACCCAGTTTATAAATCTAATAATATTCCTTCTTAATAATATTGTATATCTTTCACGCCTAAACGGCTAAACAGATTTTGATAAAATTTTACAAGGAGATAAATTGCATCCTAAGGAAGAACATATGCTACCTTTTGTTCCAAAAAGTCCTTTGGAATACGAATGCGACCGAGAGTAACAACTAATAAACAATGTGTTACCTTTGAATATATTTGAAATATTATTTTTGCATATACCGCTGTTTCTTTGTGTTCAATTTAATACGTGTTAGGTGGAATCAGCTAAATCAACAAGTTAACTGCTTTAACATCGTAAATTGAATGTACACGATTTGTTTTATTGATAGTTAAATCACCGTCTAAGTATGTATATTTGCATCAAGTTATTACTATTAATATATTCGTCCTCGTCTATTAACCGAACACAAATCCAAATTTCATAATTTCAGCAACTTTTTAAGACAAAATTGTTAAGATTTATATTGTAATCATAATTTGATTTTTTAAAGAAATAATGTCAGGGATTTTTGCCTGCTCTATGCCATAAGATCCTCTTTCTGGAACCATGTCACTAGTTTTGACATTTGACTTTTCAAAAATACCTACCTATTTTAGTAGTCTTATTAACAATTTGAATAAGGCAGTTCTATACCTACACGTATAAATAACACTCGCCCTCTAAACATCTTTAAAGCGGACATGCTTAAAGTTCGTCAATGTGTCCCGGACGCGGCCCGTCCCCGCCACCAGACGCACGTGTAACAGGTCCTTAATAGCGAGTCAATGACCCCTCGATCGAGACGTCGGTAACACAGACACACTGACAAGTAGGTAGTTAGTGGATTATATTCACGCTTCTCAATAACGGTACGAACAGTAATTAAATCTGTGACACCTGCTATGTACTTATTGATTGAATATAGAGATAGCATTATGCCTGTAATCGTCGTGGTCGACACCTGGATAGAAAGTAGCCAAATTTTATCCAGATCCCTTCAGCCGTTCTGGCGTGAAAGAGTAACATACATCCATACTCACAAACTTTCACGTTTATAATATTAAGTAAGGATGGAGTTTCTTGCCGGCTCTTCTCCATAAGACCCAATTTCTGGAACCGTGTAACTAGTGTTGACGTTTCAAAAGTACCTATTTTAAGTATATTCCGTCGTTAAACCATAAAATATCAAACTGTTACGCAATTGTAAACTACAATGTATGGTATTATTAACTTTACAAATCATTGTACTCGCTCAAACAATGTGCTAACTATATTCAAAACATCGATGTGCTAAAATGTTGGTAGCGATTGACTTGTGATCATGTGCTTTGTTATTGATTACATAGGAACTTCAAATATTATTAGAAAAAAAAACATAATACACTATTTATGTATTAAGCTATTTGTTTTTGTTTTTTGAAAAACGTTGCCCCACACTAGGATTTTCTCCTGTATCGTAGGTGCGTTTACAAACACAAATTCTCACATACACAAACGCCCAGACCCGGAACAACTATCTGTAGATCATACAAATATTTGCTCCGTGTGGGGATCGAACACACAACACGTGGCGCAGAAGTCGATCGCTCAACCGCTACGCCAATCGTGTCGTCAATAGAAGCCGCGATAGAAGCTATTGCATAGCTTCTATCGCGGGCCTTGAGCGTGGGGACCGAATCCAGAAATTCCGTAACGAAAAAAACCTAACACGCTTGTCTCTTTAGTTCAGCAACCCGCCTTTAGGTGGCATTGGTTGTATTACATAAGTTGATAAAAACCAATGCCACCTAAAGGCGGGTTGCTTAACTAAAGAGAAACACGCTTGTCTCTTTAGTTCAGCAACCCGCCTTTAGGTGGCATTGGTTGTATTACCTAAGTTGATAAAAAACGCTATGCAATAGCTTTACCGCGGCAGTCCCCGAGTGCCACACGTAATTTTTAAATAAAACCTTTACTGTAATATGTATGTATTTATCCTTACTAATATTTTTAAACGTTACGTTTTTTAAAGGTGTATTTACAAAGAACACCGCCTTCAAAAACAAAAAAATAATGTTATGTGCGAAACAGTTTCGGAAGTTTTGATATGCCTCTGAAACTGTTTCGCGAATAACAGAATTTTTGTTTTTGGTTTTACTTTTTCTTAAAAGTTATGTTATTTCAACATTTTTAGTAGCAAGTAAAATTTTACATATAGGTAGGTACCTACCTAGACGACGTTATCTATATTTTATAAATTACTCAGTCATTACGTGTTATAATTTTTTTTTTCTAAATTTTGTGATCAGATCTTGACCAAATTTTTATGGGACCCACCTCTGAAGTATGACCTACCGATCAAAAAAAGAATCGTCAAAATCGATTCGAATCGATAAATTGATGGAACAATCGCGTAACAAACATAAACAAATATACAGTCGAATTGAGAACCGCCCATTTTTGAAGTCGATCAAAAAGAAAAAATAGATTGTAGAATTTCTCTTCCACATTCTACATTTTAAAGTGACGTCTGTTTAATTTACCTTTTGACCGCCAAAATGTGCCCAGCACCCCGATCGCGACTGGGCGACAGATTTCTTAAGGAAATTCGGAGCTTGGCGCTGAGGGCACGCTTTTTACATGGTGGTCAAAGGGTTTATGATGTAACCCTAAGGACGTAAGTTTGAACCTTACTAGAGATCAATTTTTCATTCGGTAACCTTCAAATTTGCTTTCATACCAAATACCATTAAAATAGCAATTAATTTTCACATGTACAGTGGCGACCAAAAGTCCATAGGCAATCTCACTTGTTGTGAGATTGCTTATGGACTTTTATAGTATTATATAGTAACGCAATAGCTTGACGTTTAGTTTGACTTACGACCTTCTATTCTTTGTCGATAAGAAGTTACGCGTACGGGCTGTATCGAGCTCGCTCGTACTGTTCATAGCAATGTAATATGTAGCGTGCTTATGGACTTTTGAGCGTTTACTGTACCTACACAAAAATATGTATTTTGTTTCATTCGAGAATCGAACTCAGGACGCGTAGCACAGAATCCGATGGTTCTTTCAATAATGGTTTTAAACAGAACCATAAATACATATTATTATTGGATATTCTATTTCTAATTACTATTGAGCCTCATACTATGTAATAAGGTAAAAGATCCAATTATCAGTCACCCCAATAAATTACTAATTAAGAATAAATGACTACGTAAATAATATTAAAAGAATATGCAGGGTATTGAACACAGTAATTTTTAATGGAAAGTCTTAATTAAGTTACATCGTTTAAGTTAAATCTTATTTGCCGAAGAGATGGTGAGAGTGGAGAGCTTTTAACTAATAATTAAATTGATGACGGTAACTTTTAACTTAAAAATCCAATGATTTAAGTTTTAACTTTGACTAGGCTGGTTCGATTCCCAGGTCGAGCAAAGTGTTATTGAGTTTTTGAAATGGTTAGGCAGAGGTGTACTAATGTACACCCACAGTTCGCCGGTATGTTTAGGTCCCATGTAATAGGCGAGCCTATTGCCATTATTCGTCCGAACTCCGAGTTGCTATTAAGAATTTCATAAAATCCCAAAAATCCAAACTCCGAACTGCTACTGAGATTTTGTAGAAAAACAAAATAATACTATTCGACTTGGGAATCGAACCCATCGACCTCTAGCGTAGCAGTCGCGACAGTCATTAATATTATTTTTAACTACTACTACTACTCGTCTGCGTGGACTTCAGTATTGGGTCCGACCTGGATAAAAAGCCTATGTTTTATTCCAGACTATAATCTGAGCCAAATATCATCCAGATCAGCCGTGCAGCCGTTCTGGCGTGATTGAGTAACAAACGTTCTTACATCCTCACAAACTTTCACGTTCATAATATTACTAGGAAGATATCCGACCTCTTTTCAATAGTGCTGATAAAAGGAATAAATCCTATGAATATGTGATTGGGCAATATGTCATATTGATCTCTGAATAAGAGCAAACATCAGATTTACATATCGAATGGACACGATCCAGCCGATTGAGGTGATGTCAGCGAATTATAGACACACTTTGAAAAGAAGTCCTCATTATTTCTATGAAAAAAAAATAGGAAGGAAGAAAAAACACAATTCTGCATTTATTCTGTGACGATGCTATCCCGAACTCCAATCATTACAGTTAGCACATCAAGTTACCACAAACTCCAATAGATAATAAACTCTATTACTCTAATAAAATCTATTGAAGAAATTTGACAGTTTTGGATTTAAACATGATGTGCTTTGGACTGTACAATTTTTCTTGCATAGCTCAACGCGAAACCAGTCACTTTACATCCATAGTTTTATTGGTGACTAGCTATTGCCCGCGGTTTCATTCGCATCCCAAAGTCTAATCTATCTCTATCACAAAGCTCACCAAAATGGTTCAGTGATTTGCCCGATTCTTCTACTTTACCTTCCAAAAAAAAAAGGTGTGATTATACATTCTGTCAAAAAAAGTATCAGGAATGGATGATCTGTTTATGGTTCCAAATTAAATTTTTTGTTCTTTTTTATTGTTAAATTGGCACAACTGTTTTCCATTTTGGCGCGGAGTTTGAGTTACATCTTGTGACGTCTAATAGTCACATAGGTAATACTCAAATGTTATTCTGCCATGGGTATTAAGTAAATTAAACTCCGCTCCGGTTTGTGTGTTACAAACCGGAGCTATAGTAGGTATTTTACTATAGCTCCGATCACACGGCAGCGTGGTCTGGCTGACAGCTAGAATGTCATCCATACCTTGTGCGTCCATAGACAACAGCTATATCTTTTTATTATCATCACGTCACACATCTTTTATTAAGAATAAATACAGTGCTGTTTTTAGTTATTTTTCGTAAACTCAAATTACCACTTCGTGGCACCCGTTTTGATTCGGTAAAAGACATAAAGGAGAATTCGCGGCGAGGACTGAACTCATTTCAGGAAAACCGTTTAAAAAATGTTTTGATGATTGAATTATTCGTTGAAGGCGATAAAATAAATTTGTATGAATAACTAACATTTTATGTAAGTATTGTTGATCTTTTCCCGGTACTTTCTTGACAAAGTAGTATGTTTTAGACTTCGAAACATTTGAACAATGTCGTGGTTTAGATATTTTATAAATATTGCTGTTAACTATAAGTGTAGGTAACACTTATAGCTAAAAGCAATTAAAATATAGAACCATATAAGATACTCAATTAGATGCTTAATGGAGTTTAAACGACGTTAGATAAGTAATATAATTTTATTAAATGGTACCTCGTACATCATTAAAATTCCCCAATTCTGATAATATTTCAACCCTAATGCTGATGAAGAAGTAATCGCTATAAATCATGATATTCTCGAACTCCATTCGATACTTATACACTCTTAAATGACCAATTAATATAAGAAGAAAGGTACTTCTTTAATTAATAATATTACATAACATACCATCACGCCTGTATTCCCAAAGGGTTAGGCAGAGACGTACTAATGTACACCCACAGTTCGCCGGTATATTTAGGTCCCATGTAAAAGGGGGCGAGCCTATTGCCATTAACCGGGCACAAATCTAGACTCCGAGCTGCTACTGAGAATTTCATAGAAAAACCCAATAACACTTTGCTCGACCTGGGGATCGAACCCAGGACCTCTAGCGGAGCAGTCGCGCTTGGGACCACTAGACTAATGAGGCAGTCATATTATAAAGAAGTCATTAGTTTAGCTTCAGAGTTTGTATGATAAATGATGATCATTTCATTCAACATACGACTATTAACTTTATTTCTGTAAATAGATCTCTTAAAGACACTCATCATTATCATTTTCCCCATCTGGGGACGGGTTAGAATACTGTTCCTCACTGCCTTTCAGATAAGCATCCCGTAAAAAGAGAAAATATGTGACTTGCTCGGTGGTAAAGCACCTTGGTGTGTGTTTCGACTTTTGCCAGTTCCCCTCGGTAACTGCGGCTCTGGCAGTCTGCAGTCCGTAGGGGATCTTAAGGGTTGGCAACGCATCAGCAACTCCTATGGTGTTGCAGGTGTCCATGGGCAACGGTGACCAACTGACGAACTGACGACCTATGTGAAGAAACACCGAAACAAACTCAGAGAATCATGGTTTCCTTTAAGGACCATAGTAGTAGCAATATGTGAGTGTTACAATGTAGGGCAATATCTGAAATGGTCTTTTGAAGAAAGAGCCATGGCGGCTTTGAGTAGACCAGTCCAAGCTGACGGCACGCATGTATCAGTCATTGTGTACCTCGACCATAATCTAGGACAAGTAATAATCCGTATTTGATAATCGTTTCACTAATAGATATATCTAGTGTTCCATTACTCGGAGTGATTTAGTCTATACAAAATAATAATTTTAAGACCCTCATTAGTCTAGTGGTCGTTAACACAGCTACGGTGTAACAAGTCCTGGGTGCGATTCCCGGGTCAAGCAATGTCTTATTGGTGTTTTCCATGAAATTGCCAGTAGTAACTCGGCGTTTTAATTTGTGCCGTGCTAGTGGCAATAAGACCATCTTGTTACATCTTACTTAAAACCAAACTGGTGAAATGTACACCACATTAGAACACGTTAAACGTGGGAGAGCCATGCTTCGGCACGAATGGGCCGGCTCGACCGGACTGATACCACGGCCTCACAGAAGACCGGCGTTAAACATCGCTTGCGTTGTATTTCGCCGAGTGAGTGAGGTTACCGGAGGCCCAATCCCCTTTTAAAAGGTCGGCAACGCACTCGTGACTCCTCGGTTTTTCGGGTGTCCATGGGCGGCGGTGATCGCTTACCATCAGGCGATCCGTCTGCTCGTTTGCCCTCCTATCCAATAAAAAAAAAATAACACCTCTGCCTAAGTATTCGAAGATAAAAGCGTGATGGTGTGTTATGTAATAAAGATAATTCCAGTGAAATATAGACTTATGTAGGCTTCCCATTGTTCAATATATTGCAATTCAATTTCTCTGCTACGGCTACGGTTTTATTTTGTTTTATAAAGCAAGTACATAACTTCAGCTAGTAAATAAATAGAGAGATACATACAGACTCTTCCAGCGAATATTGTTTTGTTGGTACTGTGTTGTGCTGCAGTTCAAATAAAGTGGTAGGGCTGTGTCATGGTGTCGTAAGATTTATGCAAAAAGGACGAAATAATTTTAAATTACATACTTACGGTGTAAAAGTTCGTCCTTTTTTTTTCAAAAATTATGATAGTACCGATAGATTTTTTAATTCAATAGTGTAGATTGTAAAGAGTTAATATGTAATTAATGAAGAACTGTCACAAACCTACTTTGAAATCAGACTGGAACAAATTTTAAACCATCCATACTTGCCTACTTACTTGCGTTCGCCATCCGACTTCAAAATAATTTACGTTTTTATTATAGATACTTTTTAGTGATTGTTTTTTATATATCTCTTTTAAGAAGTTGACTCATCTCAGATAAATTCTTACATAAAAAATATGCGTCATAATTCGAATCGTTTTTAAGTCAGATAACAGAGTGATAATTTAAATAATAAAAACTAAACTCAACTGCCAAACCTCCGTCATATTTAATCCGTAACTCTCTAAAACATCCACAAAAAGTTGTAACGCGACCTACTTTTTACGATAACCGTACTCACGTTCACATCATCTAAATGTTTTCATATTTTTAGCACTAAAAAAAATAACTCGCTGGTGCCAACCCTACTCAACGCGTACCTGTACATTGTGCCCAGTATTATTCCACTGTGGCAAAGTAGAGGACTAAATTAAATTTGACATATTGTTAGTAGGTACATGCCTTTGCTCAAAGCTGCTTAGAATAAAGTCTCTTTGTATTCTTATTTTGGATACTTAATGCTTTATAGAAGGGTTATCTTATAGTTGAGTGCAAATGTCCAAATGCTCTACAGATCTACAGAATATTACTACATAATTATTTTTTTTATGGGATAGGAGGGCAAACGAGCAGACGGATCGCCTGATGGTAAGCGATCACCGCCGCCCATGGACACCCGCATCACTTGAGGAGTCACGAGTGCGTTGCCGACCTTTTAAAAGGGGAAGCCACCTGCAAGCTTTTGCTCCTACCCGTGCGAAGCAGAGGTCATAAATCAGTATAATAAATCTAGTTATAATTTTAAAGAAATATTCGACCTCAGGACACAAAATCGTCCTCGGAAAATCTCCATGAACCTTCTGTCCGTCGGAGGCGGCACGCGGAGTTTTTCGGACTTGACTTGATGAGGACTCGTCATCACATTCCCCAGGACTCCGACAGTTGACAACCCTACCCTCGGCCTGTTCATTCGGCACGAATTCGTACGTGCCCTACGGGTACAAAACGGACATGTTAACCGTTGCGTGCTTGGTACATACACCTAAATACAGGCTTTTGAAGGGTTTGCTAAAAACGTATAAAGTACTGACATGTAATAACAAAACATGTTATGTTGAGGAGATTATTCCGTCCGAGTGTTAATTTTTTTACAAGAGTGCACAGGAAAATGGTTACGATTTCCGGATGTATATTTGTCCGTTCATTTTGTGAATTTTGTAGCGTACCTACACGGTTAGTGACATTTAATATTAGGCTTGTCAGATGGCCGGGATATCCGGGAATGTCCCGGAATTTTGCGTCTTGTCCCGTGTAGACTTTAATGTCCCGGATTCCGAACACCTACTATATTTTATAAAGTTACGAATATAACTACGTTTGCCAACATGACACGTACGACACGGTTGCCAATGCTAAGTACAAGCAAAAGTTATTATATTCAAAGATTTTTTTTAAGGGATAGGAGAGCAAACGAGCAGACGGATCACCTGATGGTAAGCGATTACCGCCGCCCATGGACACCCGCAACACCAGAGGAGTCACAAGCGCGTTGCCCGCCTTTTAAAAGGGGATTGGGTCTCCGGTAACCTCATTCACTCGACGAAACACATCGTAAGCGTTGTTTGACGCCGGTTTTCTGTGAAGCCGGTATCACTCCGGTTGAGCCGGCCCATTCGTGCCGAAGCATGGCTCTCCCACGTTAGTTAGTTATTGTAATTTTGTTCAAAATTTTGTGATCAGATCTTGACCAAATTTACAGGATCACGTCTGAAGTGTCTGAACCTCTCTGGTGTTGCGGGTGTCCATGGACGGCGGTAATCGCTTACTATCAGGCGATACGTTTGCTCGTTTGTCACTCTTTCCCATAAAAAAAAATATAACACGTAACGACCAAGTAAATGATAAGGTAGTCTAGGTATAAGTACGTAAAATTCTACCCGCTACTGAAAATGTTGAAATAAGATTTCATTTAAGAAAAGTAAAACCGCCTTCAAAAACATAAAAAATAATTTTATGTGCGAAACGATTTCGGAAGTCGGTGGCGAGGAAGATCCGATCAAATCAAAGATACCGTTTTAATTTAAATAAAACTACTTTTACGGATTTTATCGCGTTGTATTGATATTATTTGATTCCCGACGTTTCGGATCCTTTACAGCATCCATGGTCACGGGTAGACTAAGTTGTTGGACCTCTTAATGTAACAATTACTAACAGCTACCTTACATTTTTGTTAATTATTGGCGATCCGATTCACGCAGAACGAGCTCACCGTATCCTTCGGTCTTGCAGTTTTGGGCTTGGATTTTGATTTTATGGAATCTATAATGGGAACCCCATCCCCGAAACGTCGATTTATTTCAATGTCTAATATTCGCGTAAGTGTCAGATACCGTTTTAATGTTCTTAAAAGTTATTTTATTGTTTTTTAAGATGCCATAAAGGCTAGAATAATGAAGATATAAATAGAACCTGTTTATAGTTGTGTATGGGTATTAATACACCATGACCTGCTCATCTTCCGCACTCCGGTCTCGCACTTGACATTGTCATCCTTGAGCGGCCAAGTGCGGACGGGAGGCGCGGTCTTACTGACAGCGGGAAGCGTCTCATCTTTTTGATTGCTCTAAACGCAAACAACGATATTTCACCTTTAAAATACCGTGCAGAACTGTCAAAATAACTGTGTGTGTGTGAAGTTAGCATTTCTAAAAGGCAAATAAAATCTTCAGAGTCGTAGTTCAAACTTCGCTAAACTAAACTGGTTTAACTAACGCCTAATTTAATTTGGTATTGAGTATCGAACTTTATTTGTATTTATAAACTTAATACAATATAGCCGTTCACTAAGACGGAGAATTTAATTATATAGCAGAAAAAAAGTACCTGGAAAGACTTGGGGGGGGGGGCTTTGTCTACCAGTTGGACAGTAACGACTAATAATAAATTAATAAAAATATCGCAAATGGCCAGATACTCAACGCTACTCCATTTTAAGATGCCTCGTGAAGTGAAGTCTCGTGCCGTCTTTATCATGTTAAGGCCAACTGACTGTGACAGCACAAAACTTACCGGCATCTTAAAATTGAGTAGCGGTTGAGTATTTGGCCATAATATGTCTCTTAGTTCTATTATGTGTCTTTATGTTTACAGTGATGTGTTGTCATATATAACTGTAAAATATAATAATATCTGTGATTCTGTGCTCTAAACGCTCTCTCCTCCGCTCCCCGCGGACATTCGCACCAAACCTTCAACCTACGACGTCTAAACATAGCATTACTTCACATTGTAACCTATTATTGTATGTTTCAGGTACGTATACGGCGGTTAAACAATACAAATGTATAATACAATGGTTTGTATTGTATTGTATTGGTCCCTTCGCTTGTATTCGGTAAGATTTTGCATTTAATTATGACTTGTTGTTTTATTTTCATGGTCGTCACGTTAAAAATGTAAATAATCATAACATACCATCACGCCTGTATTCCCCGAAGGGTTAAGCAGAGGTGTAATAATGTACACCCATAGTTCGCCGGTATGTTTAAGATCCCATACATTTGGGTCCAAAGTCCGAGCTGCTTTCATAGAAATTATAGAAACTGAACGATAGTTGTTCCGGGTCTGGCGTTTGTGTATGTGAGAATTTGTGTTTGTAAACGCACCCACGATACAGGAGAAAATCCTAGTGTGGGGCAACATTTTTTATAAGAAGAAAGAAGAAGAAAGAAACTTCGCCAGTATGTTTAGATACCATGTACTCGTAGTAGGGAGCGAGCCTGTTGTCAATAGCCGGGCATAAATCCAAACTCCGAGCTGCTACGGAGAATTTTATAGGAAAACCCGTTAAAACTTTCCTCGACCTGGGAATTGAACCCAGAGTCTCTAGTATAGCAGTCGCACTTAGGTCCAGTAGAATAATTAGGCAGTCTAGTAGTAGTAGAAGTAAAAACTAGTCAAGTTTTGTTTCTGGTAAAACACTATGAAATGACACGTTAATGCATTCCAATATTGTATATGATATATTGAACTGATGATTTGATTCAATAACTAATACATATATTATAATATTCTCTCATTAAATATTAATGAATTTATAAAATTCACCTACATTATAATATGTTGTACCTAAAACTGTATTTGAACAAAACGTTAATCCTCTTATCTTTTGATAAGCCATTTATAATCATGTTTGAGCAACAAATAGTTGCCGTCGAGTTACCCGTATGTATTGCCGTCACTTCCTTACACAAGGTTACTTTAACTCCACTGAGAATTTAACAAGGAGAGTGAAGGAAATGAAATGGAGGGACTCGTTACTACTTTTAGAATAACGCCAATCGATCAGTCTGCAGAATAAAGCTGTTCTTTCCACGACGAGACAGCAGATGGGTGAACGTAGAGACGTCAGCATACTTCTAAAATTTGCTTTTTCTGAAAATATGGGCCAATTTTTTCTCTTTCTTTATTAAAAATACGTTGCGCCACACTAAGATTCATTCCGTCTGCAATCCGTAGGCTCTTAAAGCTCGGCAATGCATCAGCAACTTCTTGGTGTTGCATGTATCCATGGGTGGCGATGACTACTTACCATCGTGGCTCGTCTGCTCGTTTGCCGACTTAACCAACTAAAAAAACATACATACAGTAAAATCACATTACCCTTTTTACAGTCGGGTATGATATAAAAATCTTTTTCCTTCTTTACTTCTTTCCTTTAATTACATAAAATGATATAACGACAGTAATCCGTAACCCGCTAAACTCTATTATAAATCATGGTTTACCAAAACGATGTTAGTTTTAAAGCTTATAAATCTTAAATCTGCAAAGCCGATTGTTTATACACAGCGCATGCCGGCGCGCGCGCACGCTGCGGTTACGAGGCGAAATTATTAAACAAACATAGTACGTTAGGTTTATAATAATTGTTTTGGCTTCTTTCGAAAATATAGGGGAGAATTTTAAGCCTGTATTTTCTTTTTTTTTATTTATAGGTACCACTTGACTTAGTTGGCAAACTAGTTCACGGCCCATGTTTTTTTTTTATTAGTTAAATCGGCAAACGAACTGACGACCGGCTGAACTGATCTGTATGAAATTTGGCACAGAGGTAGATTATAGTCTGGAATAACACATAGGCTACTTTTTATCCACGTCGGATCCCAGTTACTTATATTTACTAGCGGTCTTCTTTTTTACTTAACTGACTTTCAATAATATCCACAGTCTCGGCTGAAATCGACCCTATTAAAATAATTTAATAACTTCTGCATTTTTTTTTGTGGTAACCCTTATTTCATGAGTCTATTGTTTTCTGAATAAAACCTTTATGTTTAAAACAAACATCTACTAATGTTATGGGTGTATTTAGTAGTTATGTTAGGAAAACGATGTTTGGATAACCAAATGAACGTTATTTGAATCCAAATTGGCCTAATATCGGGTTGGATAGAGTTAAATTGTATTTTAAGGGTTAGATAACGCGATAAACATTTACGTGGGAGAGCCATGCTTCGGCACGAATGGGCTGGCCGGCCGGAGTGTGTAAGCAGTGTTATTGGGGTTTTCTGTAAAATTCTCAGTAGCAGCTCGGATATAGGCTCGCCCCCTATTACATGGGACCTAAACATACCGGCAAAGTGTGGGTGTACAATGTACGCCTCTACCTAACCCTTCAGGGCATAAACGCGTGATTGTGTGTTATGTTATTTATCTATATTTCTTCTGTGTCTGTTACCCAATCTACATTCCGTGGCCATTTCGTTCTTACTCAGCATGTCGGCGGCGTTCTGTATAACTCTGTTTTAATATTTAATTTAGCGGCTCCTTTCATCTGAGCGGCGAGTCGGCCGGATCAAAGCGGCCGTGTGTTCCAACTGAATAATGAATTATTTTCTTTCTACCCTCATTTTCCTGTAATACTTCGTGTTATCTTAATACAGAAACTTGGCTCCTGTCAAGGTTTTTTTGTCTCGACTTGAATGCGTTTGACCCTGGTGTTGTCTGAGGGAAAATACAAAACAGGGTCTAAAGTGGAGCACGTAATTCCAGTAAATACCTTTCCAAGGACTCATGCTGTAACATACATACGACAGGATACGGAGAAATTGTTTGGCTTTGGCCTTAAATGATAAATAATAAAGGCTTGTGTTTAAACGCCTGCCAAAAATGTACCTATTTTACTACCAATAAAATTCGAAACGCTTATCCAAACGGATAAATGGTCACCAAATTGTGTTTCCTGAAATATTATAAAATAGATCATTTTTTTCTTTTTATATAATACCATAGAGATATATGAACGCATTTAAAGTTCCATCATCAGCATATTGTCATCCACTGCTGAACGTAGGCCTCCCCCAAGGAGCGCCAACCATCCCGGTCTTGGGCAGCTCACATTCATCCGCTGCCAGCCACCTTCTTCAAATCGTCGGTCCATTGCGTCGCAGGGCGTCCCACACTACGCTTGCCCAAACACGGTCTCCACTCTAACACTTGTCTGCTCCATCGGTCGTCTGTCCGTCTGCAGACATGGCCGGCCCACTTCCACTTCAGCGTGCTTATTCTTCGAGCAATGTCGGTCTTTAGTTCTTTGGCGAATGACTTCGTTGCGAATTCTATTGCACGCTGAGCAACTTTGAATTTGTGGACCAGTCCCAAGGTGAGTGTCCAGAGTTTACTTCAGACCAAATATTTTATATTACCTACGGTTATGGTTTCAATTATTAGTGTCAATGTAGTTAGTGTAATTACTGGGCAAAGAAAATAACCAATTGAAGTCTGAAGATGACCAACTCGAGAGTGGTACTGGTGTCGCTGGTGTCTATAGGCTGCGTGGCTGCTTACCATCAGGCGATATGTATGGTTGTTTATAAAAATATTACTATTACTATACTAAGTCAACCTCACAGGAAACCGGCGTCAAACAACGCTTACGTTGTGTTTCGCCGAGCGAGTAAGATTACTCGCTCGGCGAGGCTCAGAGAGGCTCGGGGAGGCTCAATCCCCTTTTAAACGGTCGGCAACGCACTTGTGACTCCTCTGGTGTTGCGGGTGTCAATGGGCGGCAGTAATCGCTTACCATCAGGCGATCCGCCTGCTCGTTTGCCCTCCTATCCCATAAAAAAAGTAACTATATCCTGGTGACGTTGATCGTAATTTGCGTCTATCCTTTTAGTTATAGGTGTTCCTTCGCTACATTTTTGTACGTAGATCAAAAAAATTGTTTAAGTAAGTAACCTTTTCCTTCATAATTATGATCGTACCGACGGATAAAAACAATTAGGTAACCACCTAAATTAAACAAAAACAAAACTTTATGATGAAATTCTCCAAAAGTTGGAAAGTTGTTTGAATTTTCTTCTTTTATTGTTCACAATATTTTGAAACAGCTACCAACTTTGCCTCTTTGTGGCTTCCTTTTGAAAATTCATTTTTATTTGTGTTAAGTGCCTAGCAACTCCATCGAAGTTTCTAACATAACGTATTCAAAGAATTTTGACGTGAAAAAGAACCGAAAGGAAGAAAAGGCATTTTGTCTTTAGCGTGCACGCTTTCGAGGATGACGCAAGACAAGGCCTCGCTCTTCGAAGGAGTCCTGAGAAAGCTGAACCGTAGCCTGTCATGTTCTTGGAGAATGTCAGATTTCTATGGCCGTGAAGACCGGCAAAGGAAGGCAGGTAAATAATATACCACCATGCCTGTATTTCCCGAAAGGTTAGGCAGAGATGTACTAATGAAATGTACATCCACAGTTCACCGGTATGTTTAGGTGCCATGTAATAGGAGGCACAAATTCAAGCTATTACTAATCGACTCAAGTGACTACTACGCTTGAGTTCCTGAATTCTATTCCCAGGTTGAGCAAAGTGTTAATGGGTTTTTCTATTAAATTCTCAATGCAGTTCGGAGTTTTTAATTTCTGCCCGGTTAATGGCAATAGTCTCGCCCCCTATCACATGGGACCTAAACATACCCGCAAACTGTGGGTATACGCCTCTACCGAACCCTTCAGGGAATACAGGCGTGATGGTACTAATCCGAGCCATTACTGAGAATTTCATAGGAAAGCCTAATAACACTTTGTTAGACCTGAACCGACTGAACCCAGGACCTCTAGTGCAGCGATCGCACTATATACATACATATGTTTACATTATATGTGCTGTCATGTAATTATCCTTTGTAGATCGCTTGTACACGACATCCCTGTGTAATACAGCTCTGTGCCCATCTCTGGGCTCTGTTTATCTTGCATTAATTCTTGCTTTTAGTCTGGCAGTCAAAATGTTTATTCAGGAATATACGTTCCAGAGTAAAATAAATTGCTCTGTTTTATCAGGACTCATTAACTCAGAGGTGCTATGGCCTTTTCTCCAAAAGGCAAATATTACACATATTTTCTCCTATTAATTTGAAGTCTGCCGAGTTATGAAAAGAAAATCTACTTTTTTTATAGATTAAGTTGACAAACGAGCTGACGAGACACCTGGTGGTAAGTAGTCATTGTCACTCATGAACACCTGCAACACTACAGGAGTTCCTGATGCATCGCTGAATATTAAGAACCCTTACGGACTGCAGTCTGCCAGAGCTGCAGCAACCGAGGAAAACTGGCTCTTACGTGCAAAAGTCGAAACACACACCAAGGTGCTTTACGACAGACTCCGACGTGAGAGTGGTCGCCAGCCAGTCAGACCCAAGATGTCGTACCACCGAGCAACTTAGATATTTTCACGCTTCTTACGGGATGCTTATCTGAACGGCAGTGAGGAACAGTAATCTAACCCGTCCCCACACGGGATAAACCTTCAAACGTTACGTGGTGTATCTTCAGGAGGACCAGTAGTCACCAAAATCCATATGGGACTAACTAGAAAGTATATTCAATCGATATAGTCCTCCTCTTTTAAAGTTGATTAAAAAATGCCGCTTTTGAAGAATTACAGTACTTAATTGCTATAGTTTGCTTTCTAAATATGAATCCAGAAATATTTCTGAATGTATTGAGCTATTCCCTGGTAGATATAGCAATAAATAGGTACCATGGACTCTAAAGGAAACCTTATATGTTACTACTAAGAGGTCCTATTTATCTGATGAGGCAATATTGTGGACTGAAACATAATGTAGTGACACGTATTGAAAAGAATATGCTGAGCTGGATTGGACACGTTGAGAGAAAGAATGAAAGACGATTAACAAGAGGAATTAAATAAGGCAATGTTAGCGGCAGCTTCGGAAGAGGTCTTATTGGCGAGATCTTTCAAAATGGTCAGCTGCATAGTACTCGCAACCGGCGCGTGTGTATAAGAAGATATATGAATGTGGAAGAAGCAAAAGAAGTATGCAAGAATCATAGCAAGTGGCGGTTTGTTGTTTCTACATACCCCTGTGGGAGCAAGGTGTGAATGTATGTATGTAGCTCGTAGTTCTAGACATTGGAAATGTTTCGTCGTGTGTATGTGCACGCCAGAGTCCGAAAGGGTATCTATTAACTTGATGTGCGTGCTCTCAGACCTTGTTTGCGCTTTTCATTGCATAACTAGGGTCAAGCGGTTTCAAATTCAAGACAAAATATTGATGTAATATTTATTGCTCCATCAATCATCTCCACTGATCGGTATGCAAATCCTCGGCGTCGTGTATTTTACTTTTTTGTCGACCCCGACCAAAGGCGTGACAAAAATAGGCAAACATAAGACTAGCACCGAACTACAACGCGTGGGATAAAAAGCTAGAAATGTATCATTTTATATTTTTTACACCAGACGCTATAACCAACTAAGCCATCGCGAGTCCCGTCCGTCTTAAAGACGTAAATTCAGAATGTGAAGGCAAATTTCGATCTGACGGGTAGGACTTGCGGTGGCTTAGTTGGTCATACCACGCCAAAAACTAGGTATTACATGACAATACCAGCATACGTGCCGCCTGATGGTAAGCGACAATCGCAGCCTATAGACAGCAACACCAGTAGTACTTGAGACCTCAGTTGTTAAATCTCATAATACCCAGCAATTTAACTAAATTAGGTACCCTTCAAACCAGAACGCATTTTTTTATGGGATAGGGGGACAAACGAGCAGACGGATAGCTTATGGTAAGCGATTACCACCGCGCATGGACACCCGCTACCCTAGAGGAGTCATTGCCGGCCTTTTAGAAGGGGTTTGGGTCTCCGGTATCCTCACTCACAAAACACAACGTAAGCGTTGTTTCACGTCAGTTTTCTATGAGGCCGTGGTATCACTCCGGTCGAGCCGGCCCATATCTGCCGAAGCATGGCTCTCCCACGTTAAAAACAATACATACCATCACGCCAATTCCTCGAAGGATGCGGCAGAGGTATCGGAATCTATAGCCATTATTCGGCACAAATCCAAATCCCGAGCTGCTACTGAGAATTTCATAGAAAAACCCAATATTATGCTCGACCTTGGAACGGAATCCAGGATCTGTAGCGTAGCAGTCACGCTTACAACCCTAGACATTTTTTTTGTGTAGCCCATTTCTTCTGATGCCTATTTATTAATTCACAATACATGACTGCCTCATTAGTCTAGTGATCCCAAGCGCGACTGCTACACTAGAGGTCCTGGGTTTGATCCCCTGGTCGAGCAGTGTTATTGGGTTTTCTATGAATTCTCAGTAGCAGGTCTGGATTAGTGCCCGGTTAATGGCTATAGGCTCGCCCCTATAACATAGGACCTAAACATACCAACGAACTGTATATTAAGTACGCCTCTGCCTAACCCTTCGGGGGATTCAGGCGTGATGGTAAGTTATGTAATTCACAATATTAATTTGGAAACAATTATCCAAAATCCCTTAAACCCACTCGTTCTATTATTCACGTAATAATTTATAATATCCATAAAGCCTTTGTAATTTGTAACGGTGGGTAAATGTACCAATTATCGACATAGGCTTTAAAATTTCCATTGAAATATTTTGTTCTGTCAATCAAGCCTTTGTGGAGCGTGCGAGGGTATTAATCCGCACCTGTATAATGCTGCGGTCATGAAACGGAGCAAGGTTTAATATTTTGCGAATTTATGTTTTTGAAAACGTTTTTATAAACATAATTGTTTTCATACTATCACGCCTGTATTACCTGAAGGGTTAGGCAGAGGTGTAGGTACTAATGTACACCCGCAGTTCGCTGGTATCTTTGGGTATATGAAATAAGGGGCAAGCGTATTGCTGCAGTACAAATCCCAAACTTCGAGCTGCTACTGAGAATTTCATATAAAAACCTATAACACTTTGCTCGACCTGGGAAACGAACACAGGACCTCTAGGCAGACTCTCGAGGCAGTTATACTTACGTCGGCGAAATATGATTATGTATAAGTACCTACATTTCTACCTAACCCTTTGGCAATACAGGGATAATGATACATAGTGTTATTTCTTGCTTGTCTTCGTTACTCAGCATCAGCCTACAGAGGAATACTATACGTAAAAACACATAGAACTAAGTAAATATTCTTCTTCTGCAAAAGGGAAATTGAGAGCATGGAATACCTTGTGTACATGCGATGCAATGGCTAGAAAGCGCATGCACCTCTTGGGGCAGGGTTATCCAAGACCAGAGGACTACAGACTCATACCGCCAGGCTGTTTGAAGAAGTTTTTTCTTACGTGGGAGAGCCATGCTTCGGCACGAATGGGCCGGCTCGACCGGAGTGATACCACGGCCTCACAGAAAACCGACGTCAAACAACGCTTACGTTGTGTTTCACCGAGTGAGTGAGGTTACCGGAGGCCCAATCCCCTTTTAAAAGGTCGGCAACGCACTTGTGACTCCTCTGGTGTTGCGGGTGTCCATGGGCGACGGTAATTGCTTACCATCAGGCGATCCGTCTGCTCTTTTGCCCTCCTTTTCCATAAAAAAAACTGGGTGGGGATGAGTCGTAGGCATCTAGGGGAAGCACAAAAGATTCCATTGGGTCGAAGTGCACTGTGGCCTTGCTGCCGCAGCCCTATATATAAGATAAGATAAGTAAATATATCATAGCTACGTAATATATTATGTTCAGCCATACACTTATGTAGTTATAAATCGCCTGCCAGATACGTTACTAGGGCTGCCAAAATGCTGAAATATTTGGCGTGGCGGCTGAGTGATCAGCCTCTGCGCCACGTGTTGTGGGTTCGATTCCCACACGGAGCAAATATTTGTATGATCTACAGGTAATTGTTCCGGGTCTGGGTGTTTGTGTATGTGAGAATTTGTGTTTGTAAACGCAACCACGATACAGGAGAAAATCTTGGTGTGAAGTCGGTGACGAAATCAAAAGATTCGATCAAATCAAAGCCTACTTCCGAAACTGTTTCGCACATAACATTATTTTTTAATTAATATAACATTATGTTTTTGAAGGCGGTTTCCCTTTTTCTTAAAAGTTATTTTATTTCAAAATTTTTAGTAGTGAGTAAAATTTTAGGTAGGTACGTCTAGGTAAGACGACGTTCTCATTTTATCATTTAATCGGTCGTTACGTGTTATTCCTAAATGTTGTTATCAGGTCTTGACCAATATTTTTAATTTGTCTCGGCGTTTACACAATACTGAATAGACACTCACACGCACATTACCAGGAGTTCAGAGTCGACACCACAATACTAAGTGACACATTTTTCTTGCAGAGATGAGACGCCCTCCTGTAATTGTTGTTGAAATGTGTGTATAATTTTCCTGTCCCATTAGTCTAACCGTAAGCGCGACGCTCGAGGTCCAGGGTACGATTTCCAGATCGAGTCTAGTTAGTAAAGTTTGGATTTATACCCGGCTAATTTTATTTATTTTTATTTTATTGTAATATAATAAAAATAAGAGAGATAACAAGATATCGGGACACATAATATAATAAGAATAAAAAATCAAACAGATACCATCCTCCTTTTTTTAAGTAAGTAAAACACAGAAAACATTACTCTGCCTTTATTGAATTCGGGTAAAACAGGAACGGAACAGCATCTCAACAGCAGAGTAAAATTTATTTTTTTATTTTATTTTTAACTAAGTTACTTACTCCACTTTTACGACTTTTAATCCCAATTTCAAAAACTTCTCCAACAGTCGTTTAAGAACCATTTAAACCCATTCCACTTTCAGCTGAATTTCACGTTTTCAGAAAATAATAAAACACTGCTATTTACTTCAAAACCACGAGAGGGTTTGAATTCTGTACTTCACATTTTACAACTGTAAATATTAAAGTGCGGTGTTGTAGGGGGTGAATGGGGGTGGACGTGAGGGATTTTCTGGACCCCTACAACCCCTGCCACGTTAAATGTTAAACACTGGTTTAAAAGATAGCAGCTCGTAAAATTTCCATTCTGAGTTTACAATACATATCTATTAAGTAGGTAATCGTGCCTGTTTTCGACTATGGGTGATTTACCAGGGCCTGTCATGCTCACTTAAATGTCTTGCTGACGGTGGCGTTGTGTGTGGGGTCGTTTTTCCCCCTATAATATGGTTGAGTCGAACGGGTGCCGTCTGTCGGGACTGGTCAGCTGTGACAATCTGGATTCAGTTACCTATGTTATCTTTTGGAAGGTAATTTACTCTCGTCATCATCAGCCTATATTCATCCACTGCTGGTCGTACGCCTCTCCTAGTGAACGCTACAGAGCCCGGGTTTCGGCATTCCTCATCCAGTCACTGCCAACCTTCCGCAGTCGCTCCACCTAGCCGGCGGCGGCGGGCGTCCTACCCCGTTTACCTAGAGGTTTACCTAGACGCGGTCTCGACTCGAGAACTCGTTAGCTCCAGCGTTTTTTTTTATGGGATAGGAGGAAAAACGAGCAGACGGATCGCCTGCTGGTAAGCGATTACCGCCGCCCATGGACACCCGCAACACCAGAGGAGTAACAAGAGCGTTGCCGACATTGTAAAAGGGGATTGGGCCTCCGGTAACCTCACTCACTCGACGAAACACAACGTAAGCGTTGTTTGACGCCGGTTTTCTGTGAGGCCGTGGTATCACACTGGTCGAGCCGGCCCATTCGTGCCGAAGCATGGCTCTCCCATATTACATTGTATGGCATATTGTACTGTTGCTGAAAAAAAACCCTGTCTGATCCCAAAGGGGCAAACAGGTATCCCAATCAAATCACCAAATACAATAACCGACATTTAATATTCATATTAATGAAATTTAAAATTCAGAGTCGTCGTACCCAAATTGCCACAATTACCTCAAAATCGAGCAATTTTTTAAAATATTATAAAACCATCACAGGCCTTATTACATTTAGCACCCAGGGACGGTGACGCTGCCACCATAAGTATTTTTTTTAAACTTACTAGCAATGTGGGTCTCGCAATACTAGTAGTATTCTCGTGCTAAGCTAAATGCTTGTGTTATGAGTGGGTTCACGTCCGTAGTGCAATGGGTGGGTTTCGAACCGGCAACCACATGATCGCAAGTCCGACGCCCTAGCCATTAGGCTACCTTGTCTTCAGGGCTATTGCCAAGTTTTATTGTCCTTGTTTACTAGTTCTTTTTTTTTTGAGGGATTTTTTTTCTAGTAAATTATTAAATAAATAGAACCGGATCTCGATACCAAACAGTACCTTCACGCGTCGGAGAGGGTTTTCTTAAAACATTGTATAGGTATCTACTTATTAAAATCGTTAGTTCATTGTACGTCATTGTTTTGTTTCGGTCCGAAGCTTCGACGTTTGATTTTTGTAGTACTCGTAGAACCCCTGAACTGTATTGCCATGATAGCTGACCAGTCTTAAGAGACAGTGATTACCTACATCAATAAAATTACTGTATTGAACATTCCTGTAAATAATAGATACTTACTTCAGCCCACGTGAAAACCTTCATAAGCCAATTTTATTACTAAAACTGAGTACAAAATAACAGTTCTAATAAAAACAAACCAACAATTTTTGTTCCCTCGGGCATTGAGTCGACAGGGATTCGAGTTCATTCTTAGAAAATTCGTTATTGCCTCAATTATTCCCGTCCAATCATTTTCTGTTCAAATTGGAATAAAAAATACAAATTCTATTTATTATTTTAAATGAAAGACTTTCTATATTTTGTGTTCTTTTAAAAGAAATTCAAGCGTACAAATCTTTATTTGAAGCTAATATGTATTTAGTAGGTACGTAATTACCTAATTCTGAAAATAGTAAAAACAAAAAATCTCTGTCTGCGATTCTAAAATTGAATAATTCACGATGATTACTTAACGTTTTTACCCGACTGCGCCAGAAGGAGAGTTATTTATTCATAATATTTAACATATAATTATGCCCATATCCCAGAAAGGGTGGGCAGAAGTGTAAACCCACAATTTGCCTTTATGTTATTAGGTTATTATGATCAGACACAAAAATCAAACGTTTTATATATATAGAACTCTCTCTCTCTCTGCTTTACCTGGGAATCAAATTCAAGCCCTATGCTCAACAGTCGCACTTGTACCCACAAGAACAAAATGGCAGTTCACATTAGTTTTCACTAACCTGTATTTTTACATGTTTTTGAAAATGCGTACTTATGCCTACGTCACACAGATCTGTTAAATCCCTTGAAGCGTATTCAGAGGATTTCAGCGCGTTTCACAAAGCGCCCGCCCGGATATTACAATGTTTTACATAAACATAATATTAACTTTTAAACTTTGAGGGAAGGAAACAATTCGCTTGCTATTTTGTCATACCGTAAGAGTAACGAGATTCAGTTTAACGCTGATACAAAGCTTTACGTCATTTAGATAACACCTGAGATCCTGGGTTTCATTTCCAGGTCAGGCAAAATTAATTCAAAGGTGAAAATATAACAAACATACAGACAGGCTTTCGCAATGTTATTATTAATATGGATGACCGACAGCTTGGTTCTGGTCTTCTTGTATGTCTAATTATACATTGAGTTTTGTGTTTGAATACTTAGGATAGGTAGGTACAGGGGACTTTATGAATTTTACAAAACGAAGAAAATAAATACCCAACCACCAACAATCAGGTTAACATCCACCCATCCATATCCTAACCGCAGCAAATTAGCGTCTCCCGCCCGAGCTTCATCGTAGAGTGAGAGTAGTTGCGTTAAATATTTAATAGCGGTTACATTGGTTTGTGGTTTAGATTCGGAGGCTTTGTTAACAGAGGGTAGTTGAATATTTTATTAGGGAAATAGGAGGGTATTTTATCATTAAACTCTTTATGAATAACTGAGTGTTCGAGGTCAAACTGAATTTTACTGAAACGTTTTTTGGACACATTTGACGTAGCGGCTGAGCGATCGTCTTCTGCGCCACGTGTTGTGAGTTCGATCCCCACACAGAGTAAATATTTGTATGATCTACAGATAGTTGTTCCGGGTCTGGGTTTTTGTGTATGTGGGAATTTGTTTGTTAAAGCACCAACGATACAAGAGAAAATCCTAGTGTGACGACAAACCAAAATGTGCCCAGTACGCCACGGTTACTGACTGGGTGACAGATTTCTATAGGAAATTCGGAGCTTGATGCCGAGGGCACGCTTTTATTTAGCAGTCAAAGGGTTGACTCGATCTCTAGGCGGCGAATAAAAACATACACTATAGTTTAAGTTAGACTTGCAGCAGTACAACTATGAAAACATCATCCAATTTAGTTTTTGTGTGATGCGCGTACAGACATACTTTACACTGCATTGTGTTTAAAATTACAGTGAAATTACTACGAATATGAAGCTTGACATCAGACTGAGGTCTCAAGATGAAAAGGCGCTAGTGTCGCTGACGTCTGTATGCTGGACGCGATTATCTTTTACTATATGCGTATCGTGTGCTGTTTTTTAATATAGTACTTTAAAAATAATACATCAATGCGTCTGTTTAATTTTTTACGATCAATATTACATAATATCTCAATGGAAGGTAGGTACAGTCAACAGCAAATTATTCACACATCAAATTTCTTCAATCGTTTTTCAATTTAACCTCCAAATAATAGAGTTTATTATCCATTGGGGACAGACAGTTTGTGGTAACTTGATGTGCGTACTGTACCTTGCTACCGGATTTACTATCACCACTCGCCCCCATGATCACTTTGTATGCAAATGTTAATGGCGCCCGTCTGAGCAGGCATGTAATTATGGGACATATTCATGCAAATTATCATGAGTTACTTGTCCATTATGTTAACGAGTAATTTTACGTGAAGTAGGGTGGCAACACCTGTTGCTGTCAGCAATCTAAATAAGTAATGAGAAGTACTGTCGAGGAACTAAATTCGCTGTAAAATGAGTCAGCTGAATGTCATGAAAGTGATACGCATTGTGTCAGAAATTTTCACAAAATTAGTAGACTTTAATACCTTTATTATATTATGTATGTTACGTATAACATCACGCCGTATTCCTCGAAGGGTTAAGCAGAAGTGTAGGTATTAATGTGCACCTACAGTTCGGCGGTATGTTTAGGTCCCATGTAAAAGGGGGCGAGCCTATTACCATTAACCGGGCACAAGTCTAAATTCTGAGCTGCTACTGAAAATTTCATTGAAAAACCCAATAACACTTTGCTCGACCTGGGAATCGAACTCAGGACCTCTAGCATAGCAGTTGCGGTCACGATCTAGGGTAATGAGGCAGTAACATTTTGAAAGAATGTAGGTAATTAAAAGTTATTTGTCTCGGGTAGGAATCGAACCCGCGGCACTCGGCGCTATGGTAGTCGCGAGGTAACCACCAAAACGTGTGGTTTAAATTTATAAGCGGTATCTTTATAAGCCTGTATGCGTCCACTAATGGAAAAAGCTACAAGTCCTAATGTATGAAATTTAGTAAGTGAAGTTGTCAAGGGTGCGTCTGACAAAGCTGTTATTTTTTACCACAACTGGCGCCCAATGTGGGACTACATAATTATTTAAGTATCTACAATATAACTAACTCAATAATGGGAAGCGCTTCAAGCTAATCCGTATAGTGCGACTGCCACCCAGACTAATTAACGAGCTGGATTCTGTAAATAGTTAATATTAGCGCAATGTAATCGGGTCACGGATTCGTAAATAATTAAATACACAATTGTACCTGTGTATTGCTAACTAAATAACATACCATCACGCCTGTATTTCCCGAAAGGGTAAACAGAGGCGTACTAATCACAAGTAAACACAGTTCACCGGTATGTTTAGGTTCCATGTAATAGGGGGCGAGCCTATTGCCATTAACCGGGCACAAATCCAGACTCCGATCTTTTACTGAGAATTTCATAGAAAAACCCAATAACACTTTACTCGACCTAGAGATTGAACCCAGGACCTCTAACGTAGCAGTCGCTTGAAACCACTAGACTAATGAGGCACTCTCATTATATATAAAGATAACAATCAAGTTAACATATCAAGTCTAACTAAATATAAAGATAATAGCAATATAGCTCTAAGAATATGTTTGACATTCGATTAATGAATAGATTTTTAACTTAATAGATATTAACAGTTCGTTTTAAAAAAAATCCACTTATTTCCTATTTTTTTAATTGATTAAGTGAGCAAACGAAATGACGAGCCCCTTGATGGTAGTCCTCGTCGCCCATGGCCACCTGCAACACCAGAGCATGTTGCTGATACGTTACCGACCCTTAAGAGTACAGATTGCAGACTGCCAGGGTCGCAGCGACCTTACGCCCAAAAGTCTAGACGATCTTTACGATAGAATCCGAAGTAAGTGTGGTCTCCAGCCAGTCAAACCCCAAGAGATCCCACTACCGATCTGAATTGCAATCAGGAACTAATTCTAACCCGTCCCTAGACGGGGCTTTTTTTTATAAAGCTTACTAGTAATGTTGGTCGCACATTACTAATAGAAGGAATTTTTAATGAATACTTTTTTTCTATTGTACCTTTTTTTGAGATTAATACACAAATCAAAACCCCTTTGTCAGATATTTCAATATTTGTATCTGGTAACCCGAACCCCGAGCATTTATGTAAGCCATTAGCCATATAAGTATTTATATAAAGTAAATATAGATTGCGTTAATTTAACAGTTACTAAAGAACTCTACTAAAGAAAATTAACATACCTAAACAAAATTATCCTTCATTTAGAAACTTTTTTCATTTTAACTTCTTAAGGGTCCGGCGGAGCGTGAATTTTCCACAAAAACGTAATTCCGAAATAAATCGTAATCCAGACAATATTCTATCAAATTATATTATCATTCGGATTTAGATACTGTTAATCTAGGTTCCTACGATCCTATTTCGTCTGCTACTACTTCACTGAAATTAAAAGACCGGAAAATCGTTCCAAACTTAGTAAAGTTATCAAAAATTGTATTCGCTTACAATTATTTCCAGTGAAGTATTTTATACGAAATAGGATCGTAGGTACCTAGATTAACAGTATCTAAATCCGAATGATAACATAATTTAATAGAATATTGTCTGGATTACGATTTATTTCGGTATTACGTTTGTGAGAGAGAATCGGTCCGCCGGACTCTTAACTAAAAAAGGCAAAGAGATTTCAAATAACCATTTACAAATTACAAAGTGTGTCGATAACAGGTGCCCTCGCCCTACAGATTAAAAGGTTATGTGAAATCATAGTTTATTATCCGGGGCGTGATAACGAAGCTGTAGGTAGTCGTACTAAAACCGTGACCTCACGGGTGGGCGGAGATAATACAGTACCTATGTGCAAGGTGACTTGTTACATTAATTGTATCTAATTAATTTCACATCTATATATATAGATACATAAAACAATGTTGGGTTAGTTACACCATTTATAACTCAAGACCGGCTGGACCGATTTTTATGATTTTTGATTTGTTGGATTTCTCCACCCAGAATAGCAAAATAGCTATTAAAATATTGAAAAATTCACAGAAATGAAAATTATGAATAAAAAAGTTTTTCTCATACATTTGAGATCGGGAACGGATTGACAGATTTGACAGAAATAAGACACGGACAAAAATGAATATGCTGTTTTGGTAAGGCCAGTAGATGGCGTTGTATGCATTAGCCAAACTCCTCCTAGGGCCTAGGCGGCTGGTGTAATTATGATTAATTATTTCTTGTGTGTTTAAGTTGGTCCGCTATCGGGTTCTAGGACTTCTTTTTAAGGGCAGGACACCGTTTGCCGGGCCCGTACTTAATAAAACCGGCCAAGTGCGAGTCGGACCCGCGCACGAAGGGTTCCGTGCCATTATCTATAAAAACGTCAATAAAATAACGTTTGTTGTATGGGAGCCCCCTTAAATATTTATTTTATTCCATTTTTAGTAGGTATTTGTTATTATAGCGGCAAAAGAAATACATAATCTGTGAAAATTTCAACTGTCTATCACGGTTCATGAGATACAGCCTAGTGACAGACTAACAGACAGACAAATGGACGGATAACGGAGTCTTAGTAATAGGGTCCCGTTTTACCCATTGAGTACGGAACCGCAAAAAACTAAACTTTGTCGATCAAAGTGTTATTGGGTTTTTTGTAAAGTTCTCAGTAGGTAACATTAACCGCACAAATCCCAAACTCCGAAGTTTGGGATTTGTGCGGTTAATGGAAATAGACTCGCCCCCTTTAGATTACTTTAGATCTAAACCCTTCGGGGAATACAGACGTGATCGTACGTTCCCAACACCATGAAGGAAAGACTAGGAAATTCCCAAAACCCCTAATGCCTAAAATGCTCTGTGTATAAGTTATCACCAGTTACCTCTTAAACGGCTGAACAGACATTGATGTTATTCGGTATAAGATACAATTTTAATCCAGTCCTGAACTAAAAAAATAGTGAATGCTTGCTTATGAAAAAATACTGTTTTTGCTGGGAAAATCTTAGTTCACACGAGTAAAACCACGAGCCGGACTAGTATATAATGAACTTATTTACTGACGTTACTAACTGATAAGATGAACACGTGCTACAAACGGTCTTTGTGCACACGTGTCCAATGACAAACAAAGTCTGTTTGTGACTAATGTACCTAATATGCGCAGGCGCATCTTATAATTTATTATAGGTCTTGATCCACATTTGGTGAAAAATAATATGGTTTATGGACAGACGCACATTGTACTAGGTATACATAACATCATAAAACCATTGCGCCTGTATTCTCCCAAGGGTTAGGCAGAGGTGTATAATGTACCCACATTACGCTGGTATTTTTAGGTTCCATGTAATAGGGGGCGAGCCTATTGCGATTAATTAATAATCCTTTATTGCGGATACTATATATATAACAATAAAATATGATAATAAATATCTGATGATAATAAAAATCGTTTCTAATTGAACACATCGGATTTTCCCGGATCAGTAGTCAGCGTGTCCTGTGACACAACGCCTCTTCCAGCTGTTTCCATCTATTTCTATTCTTTGCTTGTATTGACCAAGTTGCTCCACCTATTTTTAGGATTCCGTACCTCAAAAGGAAAAAACTGTACCCTTATAGGATGACTTTGTTGTCCGTCCGTCCGTCTGTTTGTCATGACCCTTTATCTCGGGAATGCATGGAGATATCGAGTTGAAATTAAAACCATATACTCAGGTCTACAGTCCCTTGAAGCTGTGAAAAAATCTAAGTTAACGTAAAAAATAATATTCGGCCGTTTATGCCGCAAGAAACGTAGGTATATGTATTTTACGTTGGCCTACAACTATGAAATTTCGCAAGTAATACCATCTAGTATAGCGAAAAATCAGAAAACTAAACATTTGTATTCAATTATAATGTATACCCACAAATTTGGACGGCACCCTCGCTGGTCGAATTCGACTCGCGCTTGTCCGGTTTTTTTTAAATATCATCTGTCCATCTATTGATGTGTCTGCTCCTCCTTTTCCCATCATGTGGTTGCCACTCTGTTAAAATTTGAGTCCATTTTGTTTTACATGCTCTTGTCATGTGCCCTGCCCATCGCCATTTCGCCTATTGCCATTAACCGAGCAATAAAGTTGCTACTGTACTAAAATTTGTAGTAAAACTCAACTAATTGAACAATAGGAAAATATATAACATAACATACCATCACGCCTGTATTCCCCGAAGGGTTAGGCAGAGGCGTACTAATGTACACCCGCAGTTCGCCGGTATGTTTAGGTCTCATGTAATAGGGGGCGAGCCTATTGCCATTAACCGGGCACAAATCCGAGCTGCTACTGAGAATTTCATAGAAAACCCAATGACACTTTGCCCGACCTGGGGATCGAACCCAGGACCTCTAGCGGAGCAGTCGCGCTTGGGACCACTAGATTAATGAGGCAGTCTAGGAAAATATATCTTGCGACATAATTCCTTATCATCAACACCTTTCGCCAGGGCCCGATCAAATTATTAGCAGTAAGGTTTAAAAGCCTACGCCCATAAAACGGGGTTCATTCTCAAATATCTTTACGACTTCTAGGACAGGGTGTGAGCAAACACAGAGCTCGTAAAACTGTCGTAAATCTTGCGTCAAACACCGAGACTTAACTGTAGTTAAATGGATTGAACGAAGCGATCCGAATTACATTATGACTGTTATTATTCTTATGTACTGTTCTAATGGTGTAGCGATCATTTGTGTGGTTGCGTGGGGCCGTAAGTTTGACACCCATGTCGGGGAAAATATTAATGGATTTTATATGCAATTCTCGGTAGCAGCTTGGAGTTTGAATTCGCGGTCGGCTAATGACGAACCTAACAACAAAATAAAGGCCAATTCTGATAAATAGTCAACATACATAATTGTAACGTAACATACCATCACGTCTGTATTCTCTGAAGTTTTAGGCAGAGGTGTACTAATGTATCCCGGTAGTTTGCCGGTATGTTTAGATCCCATGTAATAGGGGACGAGCTTATGGCTTACTAACCGAGCAAAAATCAAAACTCCGAGCTGTAACTGAGAATTTCATAGAAAAACCCAATAACACTTTGCTCGGCTTGGAGATCAAACCCAGGGTCTCCGGCGTAGCAATCGCGCTTAGGACCGCTAGACTACTCAGGCAGTTACGGTTCTAAACAGTTCTAAAAACAAATAAAATAGAACTTGAAAACTCCTACATACATATCGAAATATACTTAGATGAAGATGTATGTTATCTAGACTGCCTCATTAGTCTAGTGGTCCCAAGTGCGACTGCTACGCTAGAGGTCCTAGGTCGATCCCCAGGTCGCGCAAAGTGTTATTGGGTTTTTCTATGAAATTCTCAGTAGCAGGTGGAGTCTGGATTTGTACCCGGTCCATGGCAATAGGCTCGCCCCCTATTACATGGGACCTAAACATACCGGCAAACTGGATGTACATTAGTACGCCTCTGCCTAACCCTTCGGGGAATATAGGCGGGATGATATGTTATGTTATGTTATATGTTATATGTTATCTACTACCTACTCCTTCGGAGAATACAAGCGTGGTGATATGTTTACTTCCGTAACTCACCGAGACTCCAATACTAAATCTAATTCGTGCCTAACCAGTTAAATATTGACTCCGTAAATGTATAAATATATCAGTCTTTTAAGTAAAATAAAACAGCAAGCTACCTACACAAAGCTTTTAACACGAAACATGAACCTGTACATTAATCCCACAATTTATCAGTATACATTATGAGAATGTCAGTCACTTAGATCTCTGCCCACCTCCCTAATGCTGGCGTAACTAAATCCTCGCCTACGTGCCGTATTAATTTCTGGTTCGAAGTGGGAAAAATGTGAAGAAAAAGTAATATCATAATATACAAATAAATAACATTTGAAGTGTTTGTTTGTAATGTCAAAACAACTTTTTACAAAATGCACATGAAAGTATATACTATACATAAAGCAAAAATACAAAAAAAAAATTGTCCGTCTATTTGTTCCAGCTAAACTCCGATACGACTGAATCGATTTTGACGGGACTTTCACTGGCAGATATGTTATATTATAAGGAGTAACTTGGGCTACTTTAATAGCGTTTAACTTTTTTTCTTTGACAACCTCTCAGAAGTACAAACTCGAGGTCTACCAAGTAACTACTGAATGCAAATTGTTTTAAAATAGTAATCTAACGAAATCATTTTACATACGTCACACCTGCGACTTTTTTTCACACAGGCTGCTCAAAATCGCATTTCAATGAAATCACATTTTGTTCACGATTTCATTGTAAGTAACAAAATAGCAAGTGTGGCGATGAACGATTTTAAATGAAAAAAAATAACATTTCAAAGCCTACTATTCTATTTATTGCTTGCCAACAGTAAACGGATGAGAGTCACAAATGAAACCATTATTACCATTGTTTCAGACATTCGGCGGTGGACGTGTCCAACGGCGGTAACAGGGAACATGAGCGGACCCGCTGGCCGACTGCTGATGGCGACAGGTATTTGTTTTTTATACCACCGAGGTGGCAAACAAGCATACGGCCCGCCTGATGGTGAGCGGTTACTGTAGCCTATGGACGCTTGCAACACCGGGGGTATCACTCGCGGGTTGCCGGCCCTGTAAGGAGGAATAGTTGGGCTGGCAGCATAGGAGAAACACAGCGGCGGTAAAGAACACCACCAGTCCCACTGTTGGTCACAGTGCCAACACAACGCTTCCTCGCGGAGCTCTGGCGACTTTGCTCACCGTTAGGAACATAGTACGGAGCTATGTTATTTGTCTACGATTTTCTGCAAGGTGGAGATACTTCCCCGTCGAGCAACTCCAATTGCGAGTGGAATTATTCAATTCCACTATGCCCTACCTCTCTTTAGGTACCTGCGATATATTTCATAACCTACCATCACGCCTGTATTCCCCGCAGGGCTATGTAGAGGTGTGCTAATAACTAATAAAGGTACACAACAATAATAGAGGGCGACCTTATTGCCATGAAACAGGCACAAATCCTTACTCCGAACTGCTAATGAGAATTTTATAAGAATCCCAATATGTTGCTTGACCTTGGAAACGAACCCAGGACCTCTAGCGTAGCAGTCGCGCTTAGGACCACTAGACTAATGAGGCAGTTCTTTACTTGAATCAGTTTGCTTCACTGCTGGATTAACCTTTTATCACATACACAAATACCCAGGCCCGGAAAAACTGTGTGTAGGTCTTACAAATATTTGTTCCATTCGGGGATTGAACCCACAACACGTAGCGTAGAAACCAATCGCTCGGCTACTATAAATGAAATGAAAAACGTTTATTTGCAAGCATAATTTGGGATGGACTTGGGCGAACGAGAATATATACAAAATGAGACCCAAGAAAGAAAAGCCCCTTCTACATGTACTTGGTTTATGTGCGTCTCGCTCCAGCAAATGGGTACTCAAGTTTAACACCGGCGCTGGTATTCTGCTGTATCCCGGTTGTGACATACGGATGTCGAGCAAAGCAGATGTATCAGCATTAGGGTCAAAGTTCCATCTGTGTGTGTGTGTGTGTGTGTGTGTGTGTGTGTGTGTGTGCGTGTGTGTGTGTGTGTGTGTGTGTGTGTGTGTGTGTGGGCGTGTGTGTGTGTGTGTGTGTGTGTGTGTGTGGGCGTGCGTGTGTGTGTGTGTGTGTGTGTGCGTGTGTGCGTGTCTGTATGTGTTCGGTTACTAGGGTTAAGAATAGTTACTAGGGTTTAATGTCCAACTGATTCTTTGAGCTTGATGAAAAAAAAAATATTTATTAAATATTAAATACAATTTTTTATGCATAAAATTAATTTCTGTCTACATAATTTAATTTTCCTTCATATTTTAAATTTACTCGGTACTGTACTATTACCTCTTTTATTCGATCTCGGTCGTTCAGAAACATTAAAAGTACGGCACAGTAATGTACGAAAGTTACGAATAGTACAAAGTACTATTAGGACCGAAGGACCGATTAGCGATCTTGGTTATGAAACGTGTCTTTTCGTTGCACTGATAGGAAACGTGTCTTATAAGTCGTTCGTTCAGGACCTACACAAGACTAATACAGCCACGTGAATTACACAAGCGTTGCTTATTTTTTACCCGACGTAAAGAAAAAGGTATGATATGTTGATCCAGCTAAGCCTAAAACATATGAAGTGAGGCTCCAACGTAATCCCGGTTGAACTTATCAACGGGAATATTTCCCGGAATGCCTGTCTCGACACAAATCTCCTGTCAGCAGGGATACCCTTTATCCACACCTCTATTTATAGGTGAAACTCTATGATAGAGATTTCGGATTTCCGAGTAATATTCGTGACTATACTCTTTGATATTTTCTTTACTGTGTACTGTTTATTGAAAAGATATTTCCAAGCTATTCTATTCTATTTTTTATAAAAAGATACTTACCTCTTGCACTAATGATCGACCCCTGTGGACTTCACAATCATACGAGTACAAACAATAGACACAAAGTACATCGAAAAATCGAAACAAATATCCATGGAACGCACAAATATTTTTGTTTGCCTGTCTGTATATTTGTACGCGCATCACGCAAGAACTACTGCACAAAATTGGAGAAGGTTTCCACAGGTGTATAGCTGGAAGTCTCGCTTAAAATCTGTTACATGTTTTATCATGATACGACACCTAGAAGTATATATACTAAGAAAATCGAACGGAACGCGAGACAAATCGCGGGCAACCACTTTACAATATATGTAATATACTAGCGACCCGCCCGCGGTTTCACCCGCGGTGCCCCGTTCCTAAGAGTTGTAGCATAATGTTAAATAGCTTAAAACGTTCCTCTTGAATCATTCTATATATAAAAAAACGCATCAAAATCCGTTGCGTAGTTTTAAAGATTTAAGCATACATAGAGACGGACAGACAGCGACAGCGACTTTGTTTTATACTATGTAGTGATAATAGTGAAGTAAATAACTAACAACTGTGAAATAACAGTTACTTAAATTATAAATAGTAAATAAATTACTTGTATTTGAGTTCATCGTCAAATCACTGCGCTTATTATACGCTTATTATACGTTTACATCAAAATAACGATAGCATTATAACCTTATTTGTCTAATGTTATAATAAATGGAGGTAGCATAAAATAATCTTCAACTTATCCAAAGATTTTTATCTCAAAGAATGATTAATTTTTACTAGTCTGTGTTGGATGTTACAAAGATTAATGACTTAAGCGATTTGTGACCGCAAAAAAACACATTTTAATTTGAGTCATTATCGAGTCGTGGTCTGTCAAGATTTTTTGTTCACAGTATAAAAAAAAATACTTTTTAAGACTAGGTACGTAATAAATAATGAGTATTCATTATTTTTTATTACAAATGTAATTAGTTTTTATAATACTGGGGATACAGTGTGCTTTGTAATAAAATTTTATGTATTTTTTAAGGCTAGGTCGCAAAAATATTAATAGCCTGATAGGTACTTTACGTCTATTTTATTGTAAGTAGATAATGTTAAGGTAAACACACATTAAGAATTATACAAAAAGGTTCTATACTTATTATGTACTAGCTTTTGCCAGCGACTTCGTCCGCGTGGAATAGTTACTTTGTTCCATATGAACTTTCATCCTCTATTTCACCCCTACATTGTAGGTCGAAATTTATCAAAATCCTTTCTTAGGGGATGCCTACATCATAGTAGCTATATGCATGCCAAATTTCAGCCCGATCCCTCCAGTGGTTTGAGCTGTGCGTTGATAGATCACTATGTCAGTCAGTCAGTCACCTGAATAGACAAATATAATCAGAAAGCTCCGAACTGCTAAGCTATCGGGAGTTACACGTGTTATTGTGATTCAACCATAAAAGATAGACATTTGCTGTCGTGGAATTTTTTTTATATAATTTTAAGGAGAACATTTCCGTCATACATGATTTCTTTGTAGCTTTAACCATTAAGGCTGCACACGCGACGGAAGCTTAAAAAATGGAGTAAGTTCTCCTGTTTTCCCAACATTTCCCTTCACTGCTCTGCTCCTATTGATCGTAGCGTGATGAAAAGTATCCTGCTCAGGAGTATGAAGAACAATTGTACCAAGTTTCGTTGAAATCCGTCGAGTGGTTTTTGTTTCTATAACGAACATACAAACAGACAGACAAAAATTTTACTGATTGCATTTTTGGCGTCAGTATCGATCACTAATCACCCGCTGATAGTTATTTTGGAAATATATTTCATGTACAGAATTGACCTCTCTACAGATTTATTATAAGTATAGATAGATTTTTCATTTTTTATTTACTGCCTCATTGGTCTAGCGGCGCGACTGCTACGCTAGAGGTCCTGGGTTAAATTTTCAGGTCAAGCAGTTTTAGGCTTCACTATGAAATTCTCAGTAGCAATTCGGAGTCTAGATTTGTGCCCGGTTAATAGGCCCCCTATTATATGAAACCTGAGATACAGTTGAATTACTAATGGGCCGGCTCGACCGGAGTGATACCAAGGCCTCACAGAAAACCAGCGTGAAACAACGCTTACGTTGCGTTTCGCCGAGTGAGTGAGGTTACCGGAGGCCCAATCCCCTTTTAAAAGGCCGGCAATGCACTCGTGACTCCTCTCAGGTGATCCGTCTGCTCGTTTGACCCTCTATCCCATAAAAAAAATTGTAGGTATACCTCTGCCTCACCCTTCTTGGAATACAAGCGTGGTAGTGTGTAATATTATGTATGTTAAGGTAAAAAAGAAAATGTTCTAAACATAATGTTTCGTTTCTTTTTTACTACGACATTGGTAGCAAGCACGGCTACTGAGTGGAGATCCTGGGTTTAAATCTCAGGTAGAGCAAAGTATTATTGGATTAATCAGAGATTGATGAGAAATAATGATGATGTATCAAGTCAACCTAAGGAGACCCTACTGTTACATATTTTGTAGAAGTATAAGTTACTGATATAGGGACCTACCTAAACTATTTAATTGGGTCTAAGATTCTAAAGACATTCTTTGCAGAAGCAAATTAATGTGAGTGTTACAATGTAGGGCGATGTGTGAAATGGCCTTTGAAGCGCCATAAAGGTATAACATTAATACCTACCTATTTTCGTGCTGCAGAAGAGGGCTATTCGGTCAATTTACAATTTAAGTCCCAGACGTTCACTGAGGGAAAAATTTAGGGAGATTAATATACTGACTGTTCCTTCACAATTTATTTATGAAAATTTATTATATGCACACAAGAATATTAATCTCTTTACAAAACGTTGTGATATCCATAATCTTAATACTAGGAACAAGAATAAATTTGTTGTTCCTACTACCAGGCTCCAGAAAATCAGTAAATCATTCAAATGTCAATGTATACGCTTGTACAATAAAATCCCAACTAACATACAAAAATTAAGTCTTAATAAATTTAAGTCCATTGTTAAACGGAGACTGTGTCTCAAAGGATTCTATTCAGTAAGAGATTATTTAGATGATAAAAATGCCTGGGATTGAGCCGCTCTGATGAACGAGGCCATTACACATATTTTTACTGATAATAACTCTGACTGACCGACTGATATCTGACATTATTATTTTATTATTTCTGATCTGACATTCTCTGACATTTTGCAATTATAATACAAAATGATTCAAATTTTACACTTAAATTCAATAAATAATGCAATTAAATTAATGTTAAAAGGATTTTATGTAAATGTGAGTACGATGTAGGCTAGGTATACTACGTCTTTTAGCTTTTAACTGTCTGGTGGCTTCGAGATTTTTTTATGGGGCCTACGCAAATGTTCCGCCGATCTGGTATCGTCGTGTGACGGATTGTAGAGCTCCCTATAATATGGTCGAGCTACACAATATCTGATGCATGCGTGCCGTCGGATGGGACTGGTCTACTCAAAGCCGCTATGGATCTTTCTTCAAAAGGCCATTTCAGACACTGCCCTGCATTGTATCACTCACATATTCTTACAGTATTATGTCTGGACTTCAAAAGAGACCATGATTCTCTGAGTTTGTTTCGGTGTTTCTTCTCAGAGGTCGTCAGCTAGGAAATGCCGACACCATCTAGTACTTAAAAAAAAGACATGTAAAAGCATCCTTGAGAGATCTATTTACAGAAATAAATATCATTTCAATAAAATAAAATTATGCTTATAAGCATAATTTTATTATAGTGAAACAATTAGACCCTGTTATTAAACACAGTTTATACAAAAGCAGCTAGTTAATGTATCAAAACGATTAGATCGACGCGCGCGTTGTTGCGTGCACTGTGCAACCACGGACTGTGTATAGTCAATCTGTGGTCACCGTTGACACGACAGCACCTACCACAGTTACTATGAAGTTACTACGCTATTTTAAACTAAGTATAGAACACACTGCTGCACGTCAAGCTACACATAACCAAGTGACATTGTAAAAAGTTTAAAAAAGCTATTTACATTCACACACACACGTAGCTGATATACTAAAATAAAGGCTTTTTATGAAGTTTTAAATATATATATATATAGGTACCTATTTATAACACCGTGTGTGGTCATTCAAAGATAACTTTATAAAATAATAGCTTCTGCTCACGACTTTCTGCGTGGACTTCAGAATTGCGTCCGACCTGGATTAAAAGTAGCCTAATTGTAATTTTATCCAGATCCGTTCAGCCGTTCTGGCGTGAAAGAGTAACAAAGATCAATACATTCTCACAATTAGGTTATCGTTATATTATTATGTATTGCTATAACTTATATTAATATAATACATTATATTTATAGATAGGCAGGCGTGTAAAGGGCTTTATAATCATTTAAGCAATGTTAATTAGATCGCTTACTTTAGGTATTCTGGAAACTTCATTCAACTTCAATTTATTGTCCCAATGCTGGGTACGGTTCTCCTCTCAGAATAAGAGCGGTTAGGCTATAGCCCATCGCGCTGGTCTTGTGAATGACAGACTTCACACGTCGTCGAGGCAATCTCTGTTTTGCTCACAATGTATTGAATTTAATTAATTAAAGTCACTTTTGTTAATGACAAAGTATACGTCTTGTAACTCGGACTATTTTGCACTTTTTACATTTACCCATTTTCCGTTCCACCTTAGGCTGTCGACATACCCAGCGACTGGCGACCGCTCGACTCTGCTGCGGTCGCACGCGGCCAAATCGGCAGAGTGCAGCGGCCAGGGCTCTCCGCGCCCACGACGAGCACCGCGTGAGTCGCGCCGCGTCTCGCTGGCACAGGCATCAGGATACGTCCAGCTTAACCAGTATAGATTACTGGAACCGATCGGTCAGGTAACACGACAATGTTGTATTAATTTTATTCTGAAATTAGGAACATAGACGTCGTCATTTAAGAATATCAAATGCGATAAAATCCGTAAAAAATGGTTTTATTTCTTTGTCCAATATTAACGTTATTATAAATCGGCTAATCGGCTTCTTTCTTTCAAGCAAGTTGAACTCCTAATTAGTTACTACTAACCAACACCAGTTTCTATTAGACAAATTATATACGCACCACCTCATTATATCGTTGACAAAAAAGTCAAAATATTATAACCAATAAGTTAGTTTATTTTATATTGATACGGCTTTACGAATACACCGCGCCAAAATAATCACCTTTAGTCGCGTGCCTAGCCGCGTCTATCTGTATTCAGCCCTAAACATTAGATATTAATTTCCTTAGAGATTACAAAATATCTAGAAATGTTACGAGTAAACTTTTTCCAATATGTAAAAAGTAGATAATTTATGAAAGTGTATGCTCAATCATCAGAAATTAGGCTGTTTTTAAGTTCTGTTTTTTTATTTTTTCAACATGACTGGCTCCATTGGGTATTACCTGCTAAAAACATTCATTTGAAAATATCTGAAAAAAAAAACGAAATTCATAAATATTGCGGATTTGTAGTCGTGTGCGTGCGGTCTAGGATAATGAACTAAATAATGTAGTGGTAACTATATCCACGCATTCTGTAATTTAATGATGGACAGGAATAAAATCATGTGATTATTTTGTTTTTCATTTTAAACTTTTTTATTTCGTATATCAAAAATATTATCGATTCTAAACAGCCTCTGTAAATACTGCTTTCTGACACTAACGCGAATATTAGACATTGAAATAAAACTATATTTTACGGATTTTATCGCGCTGTAAAGGATCCGAAACGTCGGAAATTAAATAATAATAATACAACGCGATAAAATCCGTAAAAAAAAATAGTTTTATTTAATTTTATTTGACCGGTCATTGAAAAATAACCCTGTATGCTTATTGAGTTATTGGACTTTCTCTAAGGTTGTTTTCTATGGCCGAATGTTTCTTGCACCCTGTAAATGGTAATAATCTCACCGCTCTATGCCTATATGTGTATAACGTCCCTATGTATAATGTTATGTAAGAAATATATAAGCAGGTATATTTTATCCCGTGTGGGGAGGGGTTAGAATACTGTTCCTCACTGCCTTTTAGATAGGCATCCCGTAAGAGGCGAGAAAATATCTGACTTGCTCGGTGGTAGGACTTCTTGGGGTCTGATTGGCTGGCGACCACCCTTACGTCTGAGTCTGTCGTAAAGCACCTTGGTTTGGTTTCGACTTTTGCACGTAAGAGCCAGTTCCCTTCGGCTGTTGCGGCTCTAGCAGTCTGCAGTGCGTAGGGGCTCTTAAAGATAGGCAACGCATCAGTAACTCCTCTGGTATTGCAGGTGTCCATGGGCGACGTTGAATACTTACCACCAGGTGGCTCATCAGCTCGTTTGCCAACTTAATCCATAAATATATATATAAATAACTGAGTTTATAAACGCACCCCACGGTACAGGAATATTTGCCCCACACTAGAATTTACTTATAATTCGGATAAATTGAAAACCTTCCTCATATTTACAAACAGGCCAACAACCTCGTGCTGACAAGCTCGTGTAGTCACAAATTCCCTGAAGGTGTATATTGCTCACAACTCGGCTAACAATGCGAAAGTTGGGCAATATAATCAGTAATGTAAACTCATTTGTTTCAGGGCTCCTACGGTATCGTTAAGTTAGCGTACAACGAAGAGGATGATACGCATTATGTAAGAATTCTAATACTTTTCTATTATTTATACGATTATGTATTGTGTATTATGTCAAAATTATGTTTTTAATTTCCCGAAGGGTTAGGCAGAGGCGTACTAATGTACACATACAGTTCGCCATTGCCATTAAACGGGCACAAATCCAGACTCTTAGCTGCTACTGAGAATTTCATAGAAAAACCCAATAACACTTTTCTCCTGGGGACCGAACCCAGGACAGCGTAGCAGTCGCGCTTGGGACCATTAGACAGATGAGGCAGTCATCAGTCTGCAGTTTTCAATTTCAATTCGATCTTATTACTCCATTGTGTATTACAGGTACTTATAAATTGAATAAATAAAAATCTACACTCTAATTTTCATCTGCCTCATTAGCCTAGTGGTTCTGAGCGTGATTGCTACGCTAGAGATCCTGGGTTCGATTACCAGTAGAACAGTGTTATTGGGTTTTTCTATAAAACTGGCGAACTGTGGGTGCAGATTCGTACCTACTGTATGGATGGTATATCCAACTTTTTTCTCTACTTTTGAATTGAATGAATCAATAAAAAAAAATCTACTAGACATTTCCCGAGGTTTCACTAGCATCCCAAAGAACGTTTTGAGACAAAAAGTTAGCCTGTGTCTTTCTTTAAGATGTAATCTATCTCCTTGCCAAATTTTATCAAAATCTATTTATGGGTTCAAGCGTGAAAACGTAACAGACCAACACACTTGCAGTTATCTACTTTCAATAACATTTACTTACATTTATATAATTACTAGCTGTTGCAGACAGAATTACTTTCGCATTTACCCTTTAGTAGGAAGGGGTTGTATGAATTTTTATAATAGGTAGATATTTTCCGTTCGTCGAATTAAATCTGGACTAAAAAGTACCAAGTGGGATTCACAAAACAATAGATGAGCTTGTAGTATGCTTTCTTCATCCTTTATTCTTCTCCCCAGGCAATGAAGATCCTCTCCAAACGTAAACTGATGCGGCGAGCTGGCCTATTCGGGAGGGCCCCACCGCGGAGGCCTGGGCCTGGCCCACCCCCGGACCCATTACAGAGGGTCTACCGAGAGATCGCTGTGCTCAAGAAACTTGACCATCCCAATGTAGTGAAGTTAGTTGAGGTGAGTGCCTAATTAAAAAGTTACACTAACCACAATCGGCGGTAGCCTAATGGCTAGGGCGTCGGACTGGCGATCATTTGGTTGCCGGTCCGAAACCCACCCATTGCACTACCGACGTGAACTCACTCGTAACACAAGCATTTTAACTTAGCACGAGGGGTTAACAAGAATACTAGTAATGTGCGACCCACATTGCTAGTAAACTTTTAAAAAAAAAAACATCATCACCCTTCTGGCCTTTGGCCAACTCTAAGTTTAACTCCAACTAAGTTTGGGTCGGCTCCCAATCTAACCACATACCTCTGAGTATCAATATTTTACACGAATCGGAAAACACATAGTGAGATGACCTCCAAAGAGGTGGACGGACGACCTGGTAAAGTCGCTGAGAGTCGTTGGGTGCAGACGGGATGGGACGTCCTTTGGCTGATATGATGGCAAGAAGCGACTGCCAAGATCCGTGTAACCCTTTCTGAGCTAGTACCTAATATTAGGATTCGTAATAGTCAGCACGAAAGAGTATTTAACATGTTGAAGTGAGCAATTTAGCTAGGGAAATTACTGCGTGCATGAGATTTTTGACTCACTTAATGCCTCTTATGTTGCTGGTGTCCATATACACTATACAGGGTGCTGAATAAGTCACCCATGCACG